>VWZP01004159.1:650792-673339 GCA_013396995.1 Dicaeum eximium | reverse complement strand
GGAGCAGGGGATGGAGCAGGGGATGGAGCAGGGGATGGAGCAGGGGATGGAGCAGGGGATGCTGCCCTTCAGACAGGCAGATCCCCTGTGCTCCATGTCAGTGGGCTCTCCATGGGTCACTCGGGCATTCTGGGTGGGACACAGGCCAAGGAGCACCTGGAAGGTGGCTCTGTCCCCTGAGGTCACAGGGCTCTGCAGCAGCTGCTCTGCCTCAGCCTGTTCTTCTGGTTAGGCCTCAGCTCCCTTATTAGTGTTTGTATCAAAACAAACTCACTCTGTGGAAAAGGGTTGCTGGGCTGTTGCTGCACAGACGTTCCCTGGTGTAAAACTCCCAACACAATTCCAGGAGTGTGACAGCCACAGTTCTGGCTGCTCCTCCTATCCATTGGCTAAGAAAGCAAATTCCCAAGTAAACATTAATGCAAAGCAAATACAAACAATGTCAAAAGAGTTCCTGGCTCCAGCCACGACTTGCAGAGGGGCAGGGTCATTTTCCTGGATTTTGCTTCAGTTTGGGATCAAGGGGGTTTCATTTGGTTTTGGGGTTGGGTTTTTTAAGATGTTTTATCTCATCTTCCAGACAATGCTTGAGAGAGAGAAAACTGGAGAAGGGAATGAAAACAGCAGAAGTAAGAGCACCACCCACCAGGGCAGGGCCAGCCTCCCCAGTCCCCACATACCTTTTTTTCTTGGTCTTCTTTTCTGCAGCACTTTCTCCAGTGCTAATTAAGGGGGGAAAATAATGCCTTTGATTAATGCAATGGGAAAATTAAATAAATAGCAGCACACTGAGGCTGAGTTTATATTCAAAGGGCACCTCAGTCCTGTGCAAAGCAGAGCAAAACCCACCTATGGGCCAGGGGAGGAAAAACCCAGCAATTCACCTCTGATTTTCTGTGCTATTTATGCTTTACTCTCCCCTTTGCCCCTTTTGAAAGGCACAGGAGAAAAGGATACAAAGTTGTGTGTAATTATATTTAGCAATAAGTGAATTGATTGAAATCAAGGGTAAAAGCTTGACTTAGCCTGTAGCTTTCACATTTCTTTCAAGTGCAAAAAGAAACAAAAATCCATTTATATTGGTGCTTTCCAGCTTTGTGTCTGTCAGATTCCCAAGTGTTCATCCCCTCACACAGTTTTAGTGTTCTTCCTGTGCCACCAGAAAAATGAGATTTCTCCAATTTTTTATTTTCACACACAAGGTATGAAAACACTATCAGCACACAAGAGTTTTCCACGCTCTCCTGTGGGCAAGGGGAAGATTCCCAGACATTCAGATTCCAATCCCTCCTGTCCATATTGCCATTCCCAAGGCCTCAGACCCCCTGCAGGTAACCAGGGGGTTCCCAGGTAAGAGGAGTCACTGAGAGAACAGAATTGAACCCCAAAGCACCTTGGAGGAGACAGGACCCGTGTCAGGGCGTGCCCCCCTCTCTCTGTAAGGTGTGGGTGACCCACGAGCTACTCCAGGAGCTCCCACCCTGCTCAGGATCCTCCCTCACCCTCAGAGGCACAGACCCAGCTCAGGGCTGGGCTCAGGGCTGGGCTCAGGGCTCCCCCACCACCAGGAAGGAGCTTTCCCTCAGCTCCCTGCCCTGCTCCAGGCTGGCAGGCACCGAGGGCTCACTGACACCTCCAGAGGGGCCACCAGGACTCTGGGGCCACCACCAGGCAGGCACAGGGAGCCTGGAACAACTGGGAAAGGAATCATGCAGAAAAAGCCTGGATGAGGTTGCCAGAGGTAAATATTGACCTTTCAGGCTGGGTTTGCCTTCTGGTTAATGATTCCTGTGTGGCTTTTTAAAGGAGGTGACACAGGCTGTCAAAGCAGACCTGGGGGAGACCCAGCTTCTCCAGAGGCAAGGAAGAACTCCCAAAGCCAGGGACATAAAAAGCACAAGTGTGACCCAGGAAGTTGCTTCTCCATGAAGGAAAAGCTGCATCCTTGGAAGGGCAGCACTGGCAGCTAAGGAGCAGGATCCCCCTGGCACAGCTGAGGAGCTCCTGATGCCATCACCAGTCTTACCTCTGCTGCAGCAGGAGCTGCTTCTCTTTCTCCTTGAGGATTTTGGCCAGCTGAGCTGTCCTTGAAGGCCTGTGCAGGTATTTTCTCTTCCCTTTGCATTCATATGTCCAGTGGCCAAACTCCAAACACTTCTGACACCTCACATGCTGCTTGTTAGCCTCCCTAGAAAAATGCAGAATTGCTTAATTAACTCATTCCAGGTGTGCTCTACCCAGTGAAAAATATTTTATTTTTTATCATGCAGCTTGAACCAAGCTCTGATTAAACCAGATGTTCCCAGGTGCTTCAGGTTTTGTTTGATCAGGGACCCAATTCTGCAGCAGAGGCTGACACAGGGACAGCACAGACCCAGCAAGCACAAAGACAGCAAAGCTAAAAAACGAGTTTAACTCAAATAAAACAGCAACTCAAAAGAACAAGCATTCCAGGAGTACTTTGAAATCCCAAGTTACTTTCCACTGGAAAATAGAAAGGAAATTATTACTAAACCAGGAAGAAACCGGCCACATTCTGCACACTGTGATTGGGCAGAAACCCCACAGTCCAAAAGTTGAAACAAGAGAAATAAATTAATTTAAGGAACCAAAAAAAAGCAACACCCAAACTAACAAAGAGCTTAAAAACCAAGGCCAGCCCTCCACGGGAGTGGGACACACATTTACTGCACTTCACAAACAAGCGAAAATGCGCTTTCGTCCCCTCAGGGCTGTGCAATCGGATCCCCTCGGTGCTGAGGGAATTAACATCCCCGTCTGAGCAAGAGCCGCTCGCTTGGCTTTTCTTTGCCTTTTTGACAGCTCGGCAAATTACCACGACAACATAAACCTGAAGGTTATTTTCCATATTTGAACTGCGCTGAGGAGCAGCGAAGTGACGCCGAGAACTCCCCGAGCTCCGCTCCCGCTCCCAGCGCGCCCCAGGGCCAGCAGCTCCCTCAGCCCCGCAGCGCCGCTCTCGCGGGCCGCCCTCGGCAGCGAAGCGCCCCCGGGGCCCTCGCGTCCCGGCCCGGCCGCGCACGGACACCGAGCCCGCCAGCTTCGCCCGGCCCTGTTCTGGGGCGCTCTCCCCTCGGCCGAGCTGCGCCCCGCGGGACGGGCTGAGCCCCCCGGGAAGACGCCGGGAGCCGCGGCCCCAGCAGTGCCCGCCGCCCCTCAGCCCGTGCCCGCCCGGCGCGGCCCCCGCTCCCACTCACGCCTGTCTGCGGGCGATCAGCCGGTGCATGGGCGTCGCCATCTTAACGCCCGGGCCGGAAGTGAGGCTGTGCCGGGAACGGCGGGACTGGCGGGGCCGCGGGGCATGGCGGGACATGCGGGCCTGTGGGCAGAGTGCGGCCGCCATGGACAGAGTGTCCTCCGGGGTCATAGAGAGCGAGTGCTCCGGGACCACAGAAAGTCATCCAGGGTCATAGAGAGCCAGTCCTCCGGGGTCACAGCGAATTAGACCCCCCAGGGTCATAGAGAACGAGACCTCCTGGACCATAGAGAAAGAGTCCTCCGGCGGCCAGAGCGGCCGCGCCCGCGGGCCTGCGCTCTCTATCGCCCCTGCCGCTCCCGCCACGCCATTGCAGCTCCGGGCCCGGTCCCTGTCCCATCCCTGTCCCTGTCCCTGTCTTGGGTATTTTGCGCTTTCTTCGGTGGGCAGTCATCCAGCTCTGATGGTTTAATCTGTAAACCCATGATATCTAATTCTCTTTCAGGTTTGATGGAAAACGATGAAACCAGAAGAAAAGGAAGTTTATAGTTTTAATGTTTATTTCCCTGCAAATTCTTGAGCTGCCGGAACTGGTGGAAACGGCTGCTGGGTAGCTGTGGTGGCACGGGGAGGTGGGACTGTGGAGAGCTGGGTTCTGTGTGGGGTGATTGATGCCAGGGCTTGGGGCAGGCTGGCTGCAGATCCCAGCGAGGGCATCACAAAGCCCTTTCCTGTCGGAATATCCCAGAATAGCCCACGAACCTTCCTCAGGTGACGTGTGAGGGCTATTTACAGCAGCCAAGGGAGAGCCTGTGGCAGACAGCAGCCAGGGATTATTTTAAGCCCACATTTGTGGTGGTGTTTGGCTGGCATTAATGAACTGCGAGGCTGAACTGGAGCTGCGGTGAACTGTAAACTGAGGCTGGAGCTTCTGGGATAATTCATAATAAAGCAGGGATAATTCATAATAAAGCAGGGATTTATTCAAGGCCTTCAAAGGATGCACCTTGGGCACTGCAAGAGCCCGGCCCTGGCTCCACCCAGGATGGACTCCTGGCCACGAGTTCTCACACTTTTATAGGTTTTGCTCCATTTCCATCTTGGGGTGAATTGTCCGATTCCAGCTCCAGGTGATGCAGTCCCACCCTCCCAGTTTCTCTCCTCACTTCTCTGCTGTTTGCACTTTTTGGGGCTGGAGCTGCAGCGTGTCCTTGGCTCTGGGCTGGAAAAGGATTGTTGTGTGTGCCTGAGCTGTGGGGAGAACTTGCTGGCACTTCATGTGGAGCTCAGAGTTATACACCAATGCAGTGCAGAGCCTGGAAAATATGAAAGCTCAAACTTAGGGCACCACAAGGACGCGCGAGGTCAAACACTTCATTAATATTCTGTCATTAGCACCGTGATGCAATTCCTGAGGCAATTCCCAGCCCAGGGCAGCTGCCAGAGCGGAATGGCTGAGCCAGGCCGTGGCTCTGGGGCAGGAGTCCTTCCTGCCTGCCCCACTGAGTGTCTCTGGGTGTGGTTTCTGTGCCACTAAAACAAGGAGCAGCCGTGGAAATACAGCACCGGGGCCTTGGTAAGGCACTGTTTGTGACTCTGCACTGCCACACAGCTTTTGGCGTCTCGCATCACGGAATTAAAAGTATTCCTAAACATTTTCACGAAACTCATGGATGCAAGTATCAGCATTAGGGTTGTGTTAGGATGAATCCACCAATCCCTCGTGCTTTCATCCCAAAATGCTTCCCTTGGCAGAACCTTTCACACTGCCCAGGGGAGCACCTTCCCTCCACTGCTGGGACCATGGAATGTCCCAGGAACTTCTAGGGATTTTTTTTTTTAAATTTTATTTAGCTCTTTAGGGATTCCTGATCCTTAAAAGGACTTTTCTCCCACACGCCCACAAAGCACTGGGTGGCCAAACACTGCCCTGGAAAACACAATGCATCTGTAGTCATCTAAACTGCAGCGAGAGGGCCTCAGTGAGATATAATAATATTCAAATATTCTGTGGTGATTATAGACCAAGTGTACAGTAAATCCTACTGGACACAAAGCAATCATATGCTGAATTTTATTTGGCACACGGTTGGCATCAAATTATCTTTTAACACAATCTCAAATTATGACACCTTGGACTTTCAACCTGGGATCATCAAAAGCAGCCTTAGACTTTCTGCTGTAATTCAGGAACAATCAGAACATCGAATTCTAGACTGGTTTGGGTTGAAAGGACCTTAAATCTCATCCCATCCCACCCCTGCTCTGGCAGGGACACCTTCCACTGTCCAGGTTACTCCAAGCCCTGTCTAATCTGGCCTTGGACATTTCAAGGGATGTCTGAATCGCGAAAGAAAAATTCTAACGAGGCGTTTAAGTAATTTTCTGCAAAAATTGGGTTTCCAGAAACTGTACTTGTATTATCATTAAATCTCATGGTGTGTTTGCTGTTTCCGTCCACCACATCTGTCACCCTCAGGTCGTAACATCATGGGCAGGGAAAAAAGTTTCACTAAACAGCTTTTATGTAGCACTGACCGCCTCGGACTGAGGGCAACAACTCAGCGACCTTTGCAGCGCTTCCCGGTGGTGCCTTTATCGCCTTTTTCTGCCGTTCCTGACGCCAGGAAAGAACTTTGCCCAAGGGAGAAGGCGCCGAGCGCCCTCAGAGCTCCCTCAGAGCGCCCGCCCTCAGCGCCGGCGCGCGCCCCGCGCTCTCGCGAGATCTCGGCCGCCCTCAGCGCCGGCGCGGCCGCGGCCCGACGGGATCTTTCGAGAATTGCCGGTACCGCGCTCCCCCCTCAGCGCCGCCGCCATGTCCGTGGTGGGCATCGATCTGGGCTTCCAGAGCTGCTACGTGGCTGTGGCCCGCGCTGGCGGCATCGAGACTGTCGCCAACGAGTACAGCGACCGCAGCACGCCGTGAGTGAGCCCGGGAGCCGCGCTGAGGCGGCGGCAAGGCGCCCGCGGGGCCCGGCGTGGCGGGGCTGGGGAGGGAGGGAAGCGGCGGGGCCGGGAGGAGCGGGGTACAAAGTGCTTACAGAGAGCGGTAAAGCCAGGCAGACACGGAGGGAGCTTCGGGAGACACGCTCAGCTGCCTTTCGTAGCATCACAGAATCATAGGATGTTAAGGGGTTGGAAGGGACCTTAAAGCTCATCCAGTTCTACCCCTCTGCTATGGGTAGGGACACCTTTCATTATCTCAGGTTGCTCCTAACCCCGTCCAGCCCGGCACGGAACACTTCCAGGGATGGGGCAGCCATAGTTTCTGTGGGCAATCTGTGCCAGTGCCTCCTCACTCTCACAGGGAAGAATTTCTACCCTATATCTGACTTAAATTTCCCTTCTTTCAGTCTGAAGCTGTTCCCCCTTGTGCTGTTAGTCCAGTTCCTGGTGCAGAGTTCCTCCGGCTTCCTTGTACCCCCTTTAGACGCTTCGAGATGCTCGGAGGTGTCCGCACAACCTTCTCATTTCCAGGCTGAACAGCCCCAGCTCTCCGAGCCTTTCGGTGCAGCACGGCCGGTTTGTCCCCCCCGAGGCGGGGCTGTGCCCTTGGCAGTAGAAGGACGGGGGCTGTGAGTGTAGACAAAAGCATCCCTGGCTGCTGGAAGCGCCAGACCTTCATTCCCTGCGTGTTCGTAACGCCGTGTTCTGGTAGCACGGCTGGCATTCCCCCGCGGTCCCAGCGCAGCAGGACCGGGGAGGGGAGGGTTGGGCTGAGCTGGTGCCCGGCTTGGTGTGAGCCCCAGGGCTTGTCCTGGGATCAGAGTTTGAAAGCTGCTCAGGAGCCTGCAGTGTCAAGACAAGGGGAATGGCTTCAAAACTGGCGGAGAGGAGGTTTGGATTGGATATTGGGAAGAAATTCGTCCTTGTGAGGGTGGGCAGGCCCTGGCACAGGTGCCCAGAGCAGCTGTGGCTGCCCCTGGATCCCTGGCAGTGCCCAAGGCCAGGCTGGACAGGACTGGGAGCAGCCTGGGACAGGGGAAGGTGTCCCTGCCATGGCAGGGGTGGCACTGGGTGGGATTTAAGGTCCCTCCGAACTGAAATGATTCCATCATTCCATGATAGAAAGTGATCAATATATTCTAGCTATGCTCATGTAATGATCCCTCCTACCACATTCTCAGCAGGAGTGTGCATTGCCTCTGTTTATTAAGGAACTTCCTAAGAAGGAGAGAGAGAACTGGTATAAAACTGTGAATGAGCTGAGAAATGAAAGTGGAAAAAGAATTTGCATCAACCATTGGGCATCAGACCTGGAGAGGATCTGTGGGGAAAGCTGTCCTGAAAGAGTTTCTGGAGCTTCCCCTCTGTTACAGTATGGCTTTATTTAAGCAGATCCTGAAGTAGCTGTCTTGGTGAGACAATTGCATCATCTTCAAGGTTTGGGGTTTTTAGATCCCTCGCATCACTTCAGAAAGCCCAGAGTGACCTTGCTTCTCATTAGACAATACATCACTGTTTGCTTGCTCCTTTCTCTGAGCAATAATAAATGGAGAAGGAAATTTTTAATTCAGCATGTGTGCCCAAGTATCTGGAGATCTCTTAAGTATTCTCAATAATGTGGAAGTTTAAAGGTTAGATGTACTGGGAAAATATTGAATGTAGAGAGTATCAGAGTTGGGCTCTAATAGCTGTAGGTATTTGGCCCCCAGGAAGTTGAAGTTCTGCTGATAAATATATCTAAATGTTTGAGATGTGAGCACAAATCTCCCTTGTTGAAGGAGATGAGCTAAATAAAATATCTGACACGGTGCATCTCTTGGGAAATAATTCAGTTATGGGAGCCTGAAGTGAAATTGGAAGAAATGAGCATAATGAAAATGAGAGGGTTTTAGCAGAACTTAATTTCCAGGTTCTGTTCTGAGGGAATGCAGAAAACCATTCTGCAAGCAGACCCTTCTATTAAAAGAACTTCTGCATGGTTTTTAAGTGACTTGGAAGCAGAAGCCTGGTTCAAAATGTCAGTGCTGAGCAGTTGTTACAGGGGGAATCATGCAAGGTGCAGTGGCAGGTTTCCTCAGGCACTGGCTCGTGGTCAGGGTTAAACACTGTGTTTTGTATGTGTTATTGTAATAATTTGTACTATTAAAATAAAGCCACTGAGTGCATTGGATTGAGCTCAGTGGCACAGATGACACTCCCACAGGATCTGCTTTCAGCTCTGGCACTTGGATTCTTCTGGAATGCTGTAAAATTTGAACTTGCACATCCCAAAGCTTTGCACTGTGTTTGTCTTTGGACAAGAAAAAGTGGTAGAGAGAAAGGTAATGGAAGTTGAGAGGAAAAAATAAGATAGTTTAATTATTTCTATAGGGATGAAGGGCCTTGAGTTAGATGAAATCATTGTCATTGACCTTCTGGAGCTGGTGCTGATGATCAGTGCAGAGGACATGAACTGTCAGGGACAGGGGATCTTCCCGGGAAGTGACAGAGGGTAGGGGGTGAGGAGGGGTCTCCAGGTATGTGAGGCAGAGATCTTAACTTTCCAAAGTTGTTTCATTAGCCCTCTGATGACCTTCACTGTGAATGTTTCTACTTAAAATGCACCAGTTAGTTATTCAGCTTCCAGAAATTGTGCAGTAGTGTGATTTGTATTTCATGAGTTTACTGGTTCTTGTGAACTGATTTGGGGAATGAGACTGGTTGAAAATTCTTCCTTCTCTCCCTCCTTCTTCCTAGTTTCACTCACCTCTGTGCTGGGTCCCTGCCAGGGCTCTCATCTAAATTTGTGCATTTGTGTTGGTGAGGGGATCTTGGTTTGTGAATTCAGCAGTGAAGTAGCTGGATTTTTTTTTTTTTTTTGGTGTCCATGAGAAGGAAAGAGTTTATGTCTTAATTCCTTTCAGGAGAACAGGGTAAATTAATAACCACCTCCCTGCTCTGGGCTCATTAGATTTTTACCTCCTGTTCCATTGGTGTGGGCCTGAGGGTCTGCAGAGCACAAACTTAGGTTTTTTATTAAACTAATCTCATGAATAGTTGTTTCAAACACCTGCAGATTTATTCAGAAATGTTAATTCTGTTGCAGCACATACTTTAGGGTAGGCCTTGTTGCATTTGTGAAGTTGTTAATAAATTGGAAGAAGATACAAACCCAGTGCAATTCTATCACCCCAGCCTTCAGGTTTGGTTCTGACAGTTTCTGCTTGGAACACCCAATTCCAAACCTCAGGCTGAGCTGGAATGTTTCCTATGGCATCACCCTGCTGTAAAGCAGATTCTTAGCAGGCTGCATGGAGAGCAGCTAATTAGACTGTTGGCATGTTGTGTGAGCAGTAAAGATCTCCTTGCCTAATGGCAGGGTTCCCCCCACCAAGTTTACCTCGGTGGTATGAGCAACTTGGATTAGAGGGCTGGATTTTGTTTTATTAGGGCTCCTACAGTTTGTTAAATATGTAAATCAAGAGGCTTAATCGGCCGAGGAATTTCTCCAAAAAGAAGGATTTCTCTATTCAGAACTGCAGGCTGTCACAAAGCAGGGGGAAGTAAAACATAATTTCTCTTCTTGTGCTCCATGTTACTTCAGTGGGTGCAGATGAAACTCTGAAAGAGCAATCATTCTCTGCAGGTAGCTTCTTCCTGCCCTTGAAGGGTTTGCCTTAAACCTGGAAAGCTTAGTTAGCATCTGCTACAGACGTGTAGGAATGATTTCCTTAATATCTGATTTACCTCGTGTTTGTCTGCTGAACAGTCGAATGTTTCCTGTGTTATTAGCAACCAGCTTGTCTCTGAGGGCATCACATCCACAGGCAGTTAGTGAGATAAGGCTGTCTGCCCAGTCAGTGGTGAGGTGGGAAGCTTGAAGGAGCATGGATGAGTTTGGGTTAGTGCTGTTCTGCAGGGAGCACTGTTGCTGTTTTAAATGCAGCTATAGTGCCCGTTTGTCCCAGAATCCACAGAACATTCCATGCACAGCTTGCAGCAATGACCAACTTCTTTAATGGACCAAATCATATTAATTACAGTGATCTTCTAGACAGTATCAGTACTTTTTACCCAAAAGGTGTGCAGCTGTAGAGTCACTGACTGAACTCCCTCTTCTCCTTGCAGAGCCTGTATATCCTTTGGGCCCAAGAATCGCTCCATTGGTGCTGCAGCTAAAAGCCAGGTGAGCCTGGGGTTTGGGCAGAACAGCTTCACAGCAGCAGTGTGGGTTGCTCACTGTACGTAACAGATGTCCCTGAGCTGCTGCCCTGGTGTCTCCTGAACTGATGAACAGCTGAGCTGCTCTCAGCTGTTCACCACAGGCTGCTGCTTTCTCATTTGGCAGGGAAATCTCAGGGTTGATCCTTGCACATAATGAGTTGTACAAAATAAAGCTGTGCCTCTTTAGAAATTCTAACTACTAATTTTTTTTTCAAGTTGCAAATGTAAATTCTAGAGCTAAGCAGTGGTGTTTCACCCTGCCTTAGCTTGTTCCAGTTCCTGTGCTTTATGGTGGCTTTTAATTATGTGACTCTATTCTGTGGAATTCCATTAAGTGCATGATTTTGGCAAAGAAGGGGGCATATTTGAGTGTAAATAGAGCTTTCTTGACCCTTTGTGGCTGAATTACAACCTAAATATCTCTCTTGGGTGTTCTTGCCCATAGTCTGAATTTCTGTTGCTGTAGGCAGGTAAATGTGATTTAAGGACTGAGAAGAAGTTAAGCTGATTTGTCCTACTTGTGGTATTTGGGTCCTGCTGTATCAGATTTTATGTTGCTGTGTAAGTAACCCCTATAAAAGATGATTTATTTTTTTCAAGTCCCTACAGGAAGTGACTAGTCAAACAGTTGTTTTTTCTTAGCCTAAAAAGCCTAGAGATGTGTGAAGATTCTTTATCTAAAATACAAAAATCCCTGGACACAGCCATGTTATTCAAGAACAACACAACTGTACTAGAACCAAACACAGCTGTTTTTTTCTGGAATTGAGTGTCTGCTTAGCTTAATGAAATCCATTGGTGCAGAGCCCTGTAGAGATGAGCATGTCCTGCAGACTAAGCTTAGAGACCATCCAGCCCAAGTTACTTAGGAAGCAGACACCTGCCTGAGCCCAAATCCCAGGTAATGCTCTGTGGAACAGTGCCTGTCTGCTCTCTCAGTGCCTGTGGTTTTCAGTGCGTGCCTCGCTCTGCTGTCAGTGACAGAATTCCCTTCACTTGTGCTACGTGAAGCCAGCTGGGATGGGCTTTCACTTCTCTGTGCTGATCTCTGCTGGTAATGAAAGTCAGTCTACCTTTGTTAGTTAAACCAAGGTGACAGTATCATCATGAGCAGGTCCTTGAGCTATTTTGTGAGAATATCTGTGTGTTGAGTGTCATGTGCATGTGATGAACCTGAGCTGGAGTTCACATCCATGTGCTTGTTATGTTTGGGCAATCACTGATTGTAGGAGGGTAGTGGGAAGAGAACAGGTAAGTGGGAAGGAGATTTCGCTAACAGTTCTAAGGAGTTTCCTACACTATGAAATTGGAGTGTGGTTGTAATCAATATTTTATAGACTTGGCTCAGTTTTTAGTGTACATTTTATTTTCCATCTCAAATTCCTGTAGGTTCCCTGAGCAACCAGAGGGAAGTTGCCTCCCAGCACCTGCCCAGATACTGTTAAGATACAAATGACAAAAATACTCTGGCGGGAGAAGCAAGCATGAGAACAAAAACTCTGTGTTCTGTTTGAAATTCAGATGTTCCCCTGCCACGTTGTATTAAAGATTTCTTTTCCTCTAGGTTATTTCAAATGCAAAGAATACAGTACAAAGTTTTAAAAGATTTCATGGTCGTGCATTCTCAGATCCCTTTGTTCAAGCTGAAAAAGCAAGCCTTGCCTATGAACTTGTCCAGCTGCCAACAGGCTCAACTGGCATCAAGGTAAGTCTGGCATGTTTGAGAAAGAGCCAGAGGAGGAAACTGATAAAGTTTCCTTTTATTTCTCTGTTTTGAATCTGCATGCTGTAGTTTGTGTTCTCTTTTGAATGGAAAGCCTTAAAAGGAAAGGGAATAAAAGGCAGATAATGGGGATGGTGCATGGGTTCCACTGCAGTGTAATGAGTGTGCACAATTTTTATTTGAAGGCCATGTATATGGAAGAAGAAAGAAACTTTACAATTGAGCAGGTGACAGGAATGCTTCTGACCAAATTAAAGGAGACCGCTGAGAATGCGCTTAAGAAGCCTGTGGTTGATTGTGTTGTTTCTGTAAGTATGGAACCCAACAAAATACACAGAACTTGGTTACTGTCTGAACTGAAATGACTGCAGCATTAAATTAAATCTGATTGAATTGGCCAGTAAACTTGAATGTCCAGCTATCTTCCTTTTCTGTTTAAACAATCTTACACCTCTTGGCAACTAGACTTACATCATTAATGGTCTTAAATTGCTGCTAATTAGCAGCATAAATGATATTTGATACCTGTTTCTGATTATGTGCTCCAAAAATGAGTGGCTTGTGATATGGAATGGAAAAAGGAACTTTGTCTTTATGTAATTTGGTTTTTTTCGGTTTTTCTCTATTGCAACTGAAATGAGCACTGCATTTGTAGGAGGCCTCAGCTGTGCTCCACGAGCTCACAGTCCTCCCTTGTAACTGCTTCCTGAAGGTGGCTCCTGTAAATGTTAATATTGGCTCTCTGACCTCCTTGCAGGTTCCTTCTTTCTACACAGATGCAGAAAGGAGATCTGTGATGGATGCTACCCAGATTGCTGGTCTCAACTGTCTGAAACTAATCAATGAAACAACTGCAGGTAATTCCTTCCTGTCCCTCACTCAGTGTTGCAGTTTTGCTATGTCACAGGGCTTTTATTCTGCCAGTGAGCCTTGCTTGCTGGAATTACAGCTGGTTTTATACACTTGGAATAGATGAGTTGATCAGAAAGTTTCTTAAATTCTGGTCTGTCTTTTCATTGTATTACAAAGGCATAAAGATAATTGGTGAATATCTGTTTTAAGGCAGCTGAGGGAGGGGCTGGTACTGTTTAATGTTCTTCCATGTTTCTTTAGCATTGGGAATTTTGTTTATTCAGTGTCTGTAGCTTGAGAAGCGCAATGAAATGCTAATGCTGATTCCTGATTACCGTTCATTTTTTGATAATTACAAACCTCTATGTAATAACTATATTTTTATTTCTGTAGTCGCCCTTGCATATGGGATCTATAAGCAAGACCTGCCTTCCTCGGAAGAAAAGCCACGGATCGTTGTTTTTGTGGACATGGGGCATTCTGCATATCAAGTTTCTGTTTGTGCATTCAACAGAGGCAAACTCAAAGTAAACAAGCTGTTACACATCCATTTTGATTATCTGTAGAACATTCATCAGCACATCCATGGACTGTGGCAGGGAAGTCTGCTTGGCTTCACACAGGGGCATCCACACAGCTCAATTCATCTTCTTAAAATTGCACTTTGTTTGGAGCTAAAAAGTAGGGCAGGGAATTAGAGAGCTTTTGAGCAGTATGTGGAGGAAGCAAACATGCCTTAATTAGCAGACTCTGGCAAAGAATAAAAAACCTGGATTAAATGGTTTATTCAGAAATTATATCTGACTTTGCTGCTTTCAAAAAAAATACTTTGTTCAGTCATGAGATCTGGTGTTCAAGCAGGAATTCCTGCAGTGGTGTAAGTGACAGACTTTGTTTCTGAGCCCTCACTGTGGTGCTCATGTACAAGAGGAGAAACATTTCTGATTGCTTTAAGCTGCCAGTGGAAGCTCAGCAGATGACAGTGTACTTGTGAGTGTATACTGCCAAAGCATTGCTGTTTTCCAGCAAATACTAACATTTCTTACTGGCATAGGATGATGATGATTATTATTATTTATTTGTTTGTTTGTTTATTATTGCAATCTGGACTTTGCAGTTACAATGCCTTTCTCATGATTGGCTGGAGAAACAGATGCAAAATTTAGAGCCTGAGGTAGTGAAATGCAGAGAAATGTTCTGACAACATTAGTTTTCTCATAGTTTTATTTAATGAGAAAATGTAACCTTTGTGTTTCTGTCGGATTTGTTTTTTAAACTTGGAAGCCATGGCAGTGTGAAGGGATGCTTTGGGGTCCAGAGTGCAGGGCTGTTAGCCAGTGTAGAAGCCAAAGCCATCTGAGGGGGTATTGAGGGTAATGTGATACTTCACTGATTTCTGTTCCTAAAAAAATAAATTGCTGGTGTGTTTACAGAACAGAATGCTCTGAGGTGGATGGGGTACAGGTGTTCTTTGCAAATAATTCCTTCATTAAAAATGAACACCTGTTTTAAGAGTTTATATCATTTATTTTCTTCCTGTTTATTTTTAGCTTGGTGGAAGCAAGTTCCACCCTTAGGAGGCATCAAATATTAAACTGGGATATGACTCAAACTGGCAGTGGCTAAGCAGAATTTGGAACAGAGATCTGCTCCCAGCAGAAGCTGTGAAACAGACTGTGTTGCTAAGTCCGGCCTTATCTCCCTAAATTCCTTTTAAAGCAGTTGTCACCTCATTCCATGAAGGCCGATTTCTTTCACTTAGAGTTGAACTGTATTTGAAACAAAGCACTGCTTTGATGTTAACTGCTAATTGCTTTCATTAGCAATGGCACATTGTACTGTTACTGAAGAGTTCCCTTCCTTTAAGGTTCTTGCTACAGCGTTCGATACAACCCTTGGAGGCAGGAAGTTTGATGAGGTGTTGGTGGAATACTTTTGTGAGGAGTTTGGGAAGAAATACAAACTTGACATCAAGTCCAAGATCCGGGCACTGCTGAGGCTGTACCAGGAGTGTGAGAGGCTGAAGAAGCTGATGAGTGCCAATGCCTCTGACCTGCCCATGAACATAGAGTGCTTCATGAATGATATAGATGTGTCTGGAACCATGAACAGGTAACCTTGGCTGCTCTACAAGGGAAACTTCAGAGTGCCCTTCAGGCAATTAAAAACTTGGTATGAAGTGTCAGCTCTTAGGACTGCAGGGAGGTAAGAAATCAAAGAACAACATGTGCAGGAATGCTGCTGGAAATGAAAATGTTTAGAGCCTGGTCAGTGGCCTTGACTTGGGAGGGAGGGCTGGGAATGTTGCAAGGATTCCAGGGTTACTGGAACCAGTTTTTGTCTGGGAGAATATACTGAAGTATAAACCTAGGGCTGGGGGAGAGAAAACCCTGCAGTACACAGTGAAAGTGGCATTCCTTCAGTTCAGGCATCCCATTGTTTGGAGTGTTGCTTATGGTGTGCTAGAGCTTTGTTTCTGGCTTCTTCCAACAGAAGCAAATTTTTAGAGATGTGTGAAGGACTCCTGGCAAGAGTGGAGCCGCCTCTTCGCAGCGTGCTGGAGCAAGCCAGTAAGTGGGGGCTGTGTGGGTGCTCTGCATGCAGACAAGAGCTAGCCAGAGTGCAGGCTTCCTTTGCATGTTGGACACAAGGGTTTGCCACAAACAACGATTTCTTGCTTAGACTTTTAATCTTGTAACTCCTTTCTCACTCAACCTAAGAGCTCAAATTTTTACTGCTTACAAACTTAGCCTAAAGTTGGTCTATTAAAACTTGTGGTTTATGATGTCAGTGTATTCATGTGAAGGAGAAACATTTCATTAATTGTCTGACTCCTTTCTAGGGTTGAGGAAGGAGGATATTTATGCAGTGGAGATAGTTGGTGGTACCACAAGAATCCCTGCTGTAAAAGAGAAGATCAGTAAATTTTTTGGCAAAGAAGTCAGTACAACCCTGAATGCAGACGAGGCTGTGGCACGAGGCTGTGCACTGCAGGTAAAAAGTGCTGTTTGCTTTAGCTGTGGGAATATTAGGCAGCATCAGTGGCTACTTGCTGAATGAAATGCTTGTTCACCTAAAGTCTGAACATTTGTAATGTGGCTTTTGTGCTCTTGCAGTGTGCACTTTTGTCCCCGGCTTTCAAAGTGAGAGAGTTTTGTATCACAGATTTGATACCATATCCCATCTCTTTGCGATGGAATTCACCAGCAGAGGAAGGCCTGAGGTAAAACCAGTACAATCTTCTTGCATGTTACAGCTTAAAATAGTGGTGATAATTGGAGTAAATCACAAATGTCAGTAAATACCCTTAGAAGAGGGTATTTCCAGGGTTAAATGACCATTTAACACTTCCATTTTTGATACTTCTGAAGTTAATGATGGTAGAAAACAAAACTCAGGTTGAGTGGCAGTTTGGCACTTCCTGCATGGCTGTTTGTGTTACTTAACCTGCAAGATCAGGACGCTCTTGTCACTTAAGGAAGCTTTTCCCCGAAGAGTATCTAGAAATGTTTTGTTACCTTCCCAGCTGTGTTGTCATACTGAACACAGGCTGTGTTTTCTCTTGCAGTGACTGTGAGGTTTTCCCCAAGAACCACCCTGCTCCCTTTTCCAAGGTCCTCACTTTCTACAGGAAGGAGCCCTTCACTCTGGAGGCCTACTACAGTTCCCCCAAGGAGCTGCCTTACCCAGACCCTGCTATAGGTTAGCTGCATCCTGTACCTTTAACTAAGAGTCTTCACTGTGTTTCAAGCCTTTTCTGTCTAATTTTGTAGTCTGGACATGCAGCCTACTGCAAATGCTCTCAGGACAATATTTCAAATGGATTTTCAGTAAAATAGGTGGAGTAACATGAAGTTTATGGGCAAAAGGAGCATCTTAATACTGGAGCAAACCTGGAAGGGGCACACTGAGAGTTGTGCAGTCTTTTGCTCTGATAAAAGTGGCACCAGGTTTTACACAAAGAATTCCCGATATCTGTCCCCCAGCATTGCTGAGCAAAAAAACTGGATTGTCCAACTTGAGTAGGTTTTAACATTCCCTGAGCACATTGCAGTGAGCTGTGTCAGCAGCAGTTGGGGTTTGCTTTGCATTCAGAACTTAGGTTAATCAAAAGTGTTGGGGTCTTTTTCTCTCTGTTTAGCTCACTTCTTGGTTCAGAAGGTCACTCCTCAAACAGATGGATCCAGTTCCAAAGTGAAAGTCAAAGTCAGAGTAAATATCCATGGCATCTTCAGTGTTTCAAGTGCATCTCTGGTGGAGGTTCATAAATCTGATGAGAACGAAGAGCCAATGGAGACGGATCAGCACGCGAAGGAGGAGGAGGTAACAGACTCACTGCTCCCAGAATCCCCATGAAGCACAGCTGGCCAAGGGCTCAGGCCTGTGTGAGGATTTACTAGACATGCCCACAACTAAAACATGAGATTGAGTACTCATTGTAGTATGTTACCCTAGTGATAGATCTCTTGAAACCAGGACTTGGGGTATAGATCAAATTCTTAATGATGGAGCTGTGGCTTGCTGGAGCAAAGACTGGGAGCTCATAATTTATTCCTTCAGTTTTGATTTTGTTTGTTTTGCCCAAAGAGCATTGGAAGTGTTAAGGGACCAGCCTAGGAACTGAAGCAGTGATCTGCATTTGTTTAATGTGTGAAATTTGGTCTCTCTGCTTTTCAGAAGATGCAAGTAGATGAGGAGCAACAAAAAGCTGAAGAGCAGCAGCAAACCCAGCCTGAAAATAAGGCAGAGACTGAAGAAATGGAGGTAACAGGAGCATTTGAGATTTTTTTTTCATGAGATTCCTGAGAATATGAGGAGTGTGAGCACATCTGCTGCCTTTGTCATAGTTCTGGAAGCTGAACTTCTGTTTCAGTGCACTGGTGGTCTATTGTGATTAGAGCTTTAGAAAGGACACAAATGGCACTGATAACTGCAGACCTCAGGTGACCCAGTACTGACAAAATGGGGGAACTCTCCTGTTCAGGGAAAATATAATCATCTAGTTTTCAATAACATGAATACTAGAACAGTGTTCTGCCATGAGCACCCTCCCCCATGAATGTAGACAGTGCCCAGAAAAGGTCAGTGGCTGCATTAATTACCTCAGGCTTCAGCAGCTGAGGTGTCAAAATGGCAGGGAGCACTTGGTTCTCTTGTTGAGGTGCTAATTTAGTTTTTCTGGTGTAAACCTTGACTGCACCCCTTGAACTGAGTGGTGATACTGTTTTTACTGTGAATGTAATTACATTTTAATGCAGACTTGTCAGGCTGACTCAAAGGACAAGAAAGTGGATCAGCCACCTCAGGCCAAGAAGGCCAAAGTGAAGACGACCACAGTGGACCTTCCCATCGAGAACCAGCTGGTGTGGCAGATAGGGAAGGACATGCTCAACTTGTTCATTGAGAACGAGGTAAACTCTTCCTGCCCAAGCTAAAAATGGCACTTGTTGATCTCCAGAAATGTTTGTTAAACATGATTAAGGGAGGTGAAGGAAAGGATTGAAAGGAATAAAACAAGCAGAAGTGTGAGGTAAAAAACAGTGCCCTGTGGAGGCAGAATACATTCATTGCCCCTGGTCAGGGGAGCTGTCACTCTCAAAGGGGTGTTCTGCAGGAAACCTCCAGAATCACCTGCAGGTACAAGGTGCAGGTGACCCTCAGGGTAGAGGTTCCTCAGCTGGAGGAGGATTGTCCTGTGCTGTATTGGACATCACTCCAAAACTGAAATCAGTTTTCAGTCATGTGCTGTGTTAGAACAGTTCTGTAAATCACAGTTTTGCAACATCTTGATCTGGTTTGAGCCTTTGCTAAAAAGGTATCCTGGAAATAAATGTTAAATAATGAGCTTTTTAGCCAATTAATTTGATACCTTGTTCACAGGGTAAGATGATAATGCAGGATAAGCTGGAGAAGGAGAGGAATGATGCCAAGAATGCAGTGGAGGAGTACGTGTACGAAATGAGAGACAAACTCTGCGGTGTTTATGAGAAATTCATCGGTGAGGATGTGAGTATTGCTGCTTGATTGTCCTGATACATTGTGGTACAATCAGCAGTGGGAGTTAGTAACTCTTGACCTGTATCACATACTATATTTACATAAATTACACATTCAGACTTTAAATTTGAAGAAACAATTGTAACCTTTCTGGCTCTGATGATAATCTGCTAAATGTGGGCACCTGTATCTGAATTGGTTGCCTGAAAATCTCTTGGCATTATTAATCAGCTTTCCCTGTTGTACTGAAGGAGCTTGGTGTGTAATGAATTCAGCTCTGCTTTTAGAGATGAATCTCTGAACACCTGACTGCATCTCCATTGACTGCAGTGGAGCTTTGCCAGCCAGGTGTCTGCAGAGCCCAAACTGGAACATGCCAGGTGACATTTATGGCACCTTTGCTAAAGAAAAGTTTCCCTCTGTTGTCAGGCTTGCTCATGTAGTCACAATGAAAATGTGCAGGGTACAAAAAAGCCTTTGATGGGACAATATTTGATCTGAACTGTGGCTGTCACACATGGCTTTTCCTTGGGCCTGGAATCCACCACAAAGCTGTACAGAAGAATATTTTATTTCTTATTTTTCACTAAAATAGGATAAAGAGTTTCAGACAGAGTTCTTTATATTCTAAAAATACAACCCTTACAGAAAGCTTCATTTAATGCCATTTGTCACCTAATAAATGATGTCACCTGCCTGTTTTGTGTGCATTGCTGCAGGATCGCAATAGCTTCACACTGAAGCTAGAAGATACAGAAAATTGGCTTTATGAAGATGGTGAAGACCAGCCCAAACAAATATACATTGATAAATTGGCAGAACTGAAGGTAAGTGGTTCTTACATTTCTGTTGGAATTTGCTGAAGCTGGAGAACTTGTTCCAGTGAGGAGCTGTCTGGGGTCTGCTGGTTCTGAGGTAACAAACAGCCTGCTTTGGATTGTAAGTCTGTGAGGAGTAGATCTCCAGCAGACCTGTAACAACAGGGCTGAGGGAGGCTCAGTCTCTCCTGTAAGTAGAGGGAAGACTCAGAGTTCCGAGGAGT
Source organism: Dicaeum eximium (assembly GCA_013396995.1). Classification (NCBI taxonomy): domain Eukaryota; kingdom Metazoa; phylum Chordata; class Aves; order Passeriformes; family Dicaeidae; genus Dicaeum; species Dicaeum eximium. The sequence continues at coordinate 653,359 of VWZP01004159.1, read as the reverse complement.
TCAGGGAGGTTGATGTATCCTGTCAAACCTTGGGGATCCCACAGTGATGCTCCATGAGTTTTGATACCTCTTGTGCTTTGTTTCAGACCCTGGGTCAGCCTATTCAGGCAAGATTCCAAGAATCAGAGGAAAGACCAAAAGCATTTGAGGACTTGGGGAAGCAAATCCAGCAGTACATGAAAGCTGTTCATGCATTCAAAGCAAAGGTATTTCCATACTTAATTTCTGGAAAATGCAAGCAAATGGTACAAATATTTTCTGAATTTTAGGTAACCTGCTTCAGACAAAAATCTGGTGCAACCTCCCAGTGAGCTTATGAGTTCTTGATGTTCAGTAGATTTTCAGGAGTGGATTTTGGGCCTTGCACATCTCAGTCCCTTTTTAATCAGGTGTTGATACCCCCATGGAGGCAAAATGCCAGCAGCAGGAGAACCTCAGTCGCTGGTTACCAAGCTGTGGGTGATCAGTTCAGCTGGTTTGTTAACCACAACAGCTCTTGGCTAAATGAAGCTAAGTTTTGAGGAAATCAGGATGCAGTTGGTGCTCAAACACTGACACAGCTGCTCCTGTTTGGGTGTTGCAGGATGAACTGTACGAGCATCTCGATGAAGCAGACGTGGCAAAGGTGGAGAAGAGCACCAATGAAGCCATGGAGTGGATGAACAACAACCTCAACCTTCAGAACAAGAGGAGTCTTACTTTGGACCCAGTTATAAAAGCAAAAGACATACAGTCTAAAGCAAAAGTAAGTTTTTCTACATAACTCACTGTGTTTCCATGAATTTTTGTGTTTATTGCTCTATCAGAAAACTCTGAGGTGAGAAATATCAAAAGTACCTGGGAACATCAACCCTCAACTGGAGTATTCCCAACGGTGGTTTCAAAAGTTAAAGTTCAACTGTGGGAGATAAAACCATTTCTAAGGCTGTGTTATTTCTGTGTTTTCTAGGAATTGGCAAGTGTTTGTAATCCCATAGTGAACAAACCCAAGCCCAAGGTGGAGCTGCCAAAGGAGGAGCAGAAGCCGCCGGAACCCAACGGACCATTGGATGGGCAGGGAGACGCCGGGAGCGGCATCCACCCCCCCGAGCCGGGCTCTGTCCCCACAGCCACCGACAAGAAGCTTCCAGAAATGGACATTGACTGAATTTCAGCACTTGTTTATATTATTGCAAACTACAATAAAGCTTTAAGTTGTCAACTTTGTTCTGAATACAAACTGAAGCAAGTGAATCCCACAGCGCTCTGGTAACTCTTGGAGAGGTTTGGGCAGGACAGCAGGTCAGAACACGGAGGTGGCGAAGGACTCGCTCAGCTCAGCAGTGTTTGCCTTTATTGATTGTATTTAGAAGTTTTGGTAGTCTTACTAGACCTCTAGGAACAGCCATAAGCTGCTTCTCCATTTTTAATGTCCAGGCTGAGTCAATTCTCCCTTGAAGGAGGGATTCAGCAACATCTGAAGTCTGATGTGCACCCTGCTCTTCCTTTCCCTGTGGATTGCAGCACTGGCACTACAGGGAGGGCAGGGGAGAGCCAGGGCAGAGTCTTCCATTGCTCTTGGTTTAGTGTTAATGCCTGCTCTGGACTCACTCAGATTTGCACTGGAACAGTTGATGGTTACAGGAGGTTTGCAGAGCAGGGGGTGGCTCATCAGCACCTTTATTCCTTAGCCCAGACTGCAGATCAGACTCAGAATGTGCTCCTGGACAGGGGAGTGGGTTTCTCACAAACTCCCCAGCTAATTAGGCCCTGTAAACTCCTTGTCTCTAGTTAAATTAGCTGCTTGTAGAAAGAGTGAATACTTGTATTTCAGCTGCCTATGCTGATAGTTGATTCTGACTTGTTCCTAACTTTTTCTGGCAGGGGTATGCTTGCTTCCACGAGGCCTTCATTTGGAATGCTTGGTTTTTTGTTTTGGTTTCTTTTTTTCCAGGAAAGCCAAGAACTGACGGATATGTTGGTTTGTTTTGTTTTGTTTTGTTTTTTCTATGAGCTTTATACAATGAATTGCTTCTAGTACTGATTGTCATTAAACTTGCAAAAATTAATTTGTATGTGTTAAAATCCAAAGCTGAAAAACACCCATTCAGTTATTGCAAGAAATAAATGCACTGGATTCTACTGGATTACCTGCTGCAGCTGTTGATTCCAATGCAGAGGGAGCGGTGCCGGGGTGGAGGGAGGGCTGTGTCCCTGGTTCTGGGGGTGTGCCGGGAGCTCTGCCGGGCTGCTCCGGGATTTGGGGCTTCCCGCGGGGTGCGGGTGGGTGCGGAGGGTGTGAGTTTGAGCTCGCTGTGATGAATCACAGCCGCGGATTGCCCCGCGTTAGAAGGGACCCGCAGGGCTCAGTGAGCGCAGCTCCGGCCCTGCCCAGCACCCTGCCCTCCCACCGTGCCCCTTCCCCGGGGAGCCGCTTCCGTGCCCGAGCACCGCTGCGGGAGGCGGCGCTGGGTCCCTGCCGGGGCCGGGGAGGGGCGGCAGGCGGGGCCCGGAGCGGGCACGGAGCACCCCGGGCTGGGCCGGCCGGGCCCTCCCGGCCGCCGGGGGAGCTGCGGGGCCGGGCCGGC
>VWZP01004159.1:633152-650771 GCA_013396995.1 Dicaeum eximium | reverse complement strand
GAGCCCTGAGCCCCGGGCCCTGAGCCCCGAGCCCTGAGCCCCGGGCCCTGAGCGAGCTGCGGGCCGCGGGAGCACCGACAGAGGGACCGTAACCCGAGCCCGCGGTGCTGTCTGTCCGCAGCAGCCCCAGGCCGGCCCGGTGTTCCCCTCAGCAGTGCTTTGCCTCGAGGGACGAGAAGCGGCCGGGCCCGGAGGGATGCTCAGGGAGCGGCTCCTCGGCTCTGCGCTGCTCTGACTCCACAGGTAACTCATCAAACTGCCTTCATCTCCCCCAGTGTAGAGCTGAGGTGCTCCACGAGTGCCTCTACAAGATGCCTGGGCAGGATTTAAACCTTTTTCTCATGTTTTCAGTCACAAATGGGACCATTTCCCTTTTTGCATTGGGCAAGAGCTACTGTTGCTAATCATTTCTCCCGTGTCTTTTGGGGGAATTTGTGTTCTTCCAAACATCAGTGAAATGTCCCCGTGTCACCTGTGCCATCTCCACATTTCATTATTTCCCCCCTTACAGTCGTCTTTACCTAATAACACACAGTTTGCTTTCTGACTTTTCAATATTCTGTTGAGGGGTTTTTTTTTTTAATTTTACAAAGCTACCAATATTTTTTTCAACCTGCAAAATACCTTAATTATATTTCACATTGTTTTAGATCGGTTACCTGGGTTTATCTAAAGATTACTGTGCTATAAAATAGCTGCCTCAAATTGGTCATTTGAATTGGATGCATTAACTTGGTTGATGTTGCAGAGTGGTGGTAACTACAGAAAAGTTAAATGTCTTCAGAGGACAAGGAGGCTCAGGAGGACGAGCTGCTGGCTCTGGCCAGCATCTATGATGAGGAGGAGTTTAAGAGAGCAGAGTCTGCCCAAGGAGGAGAAACAAGAATTTGTCTGGAGCTGCCTCAAGACTTCAAAATTTTTGTGAGGGGTGAGTTGGGATGTTTTGAGTTAACCCAAGGGAAGGGATTTTACCTGAGCTTTACCAAGCTCAGGTGGTTTTTGGGGAGTGACCTGAGGGAACAGTGGCAGGACAAAGCTGTGGTCACCCTCTGCTGTGCTGTTGGGGATTGTGTTTGAGCAGTTTAATCCTCATACACAGAACATCCTCAGTAAACTGTAAAATCACAGACAAGTAATTGCACTTCTTCAGAATAATTGAGTTCATTTATTGGGTTTTTATTCTCCTGAGGATATGTTTCCAGGCTCCTGGTTTGTGCAGGATGGGACATTTCTCAGTGCTGCTGTTTAACTGCTGTAATCACAGACCTCCCACCCTGTGACATTTTACTGCACTGAGAGTTTGGTTATTTTGGGTTGAACAAATAGGTTTAACCCCAGAAATATATCAAATTAACAGACATTGGGTGCTGTCAGAAGCAGCAACAGTTGGTTAGTTTTCATTTGTGTGTTATTTCTCCCACTGCCCCGGTGGGCCCTGGCTCAGGCAGTTCCACAGAGAGCCTCCAGAGCAGTGGCTTCGAGTATTCCGTGTGCTTCCTGCCTCCCCTCGTGCTGAATTTCGAGCTCCCATCTGACTACCCATCGACCTCCCCGCCCGTGTTCACCCTCAGTGGGAAATGGCTCTCCCAGGCCCAGGTTTGCAGAGGATTTTTGTCATTTTGATTGCTGTGTAAGTTAATAATTAACAGTTAAGCAAAGTAAAGAAACAATGATGGTGCTCCTCAGTTGGCTCTTCTTTTGTCTCTTGCTGGTTTTCATTTGATTACTATTCTGAGGAAGGAAAACTTGCATCTGTGGGAACTATTTTATTCAGCATAAAAAAGTGCTGAATCTGAAATCAAAATTTGTAGTAAGGACTGTGTGAGGGGAGGAGCCCAGTAAGGAGTTACTCAAACTTACTGAAACCAGAAATTCTTTGTTCTTTCCCAGCTCAGCGCTCTTTGCAAGCACTTGGACAATGTGTGGGAAGAGAACCGAGGCTGTGTGGTCCTGTTTGCCTGGATGCAGTTTCTGAAGGAGGAAACATTGAATTACCTGAATATTTCATCGCCCTATGAGCTGAAAATGTGCCCTCAGGGGAAGGGGCAGGGCCGGACACCAGTGGGGCCCCTGGAGGCTGGGAAGGACTGTGGGGGTGCCACAGGCTCTGCCACAGCTGAGGAGGAAATCGTGGATGCCAGGGCTGTGCAGGACGTGGAGTCCTTGTCCAGCCTCATCAGGGAGATCTTGGACTTCGACCAGGCGCAGAGGAGGAAGTGCTTTAACAGTAAGATGTACTCGTGCAGCATCTGCTTCTGTGAGAAGCTGGGCAGTGAGTGCATGCACTTCCCCGAGTGCAGCCACATCTACTGCAAAGCCTGCCTCAAGGACTACTTTGAAATCCAGATCAGGGACGGGCAGGTGCACTGCCTCAACTGCCCCGAGCCCCAGTGTTCTTCTGTCGCCACTCCAGGCCAGGTAACTCCTGCACGGGGGCTCTGCAGCTCTGGGACCTACCCTGAGTCCTGGGCCAGGCTGGGGCTCTGCATGCTGGCCATTGGCAATCACTGAGTCATTTGGGTCAGAAAAGATCTCCAAGATCACCAAGTCCAGCTTTTGACACAATCCCACCATGCTACTAAACCATGTCAGGAAGTGCCACATCCTTGGGCACCTGCAGGGATGGGCACTCCAAACCTCCCAGGGCAGCCCCTGCCAAGGCCTGACCCTCCTTTCCATGGGGAGATTCCTCCAGATGTTCAACCTGAGCCTCCCCTGGCCCAGCCTGAGGCCGTTCCCTCTCCTGCCCCTGTTCCCTGGGAGCAGATCCTTGGCCCCTGTGACCTGTTGGAGAATCTAAAGTGGATTTATCCCAGCTGTTGGTACCTTTTCACTGACTTGCTGTTAGTTGCTGCAGCAGGCTCAGAATTCCAGATGCAAGGAATCAGAGAATCCCAGACTGGTTTGGGTTGGAAGGGACAAGTGCCATGGGCAGGGACACCTTCCACTACCCCAGGGTGCTCCAGCCTGGCCTTGGACACTTCCAGGGCTCCAGGGGCAGCCACAGCTGCTCTGGGCACCGTGGCAGGGCAGTGCAGTGGGTGAAGGAGTCCTTGCTGCCCAGGGCTGTGTTGCAGGTGAAGGAGCTGGTTGGGGAGGAGCTGTTTGCCCGCTACGACCGCCTGCTGCTGCAGTCCAGCCTGGACCTGATGGCTGACGTGGTTTATTGCCCCCGGCCGGGCTGCCAGACCCCCGTGATGCAGGAGCCCGGCTGCACCATGGGCATCTGCTCCTGCTGCAACTACGCCTTCTGCACCCTCTGCAGGATGACTTACCACGGGGTGTCCCCCTGCAAGGTCACTGCAGGTCAGTCACCTCCCCTGGGCTCCACAGTCACGCCCAACACGGCTCAATCTTGGGTGGAAAAGCCCAGAGTTGAGCAAGGGGACTTCTCACCCTGAGCCTTCTGAAAGATGCATTCATTTGGAGGAGAGCTGTTGCTGGCAATGAAATTTTCCTTTGGTGAGACTCCTCAGCTCAGGAGCTCCCTAAACTGCTGAGAGGCTGTAGCAGGGGAAGAATTCCTTTGTATTTTCACTACTTCGTATTGTCAGAGTTAATACTGGAATCAGGTGGAGGCTTCTCTCTCTGGCCTTAAAATCCTGGACAGAATTTCATTAAATATATAGTCAGAAAAAAAAATTCCATTTTTAGTTTGTTTTACATTGTTCTAATTCCATCAACAGATCTCTTTTATAATAAAACAGTGTAAAACTGCTGAATTTTAGGACAGAGTGTTTTTAATATTATAATCCTATGTATTTTAACAGTTTTCTTGCTTTTTAATTCCTGAGGTTAATGTTCTTTGAGAATCTTCATACTGTAATTAGCTGGACTTCTATATCTTAATATCTTACAAAAGCTGTCTGGTTTGATTTTGCCCCCCAGAGAAATTAATGGATTTGAGGAACGAATATTTAGAAGCAGATGAGACAAATAAAAGATTTTTGGAACAACGCTATGGCAAGAGAGTGATTCAGAAAGCCCTGGAGGAGATGGAGAGTAAGGAATGGCTGGAAAAGAACTCCAAGTCTTGTCCTTGCTGTGGGACCCACATCGAGGTGAGTGAGGAGGGAAAGGCTGGGGAATCATGGAACAGAAAATAACCCACAAGGAGGCAGTTCTGGGTGTAAGGGAGCCTCTAGGGAGAGGAAATCTCTAGGAAACACTAAGAGAACTTCCCATTTCTGTGTGACATGGAAAAGGAGGTGAGGTGATCTTGTGGATCCCCAGGACTGGAGTACAAACAGTGACTGGTGGTCAGGCTCCCACAGTAAATAGATCCAGGCTGACTCTGGATCTGTATCAACCCTTTTGTTTTCCAGGTGTTTCAGGCTACCTCTGGTTCACATAGAGCCAGGAAATCAATCCAGCTTCAGAAAAACACTAATTTCCAGTATTTTCAGTATTATAACCAGTTCCCAGTGCTGGGATCCCAGCTCCCAGTGAAAATACCAGTGTGTGGTGGGGCCAGGAGGGAGGTGCTCACTGACTGCTGTGGCTCTGGGGGCTCTTGGCAGAGAGACACTGAAACCTGCCACAGTGGGGTTCTGTTATCACCATTTCCTGGTTTTTCCCCCAGAAGCTGGATGGCTGTAACAAGATGACCTGCACAGGGTGCATGCAGTATTTCTGCTGGCTCTGCATGGGCTCCCTGTCCCGGGCCAACCCCTACCGGCACTTCAGCGACCCCTCCTCGCCCTGCTTCAACAGGTCGGTGCTCCAGGGCCTCCTCCACGGATGGAACAGCTCTTTCCTACTTTTCCTTACAGTCTCTCCCAGATTCTTACCTGAAATCTGTAGCTACAGTTTAAGACACAGTTTCTCCTCTCAAATATTTGCACTAACAGTAAAAATCAGGAGTGATTCAGGAGATGGTGTTGCTTTTTAAGAACTTTGGTTTTAAAATTCTGGAGGAATCTTCTGAGCCTATTCCTGATTTTTATGGTCAGGTCATGGCCTCACCCTTTCTGTGCTGCCACAGCCTGCAGGGAAGTGTTTCCCTGCCAAGGCTCAGGAGCAGCTCTAGGATTTGAGCCACAGATTGGCCCCACATTCCCTTGGGGAAGAGCCAAGGGACAGAGGTGCTGCTGTGGGACAGGTGACAGGCAGGTCACAGGAGGGGGAGCCTCTCTTGTCCCTTCCACAGGGCACACAGGGTGGTTGTGATACTGAAAAAACCAAGGGAACTTGCTGTACTGTTGTTGCACTTAGGGTGATACTTTTTTAACGTATTTGACTTTTTTTACGCCCTGATATCACTGATTTTCTGTCTTGCAGGTTGTTTCAAGCCATGCACATCGATGATGGGGAGTTCTGGGAAGTGGAAGATAATGATCAGTAGCTTCCTCCAGCACCAAAAGGTGAAAAAAACAGAGACAGATGCTTTTTGTGTGTCCTTTGTTTGCTTTTCACTTCCATTGTGTGACAGAAGAACGGTAACTGCCCTGCACTGCAGGACACTCACACCTCAGAGCCTGTTGCCAAAACCAAAGCAGACTTTTCCCCATCCTGGGATCAGGATCATGATGGAATGCCCAAACAAACATGTCCATTATTAAAAAAGTCAGGAATTGGAAAACCATTGGAAAAATACATACCAAGAGGTGCCCCCTTTTTTAAAAGCCAACAGACAAAACTGAAGCCTCAAATCCTGGAAGCATTTTGGGGGTTTCCCTTAGGGAGACTGGCCCTTGGATCATGAATACTGTAGGGTTTGGGGTGGTTTGGTGGAGCTGTTAGTGCTCTCTCTGGAGCTGCTTGGACTGGGGGAGTTCTCTGATACAGTACAGAAAAGTTCTTCCATATTCAGCAACAAAGTTTGTTGCTTTTATGAATTTCATGATGTGCTTCTCTGAAAAGCAGCCCCTGGCTCTGTCACTGGTGCTTTCTAATGACATTAAAGCTGATTATCCCCAACCCTTCTCACTGGCTGCTGTGCCTGAGCCTTTGCATCCCTGAGAGCTTGGGCAGAAAATGACCAACAGCCATTTCCAGGGATTTCTGTGAGGTTGGTGACTCCCAGTGTTGCTGCTGGATGCCCTCACGTTGCCTGTCCTTGTTTTGGCAGGGATGAGTGCCAAGGCAGTGAGCTGAGGATGTGACCAGTGAGAGGGTGAAAAGTATCAGGAAGAGATGAACTTGAATTCTTCAAGATACTGACAATTACCTTGTGTTCTCAGTTGACGAAGTAATTTATTTTTTATTAACTCTTCATATAAGAAATGTGATGGTTGATAATTTTGCTTCTGGACTAGATCCTTTATTTCCACTGGTTTGCACTTCAAATTATTTCAGAAAGCAAATTGTTTCCCCTAAAATCTCAACCAGTGGTTTTGAAAGTACAAAGGTGATTACTGGAGGCAAACACTGACTTTTTACAAGTTTTTCCACTTCCAGAACAGTCTAAAAGTTTATTTGGAAACTAAAGCTGCATGTGCTGTGTTCAAGAGCAGTAGGGGCTGGATGGAAAGCTCTGGAGCTGAGACTCCTCAGGAACTCAGGGTGATCACAGCTCACTCATTCTGACTGAGAGTCAATGAATTTATCCTGGGATGTGTGGCCAAAATGAGTGGTGCCTCGGTTCCCTCTGCAGAGGAGGAGTCTGCACTGTTGGAACTGGCACAGATTAAAAAGATGAAAGGAAGAGCAAATCTCACCTCAGCTGAATCTCGAGATCAGTGTGTAGGAAAAGTGTACATTGTGTATGGTTTGAGTTGTGTTTCCTGCACCTTCCACATGCACTAAATTCACTTTAAGATGGTAAACAGTGTCCCTGTTTGTCTTCTGGCATGGATTTGGCAGCACAGGTGTGCCCAGGTGCTCCTGGGAATGGGACAGCCCAGAGCTCCCCCCTGGAGCAGGCACAGGATGTGTTCAGCTCATGGCATTTCCATGTATGCAAAGTGCCCTCCCACCCTCAGAGAAAAACCTGCCAGTGAACAATGGGCAAGAAGAGGGGAGCAGCAGGAGCTCTTCCCACCAAACTGCCTCCAGGACAGCTTTGCCACCATGAGCATGCTGAGACCCAGCACCAGATACAGTCAAATGTCACTATTTAAAAAAATTAAAGACATTTAGTGAAGAAAGTTACATTACAGATCAACAACTTAAAAAACTTCTGTATAAAGAAAATAAATGTTGCCCTGTTTTCTTGCCCCTCGTGTGAGAGCACTGGATAGAAATCCCAGGAATCACATTTCAGAATTGGTGGGGCCTTGGCTGCTGTCCACCTGTGTGGGGTGTCTGTAATTAAACAGAGGCTAAAGCCAGTAGGAGCAGAGTGTTTCCTTTGGGGCTGGTTTGGCATTTCCTCAGAGAAATGTTAGATTCTGGAGAAGAGAGAGCTCCAGGCATAGCAAATCATACCTGGGCTTTGTGTGTGACAGCAGTGACATCCTCAGGTGCCTGAGCTGCACCCTGGACCCCGTGTGGGGGATGCTGCTGGAGCCTCTTCTGCTCAGGGGTCTCAAGTCCAACATGTGGCTCAAAGCAGGGCTCAGCCAGGGCTTTATCCAGCCAGGTCTTGGCACCCTCCTGAGGAGAGCCTGCACAGCTGTGGGGATGCTGTCCCAGTGCCTGGCTGTTCCCACAGTGGGGTTTTATCCTCTCATCTTCCCCTGGCTCCATCTTCTTGCTGCCCTCTCGTGGCTGTGGGGGCTGCTCTGAGCTTCCCCTTCTCCAGCTGGACAATCCTCTTTTCCAGGATTCTAATGTAAGGGTGTTTCATGGAGGAGGAAGGAATAATATGAGGTACTTGTCCTAATTGCCAGGAATACACCCCAAAGTTATCACTCGTTTCTGCAACATTGTACTTGTGTTTATCCTCACATTTCAGTTCTGCAGCCTTCAGTCTCTGATTAGCCAGTTCACAGATCAAACATTCTTCATTTCCTTCAGAGATGGAGTTGGTGGCAGAAGTTTGGGGAACACAGAACACTGGATCCCATCCTCCTTTGGTTAATTAAGGCAGGTGTTTGGCAACTGTCTCTTTAATGGAGAGAAGGAACCATACAATCATTCTGCTAATTTAAGAACAAATATGAGATCAGTTTCTGCAGCAATTCCCTTGTCTCCCAGCTGTTTTCAGCACTGCCCCAGCACATTAATCACTGTATGGCTTCTTGGACTGGCTGCTCTCTGCTCCCATCTCTTTCATGCTGTACAAGGGCTCCACGAGCTTGTTGTGAACCAGCATTAAACCTGATGGGAGAGTCAAAAGGCAATTTAAGTAGACATAATAAAGGAAAGTTCTCCTTCATTGGATGCTAATGGAATTAGACATTCCTGTTGTCCTTGTGCCTTTGCTCCCACCCCAAGCATTAAGCATTTAACTTCACAGATACCACTGTGGTAAATTTAAGGAATATACTCCTTTGGGAGTTAATTATACACCAACACCTCTGCAAAGTATGGCTCGTGGCTCCTAAAAATGTACCAAAACAGCTGCCTGGCCTGGTCAGACATTGACCTTTGAAGTACTTCACAGTTTTGACTTTGAGCTCCAGCGTGGCGTCCTCGTCGCACACGAACACGGTGTTGGGGTGCAGCTGGAACGCCGACACCGTCCACATGTGGTTGACACCTTCCTCGATGGCTTTGTACAGAGCAAAGGCTTTGTGGGCTCCCGTGATCAGGATCATCACCTGCACCCCCAGACACAGAGAGGGGCAGTCAGGGAGAGCACAACCCCGCCCTGCCAAGCTGAGAATGGGGACACCCCTGTCACCCTCCCCACAGCCACTTCTCTGAGCTGCTGCTCCTCTGGCTGCTTCAGCTCTCAATGCAATCACAGCCTGGTGGGTCACTGGAATGATCCTTTGGGCACTTGAACACTGAGATTTAATAAATGTAGATCACGGAATGGACTCCTGTAAAAGGGGTCCCACATAGTTTTCATGACCAGCTGGTGTGACATCGACTCAGGCTGATTTCTGCAGTTACTCTCCAGGGGAGATTCCTAACCAAAGATATCCTCCCAAACCTTCCTGGCTCCCTGGGGAAACAGCTGCTGCAGGGTTACACAAACACAAGTACCAGCAGAGACGGAGCAAGAGCCTCTCCATGGTGTTGCAGGGTGCCAGAGGACAGGAGGATCAGGCATTCTGTGGCAGGAATACCCTACACCAGAGGGCACATGGCTGCTCTGTAATAGGATAACCTTTGGCTGCTCCAGAGGGACTGCAGGAAGCCCCTTCCTACCTCCTCACCTCTCTGGCATCCATGACAGTGCCTACTCCAACTGTCAGGGCCATGGTGGGCACTTTGGAGAGGTCACCATCAAAGAACCTGGCATTGGCCAGTATGGTGTCCATGGCCAAGGTCTTCACTCGTGTCCTGGACACCAAGCTGGATCCCGGCTCGTTGAAGGCGATGTGACCGTCGGGGCCGATGCCTAGGACAGGGACAGGACAGCAGAGGGTCAGCTGTGGGACAGAGCCAGCAGCTCGCCCAGGACGAGCACAGGCAGTGCTCCCAGGAACACAGAGCTGGGAAAAGGCCCTGCAATTCCTCTGCTCCAGCTCAGATTTGTGTCTGGCAGGAACAACAGCAAGAGCCCCCTCGGAAGCCACCAGACAATTCCCTGATGGCGCTGGGACAACAACAAAGCAAAGGAGGTGGCAGAACCTTATGGCAAACTGATGGGAAGAGCTTGTGTGGGAAAAGCTACTCCCAGCAGTTTCCTGTTGCCACTGACAATTGATAAAAACCTCATATTTGTACAGTTCTAGCCCTTCCCATTTCTCCTGCTAACACTTACTGAAGAATTCACTGACTGCCCTGAAAGACCTAAAGCTGGGAATGGCACGTGGGGAGACAAGGCTCCCCATGGACTGTGGGGTGGGTTTCACTGCAAATGCACTGAAAATGAACAATCCTGACAATAAGAGCTGGGGAGGACAGGCACAGCTTTGGGACAGGGTTTAGAGGCTGCTGCTCTCGGGTTCTCACCTCCAACAAAGAGCTCGATGCCTCCAGCTGCTTTGATTTTCTTCTCAAATGCATCACACTCTGCCTGGAGATCAGGGGCATTTCCATCCAAGATGTGGACGTTTTCTGGAGAGATGTCAATGTGCTTGAAGAAGTTATTCCACATGAAGGAATGGTAACTTTCTGGGTGATCCCTCGGGAGACCTGGTAACAGAATACACAGGACTGAAGCCAGCTGGAACAGTATCGCCCATAACAAAGCACTTCCACACCCCTGCAGTGCCTTTGCTGACAGGGCACTGCTCTCTGTCCTTTGTCATGCCCTCAGCTCTCAGAGTTTTTTCAGAGTGTTTTTATTTCCCTAAATACCAGAGTTAAAATCAGCTCCTGTGCCCATCAGACATGTGCCCATATTAACATACAACAGATGTTTAAAAAGCAGGTATGTGCTGTGCCTCATCTGTCAGTACCTTTCCAGCCCTTTTCCCATTTCATATTAGTAAGAATTATTTAAAAACTGTGCAGAAGTGTGGGAAATAATAATTATTATATAATTATTGCATATTTACCCCCCCTTGAATGCTCTAAACCCACACTGGACTGCTTATTCCCTAATGCTGCTTGATTGGGATTATTCACAGAAAAAACCCCCTCTTGACCAAGAAAAAATTAGCATTAGCAAATATTTAGCTTGGATGTTTTTCACCTTTGGATCTATTCTGAGGAGACTGCTCCACCATGACTTCAGAAATGGCAGTCCTTTCCTATGTCAGCAGGAGATACCAGAGGGCACTCAGGGAACACACTGGTCTTTGTAAGGGACTTTTATAACCCCAGAGCAAAGGTGGAAGTTAATGCTGCACGCTGAGCCTGCAGTGATAAGCTGTTCCTTGCCTGGTCAGTACCTGAATGCAGCTAACATCCAGCAGTGTCTGTAATAGTGTCTGCAATACTGGGCAACACCAGTTTTATCCATACATTTTCAAACCTATAGAAAAATTTCACGTTTCTTCCATAGGTTTCCAAATTGTCCCCCTTTGCTAACTCCCTGGAGGTGTTTAAGGACAGCCTGGAAGTGGCACTCAGCTGACACCGTGGTGTGGGGGCAGAGGCTGGACCCGATGATCTCAGAGGTCTTTTCCATCCTAGCTGACGCTGTAACTCTGTGAAATGTTGTCCATCTTACCTGGCCAGGTGGATTTCGGACACCGCCAGGCTCTGCCGGGACAGGGGCCCGGCAGCTCCCGGCCAGGGACAAAGGCGACAGCACAGGCGGCTGCGGCACTCACCCACGTACTCGTCCATGTTGAAGGTCTTCACGTACTTGAAGGAGAGGTCCCCGTTGCGATAATACTCCACCAGTTTGCTGTAGCAGCCCAAGGGGGTGCTGCCTGCGGGGAGCGGCCGCCTCAGTCCGGGCAGGGCCCGCGCTCGGCCCGGCCCCGGCCGCCCCCCGGCACCCACCTGTGGGCAGCCCCAGCGTGAAGAACCGCCCGGCGCCGGGCCCGAACTGCACGATGCGGTTGCGGATGTACTTGGCCGCCCACTCGCTGGCCTGAGAGTAATTCTCCAGAATGATGAGCTTCATGGTGGGGCCGCCCGCGACCGCCGCTGCCTCCCGGCTCGTCCTGCCCGGGATCCCGCCTCCTCTGCGGATCAGCCCCGTCCCACAGCTCCGCTTCCTCCCGGCTCGCCCTGCCCGGGATCCCGTCTCCTCTGCGGATCCGCCCCGTCCCACAGCTCCGCTTCCTCCCGGCTCGCCCTGCCCGGGATCCCGTCTCCTCTGCGGATCCGCCCCGTCCCACAGCTCCGCTTCCTCCCGGCTCGCCCTGCCCGGGATCACTTCCGCGGGCCGGGAAGCGCCGCCCGGGCCGCCGCCGGGGGCGGGCGGGGAGCGCCGGGCCCGGCCCCACGGGAGGGAGCGGGGCAGGGCTGGGACTGGGGCTGGGACCGGGGCTGGGATCGGGGCTGGGACCGGGGCTGGGACCGGGGCTGGGACCGGGGCCGGGGCCGGAGCCGGGGCCGGGGCTGGGGCAGGGCTGGGGCCGGGACCGAGCTCAGCCGAGCGGCCGGAGCCACCCGGGAGCGCTGGGCTGCGGCTGCCAGGCGGCTGCTCGGTGGATCAGTCACCGCACTGCAAGTGCGCCTCTCGTCCAGGCAAAGCAGTGTTTCCTCCAAATGCATTAAAACGGCCGTAAATATCTCGATGTGGTTCTGCTGGAGTCTCACCATCACAGCAGGATCCACCCGACCCTGTCCTTCACTTTTCAGGTCTAAAGCGAAGCTCCCAGCCTTGTCCCACCAAAACGAGCTGCTCTTATGCGTGAACTGTTCTGTAGGGACTTACTTTGGGCATGTTGGGGTCACTTTGTCGTTCTGGGGGATGGAGAGACCATGATCTCTGTCTGTCCTTGCTCCTGGCACAGTGGTATCCCTAAAACACCTTCCTGCTCTTGCTCCAGCTGCCTTCAAACTCTCGGGAAAACGCACCAGACATCTCTTTGCGCAGGCTTGGCTCATTGTTGGGATACAAAGCTCTTACTTCAAAGTTAGACCGATTTTCAATTTCATCAGAAGAAAGACTGAGCTACAAATTGCTTTGCTGGGATCCAGCCCATGCAGTTACCTCTCATTTTAATAATTCAAATGACCAGGCTAGAAGCAGCGCTCCCGATATTGTCTCATCCCGGAGAGCCCTTGGTTTGCGTTGGGACGGGAATGATGGGTGTGGCGGGCTGTGGGCAGACACGGGAAGGCTTTTAGGCCACACAGACTAAATGAATTCCACGGCCATGTGTTTCCATGAGCAGTGTCGGCCCACGGGCAGGTCTCTCGGTGGCTGGTGTTGGGTGAGGAGCTGGCAGCAGCGGCATTCCCGGCTCTCCGCAGGGCAGGCTCTGCCTCGCTGGGACACAGCTCTTCCCTTGTGCCATCGGGGCCATTTCGGTGCCACAGACCCGTGGGTCCCACGGACACCGGCAGGAATCAGGGCATCGGAGGGTTCAGAGGCACGGGGCCGAGGTGCTGGGCTAACCGGGGGCTGTGCCCCGCTGGGATGGAGGGGATGGGGACCGGCTGAGGGCTGAGGGCTGAGGGCTGGGCCCTTCCCCTCCCGGACCTGCTTCAGTCCTTTCTCGAGGATGCTGCCGGCACGAAGGACACCTGCTGAGCGCACACCCGACTTGCACACACACCTGGGAGTTCCACATCACCCCTGTTGTGGCACAACTGCAGCTTCTGGTGTGCAAAGCCGAAAGTGCCGCAGGGCTCGGCAGGGAGGGAGCACCGGCAGCGCCGCCCCGCACAGAGCCCGCACCGGCCGCCCGGCGTTACCATGGCAACTCGGGAATTTCGGAACAGCAAACACTGAAGGCACAGCCCGCACAGGAATGGATTGCAGGAGACACCACGGACTGCCCTCGGTGAGCTCTAGGGCACCAGCCGGGGAGACTGGCGGGCTGTGGGCTTTGTCTGCCTCAGAGCGGCCTGTGGACAGCGGCCCCTCATCCCCTGGGCCTGCCTCCCACCCCTGCTGCCGGGGGTCTCCTGGCTCCTGTGGGAGCTGCTGCCTTTGGCTCGGCCTGGCAGCCCCCAGATACCTTTGGCTCGGCCTGGCAGCCCTCCAGTGCTCCCACAGCGCCCTTGTGGCGATGGCTTCGGTGAAATCCAAGTGTTGCGGGGCTCTGACGGCACAGGTCTGGCTCTCACCTCCCCTGCCAGAGGCTCGGGCAGCTGCAGAGCACAGAGATGCAGGAGGTGCCGACTGTAAAAGCAGTCGCTGTAAAAGCAGTCGCTGTAAAAGCAGCTCGCTGTAAAAGCAGAAGAGGTTTTGGTGAAAGCAAAAGCTGCAGCAGAGCCAGGCAGGTGCCCTCGCGATCCACACGCTGCATCCACCCCGCGCTGCTCCGGGCTGTGACTCGCATGCTGGGTATTTTTAGGTATGATAATTTCTGCCCGTTATTGTTCCTGCATTTACAGCGAGCTGTTCCCGTGCTGAAGAACTTCCTGGTGTCTGAACAGGCTGATTTTCCTTCCTTGCAAAAAGCAGCAGATGGAAGGAAACAAACATTTCTCTTCAGGAGAAGTTGAAGTTTAATGGGGGAGGTCTAACAAACACAGCATTTTCTTTTGCCCCATCTTGAAGGGATCAGAGTCAGCAGTGCTCAGAGACCAGGGCTTTTGCTATTGGGAACTGCTTGGGAGCACTGGGATTTTTTTCCTGAAACAGCAACAATTAAGAAATTATCTCCATGAAGAATCCTCTCTCCAAATCCTGTAATTAAAGAGTCTTTTTAATATCCACCATCAGTCACCTCTTCCTGCTCCAGCATGTTCCATTTACCTTCTGACCCCAATTTATAAGAAAAGGAGAAATAACAGATCTGGAGGGGAGCTGCTCTTTCCTGCAAGCCCCACTCACATCTTAGCTCTCCCAGCAGCACCCAAATCCTAGTTAGGATATTTTTGGGGTCACAACAAGCTGATGGGTAGGGCAATGCACAAACAGGCAGCTCTGGAGAGCACCCATGCCAGTCCCTTCCCGTTTTGCAGGCGTAGTTCCCATGACAAAGCTGTCAGGACCTCACTCCTCACCAGGTTCAAAACTGCCAGCCTAAGCAGTAAGGGATTTAATCTGGATAGCAAGGCTAAATTAAGCATTGGTTAATTGTGATTTCTCCAGTAGGATGAAGAAATAACAGAGCAACAAAGGGCATTGGTGAAGTCAGTGAGCTGGGGCCCCTGAAGTCAGGCTGGACTGAGCTGGCTGCGCTGTGTGGAGGCAATTTGGAGCTGAGCTCTGCTTGCCCCGTGCCCCATCCAGCACAACTCCCTGCATCCCTCCATATCTGCCCCTCGCTTCTGCTGCTGGGCTTCAGAGGCACAGAACTCCCATTGGGAAATTCTTCCAATTCAATGCCACTGTTGTTTTCATTCCTCCTCCTCACAATACTCACAATACTTATTGGGGCATAATTTTCCACAGCAGTGAACAAGGCACTGCTTCCCCCCTGCTCTGCAGGGCTGTGGGACGTGTGGCTGTGCTCGCTGGGGCTCTCCTCGTGCCAGCACACCCCGTGTGACCGAGTGGCTTTTGTTGTTGCAACAAACACCGAAACTGCAGCTGCCTGCGTGTCCCAAAGCCCGTCCGGAGCCCACACCTGCAGAACCTGCTGCTTCCCAGGCCGTGGGGCAGCTTCCCTGGGCAGGATGGTTTGGGTGGGAAGGGACCTGACCAACATCCAGTTTCACCCCCTGCCATGAGCATTCCACCATCCCAGGCGGCTCCAAGCCTGATCCAACCTGGCCTTAGACACTTCCAGGAATGGGTCCACCACAGGTCGGTTTTTTTTGGGCAAAAAGATCAAAGATGATTCAAATACAAGATGGTCCTAAGCACAAAAAGTCTTTGTGGCCAAGTGATATTTTTGGGAGAAGCATTTGTTAGACAGTGTTTATTAATCCTGAACAAATCTCTCCAGCTTAATTATACAACTCTAATTCAGGATGTTATTCCACAAAGGGAAATGACATCTATGTATATTCAAATCCTGTGAACCCAGTTCTTGCACATGGAGTGTCTCTGCCTCCAGGGACACAGGAGTACTTTTCAATGATGACAACAAGGTTTTTTTCATGTGAACATTTTGATTTATTTTTTAATTGGGTAATTTAGCACTAAAAGGTTAGAAGAAAGATCTAGTTTTAATGTCCTGCTCAGTCCTTACTAGTTTAGCTTACACGCCCTGCTTTTGAGGTTTATTATTTAGCTTTTAGTGTTCAATATTTATTACAAAGTGCAGATTAGAAGTGTTCCCTTTATTGCTCAGTTGTACACAATAATTAAAGGAACACATGTACAGCTCCAGGATTTCAGAGGACTCACTCCACTGCTTGTCATACTTTCAATTGCTTTCAAATACTTTCACAGCACATCCCGTACGGAAGTCACTAAAATCAATGACTTCAAGCTTCAAGTGTCTCTTGGGAGAAAAGACATTTTGTCCTGGAGAAAAAGACAAAAAACACAGAGGCATGAAGTGATTTGCCTCAAACCACTTGGGAAATGAAAGCAGAACCAGTCATGTGCTGTAACCACAGCATCATCTTTCTACTGAGCTTCCCCACCTTGGAAAATAAAAACAAATATGGGGAGAGAAGCTGGAAGAAATTGCCCTTACCCCTCCGGAGTCAGTCATGCTCAGACTAGATGGACTAATTAGGCTGTGATTTGCCTCCACTGGCCCCAAAATGGCTTTGACACAAATGGTTTCACCATTTCTCCAGGATACGTTCCAGCGTCTTCTCTGAGGACATGCACAGGTTGCATCTTATTTTAGTCTCTGTGCTGTCCAAGTCAATCACTGTGCAGCTAATTACCACTGCTGCTCCAGCCTTACTTAGGGGTGTAATCCCACCTCAGCAGCGAGTAAATCCATGTATGTCATCAGGACAGCTCCTCACTGCAGGGAAATGCTCAGTGCAAATCGTGAGCCTTGTGGGAAGGTGAAACCAGAGTCTGTCGGTGCCTGCAGCTCTTGTTCCAGCTCCTTCAAAGGCACCTGTGTTGCAAGAACCCTGCCTTGTCCTCGTGTCTCCAGCATTTCTCAGGAGTCACTCTTTGAGGTTATTCATGGCTAAAATCCTTCATGGTTCCTGCCTCTCCTTCAGCATGAGAACTGGGATGTTCATTCATCTCACTAAGACATCGATGAACTCCCTACCCCTCAAAGGCAAAATACAAATTCAAAGGGAGAAAAGAATCCAGGCTGATTATGGTACGGAATAATGAGCATTGGGGCCTGTATTTGTGACTGAGTGTGCAGTTCAAAACCATGTCCTCGGGCTTCAATGCTTGCAGCTCTCTGAATTTGCAGTTTGGAATCCCAGCGGGGCTGATTCAGCCTTCCTCATCCTAAAGCTGATATATTTAAATCTCATCCACCTTAGGGATTGATGTGGGTAATTTTGTGCAAGCCTGACTAGAGCCGAACGGCGCATGTAGAAAACAAATGTTACACAAGCTGAGAAGTGTTTTGGCCAATGTAACACTGAACAACTCAGAATAAACCAACTTCTCTCACTGCGTGGTTTCCTACACGTGCTCCTTTTGGAAGGAAGGAGCTCAGCACCATCTGCTCCGTGTGGATGTGGAAGAGCTGACGGCCAGCACCTCGTGTTTGGTGCAGCAGACCTGTTCCCTGCCCGCGTGGTGGGACAGGGCTGGGTGGGGTCATATGTGACCCAGGCTTGGTCACTGTGGCTCACACAGGGCTGGGTGGGGTCATGTGTGACCCAGGCTTGGTCACTGTGGCTCACACAGGGCTGGTTTCTCAGTGCTGGCCCTGGTGTGTCCCTGCTGAGGCAGTGTGGTTTTACATCGATTTCCTGACTCCCTAGGTTTCACCAACACATCCTATGGCAGTTTCCACTCTGAAAATTATATTTGAGCTCCACAATGTACATCATATGTAGTGCACGGAGCCTGTGGGGTCACTCCTGCAGCTGTGGCAGTGCCGGGGACATGCCGCTGGCCCTTGGCATTCCCGCAGGCAGCGGCACAGCCGGGCTGGCTCCGGGCTGGCTCTGGTCACCCTCCAGCCCCAGCGGAGCTGCCCTGGTTAGAAACCAGTCCAGCAGAGAAGGACCTGGGGGTGCTGGTTGACAGCAGCTGAACATGAGCCCAGGTGT
>VWZP01004159.1:617134-632879 GCA_013396995.1 Dicaeum eximium | reverse complement strand
AGTCCCGGGGCCGGGTGTGTCCGGGGCCGGTTCTGCCCGGTCCCGGGGCGACCTTGGCGCAGGGCGCTGACCCCGCCGGGCATTGTCCCCGACGGCCAGCGACCCCCCCGCCGGGGAACGGTCTCGTTCCGCATCGTCCCGAGGTCACCGTTAGTTTTCTTCCATCTTTTCGTTTGGACTCCTCTGAAACCCCCCTAGGCCGGGGGCTGGCGTTAAAGAGCTCGCGGGGGAATTGGGGTCGTTGTTCCCTCCCTGGCTCCCGTTCGTGTGCGGTACCGGCCCCACGGGCAGGGCCGGGTGCCGGCTGGGCCCCCGCTGTGACCCAGTTCTGGCCGGCGCCTTTCTCACATCAGACACGGAGAGTTCTTTACTTGGAGTAATGGAGAAATCCCTGAGAAGAGCAGACAGCTCGCTCCTGCTGAAGCCAGGCTCTCCCAGGAAATCGCTGTGTTGTGACTTTTCCCGGGTGGCATTCCCAGCGTGGGGAGGCTGGCGCTCGGCAGAGTTCGAGGTACGCCCTCCCATGGGATGGAACACTTGTCTCATCTAGCAGCTGCAGGTCTCCCTGTTTTTACATACGGGAAATGTAGAACTTAAGTAAAACTTAGGCTTTGTTTTTTTGTTCAGATGTGCTCACTTACAATGACAGATCTCCTAGTGTTGTTCTGGGATGTGCTAGGGACAGATAACGAGGTCTCTGCACTAATCGCCTTTCCTGGCAGAGTCCTGCTGGTGGTGTTGACCCCAACAAGTGTCTCCACAAATGCCTTTTCCCAAGGGATGTGCAGCGTGTCCTGTCACCCTGAGCCTGGGGATGGGTGACGGTCGCTGAGGGTCCCCACCGCCGTGGTGGTGTCACCTGGCTGATGCACACACTCCTGGTCTCCTCCCAGAGGGGGTGTAAAGCTGTTGTAGCCAGCTCAGTGTTGTGTCTGCTCACACCTCGGGCAGACCCAGGGCAGGCTCATCTGCGGAGCCCTGCGGAGATTAGGTAGCCAGGCTGTGCCAGAGGATTTGCACTGCTAAAGACAAACACATAATGGAGGCCTGTGGAGCCACTGGTTTAACTGGAGTGAGAGGCAGAGTCTCACATGGAAATGTATTTACTTTTGTGCAGCTGTTTAGAAATTGCTTCTCTTTTCTCACCCTTGCCAGAACCCAGGTGTTCCTGTTGTGACGTGTGTCAGCACTGAACCAGCTCCTAATGCTTGTGTTGCTTCAAAACCCTGCAAGCTGTGGGGATGCAGTTGGGATTTAGATAAAGAGAGGATGAGAGAGTGGGAGAGTCTCTGTAGCATTGAATGTGTCAATTTTTTGCCCATATTTTGAAACTTACTGTGTGTGAATGTACAATAATGAATGTACCATGTGCCAAGGAAGAGAGACAGGTAGTGAAGTGATAACTGCAAGGGCTGCAGGTGAATACAGGACCCAGTCAGTGGAGGTAGCCTGGAGAAATTCACAACAAACTCAGTTAATCCTTTAAATTACTGGATTATGAGTCAATGGAGGAGTTTTTAAAGGTTGGTCTTTTTGGGTGATGGGTAATGCATTAATGGAGTTGGTTATGTGGGTACGGGTTCCTGTACTGGTAAATGTGACTGACTGTCCAAGCATGCCAGGGATGTGTAACCCTCACTCTGGGATGGGTTCCTGATGCATCCATGTGTATGTGGGAGCAGCACTGAGGTGTGGGCACTGTGGAACCTGTACAGTATTTGTAGTATTCCTCAATGCCTGTATTTTCAGGAAGAAAAGGTGAGAGTTGGTGCCCATGACCTGAGCACAACAGAACTCGATTCCCGAGTTTGAGACCTGTGTGTTTCCTCTCCCACCCCTTCCTCAGCCTTGCAAAACGGATGTGGGAAGGTGGGAAGGTGGGAATGTGGGCTGTGCTCCACCAGCAGCCTCTTTCTTCCTGCAAACTCCCAGCCCGTGTCTGTTCGCCGTCGTGGGCAGTGTGCGAGGGGCGTGCACTGATGTATTTTCCAAAGCCAACTTCCGAGCCCATGGCTTTGTTCAGGCATCAGATAATCTGATAAAAAGTAGCCTGCAGTGGTGCTTTTGGGGGATGTGAGTCTGAGCTCACGTACTGAGGAAGTGCAGCTCCATGTGAAATAAAAGTGGAGCTCTGGAGAAGGGATTTCAGCCTCCCAACGCCTTCCATGGGGAGCAGGGCTGGGACAGGGTCAGACTGCTGGATTTGGATCCTCCTCTGCAGGCCAGGTGCTGGGGCTGTGCTTGTGGAGGAGGGAATGGAGAGGTTTGGGAAGAAGGAGAGCTGCAGCCTGCCCTGGTACTGCTATTCCGGGCACTGCTGTGTCCCCAGAAAGGGACACTGAGAGCCTGCTGTCATTTCAATCTGCCTTTGGGAAAGTTAGACAGGGATGTTGTTGGGATTAGGGGGTTTAAAGCCTTTCCAGCATAGCCCTGGATTGAGAGTTCAGTTGGCAGAACTGTATTTCATCCTTGGAATAGAAATTGCCCTCCATTCTGGAAAAAATAGCCCAGCTTTAACAGGTTTATTTACACTCTGTGTTTTCCAGGCATGCTTTGCACTTGGAGCATTTGAAAATATATGTGAGGTGTATGAGTAATGTAAACCCACCTAGGAAATGGTGGGAGTGTTAAATAATGAAGACTTATTCCTTTTTAAGTGCTGTGTCTTCCTGCTCCACTTGTTGAAGGCTTACATGGATCATGAATCATTCCATAAAGAGAGGTGTTGATGGGAAAAATAAGGAAGAAGGATTTTTCCATTTGTTTTTTGTTCTGGGAAAAATGTAGAAGAAATACATTGCTGGAGATAGAATGTGAATAAAGTTTAAATCCATGAAGGACCACAATGCTTTTTTAATATCTGGGGAGGCTGGAGTGGAACAGGGAGGCAGATATCAGTTGCTGCCTTGTGTGCACCTTAAGCTTGTGTTTAATTTTTCAGCTGAAATGGGCACACAGCTTGAAAATGAGAAATGAGAACATCCCAAATCTTTTCATGTCAGCAATTAGAATCAGAAATGTCAGTGACTGTTTCCTCAGTGAGGTCCTTGCAGTATGCAAGATGTGCTGGCTAAAGATAAGAATGGTAAGAAAAGTTGCAGTGTAGGTTGTTTGCATACTTATTTATATATTTTAGTTTATTTGTAAGCAGAATAGGAGATGCCATTGGCATAAACCCAGTCAGATTAGAAAAATTGCAGAGTAAAATTGTTTGTGCAGCCTCTGCTCCGAGGTTGTGCTGGAGCTGCCCCGTGTCCAGCCTCTCAGCTGTGCTCAGGTGACTAAAATCTGGTTATTTTCCTCTGAAACCTCCACCTCTGTAGGCAACAGTACCTGTCAGGTAAGTTTGCAAGGCTTTAGTGATTCTGTGTGAAAAAGTTATTAAAGAATTTAAATACATTCTGTCCCTAAAACTCAAAGGATGTGGGAAAGGCAGGGAAACAGCAGCAGTCCAGTGTCATCTCACAGCTTGTGTAGCAGGAGAAGATACCTTTGCATGCAGACTTTTAAATACAGTATTATCTCAGGCATCAGGATGGTGCTGAGCTCTGAGTTGGGCTTTTTTAGTAACTTCTCTCTCATCACTAAAATTTAGTGGGGCTCAGTAACCCATGGGGAAGCAGCTGTAGGAACAATCCCTGAGGGCTTTGGGTTGTTAAGTGCTCCCAGGATATGAGGAACCTTTTTCTGTGCGTTTGGCATCATGACTTAGAAGTAACCACACAGAAAGCAAGGATCAGAAATTCTGTGTGTGTGTGAATTCTGATCCTTTGTCATTGGGACGAGTGAGCAAAATTCAGTATCAAGGGGTGTCCAGTCATTCTGTTCCTGCCTGTTGTGAAATACCCAAATTTGATCTATGGTGGCACAATGGGATTTTTTTCCATGGAAGATACTTAACCTTCATATGACCATTTAAAAAATGTGATATTTTAAGATGTTTAGAAGTCCTACCGTAATGCCCTAATGTTCAGAAAAATACTAATCTGATTCTAAATATTATGAGAAGGCCTTATGCTTTAAGTGTGGGAAATTTAATTACAGCTGTCCAAGATTAAAACCTACTTTTTTCATATTAAGACCTTGATCTCTCACGTCTAAGGCCGGTGGGTGGGCACAGGTTTGTGCTGGCCCAAGTGCTTGTTTCCAGTTTGTCCAGACCAGTCCAACTCCCTGTTTGAACAGAAACGAGGGAATTAGAGCAGCTTGTTTCCCAGGATTGAGGAGCATTTCTGTGGTGTCAGGCCCTTGGCTGCAGTGAGTCAGAGGACAGCACTCTCATGAGCACAGGTTGTATTTTATGGACATAAAATCGGTTTTGGTTTGTGTTTTTGCCTTTTGTGGCTCGCGGGGCCGTTGCCATCGCCCCCTCAGCTGGATGCTGCTGCTGGTTCCTGCTCCACGTGTGTCTCTGGGGGTCCAGGGAGCTGCTCCAGGTGGGCTTTGGGAGTGGAGGCACAGTTTTCAGTCCTTTGTGAAAAGGGAGGAGGATCTCAGAATCTCAAAGTCACTCAGTTTGGAAAAGCCCTCCCAGCCCAGCCAGTCCCAGCTGTGCCCCATCCCCACCCTGTCCCCAGCCCGGAGCTCTGAGTGCCACCTCCAGGGCTGGGGATCCAAACCCACCTGGGCAGCCCCTGCCAAGGCCTGAGCAGCCTTTCCATGGGGAAATTCTGGGATTGGCACCTGCAGGGAGGTCCCTCCCAGGGCTGGGCTCTGCTCAGAGCTCCTTCCCCAGCGCCAGGCTCGGGCAGCAGCATCAGCATCTCCCCAGGGAGGGTTGGCTTGGCACAGGTGCCACATGTGTCACCTGAGAGGTGCTCCACACACCTGGGCCAGACACTCAGGGCTGTCACTGCTCGGGGAAATGGGCTGCAAGAGCCTACAGGAGAAAACAGTTATTTGCTCATCAGGGAGAGGGCTGAAGGGGGTGGGTTGGCTTGTCTGGTAGCTTATCATTATTTCTGCTGATTAATACACTGATATTAGGTTTAGGAATGTGCAACAACATCGGGCAACAGTCAGGATTTTAAATCAGGGTGTGTTTAATTAAGTAAAGCAAAAGTCAGGAAAAATAACTCTCCTTTTCAGTGTTGGCAGTGACTTTAATTTACTTCCAAAAGGCTGAAGATATGTAATGATATGTGATCTATTGCTAAGGCCAAGCTTGTAGTAATGCTGATTTAGTGTAGTGATGCTGATTTAGTGTAAAGAATATTTATGTGCAGTCTCAGAACTTGGCAAAGGGGAGTTAAAAAATAAAGATTCAAAACTATGTGAGCAGCCCATATGCTGAATTTAGGAAATTTGGAAGAATTAACCAATACATTTATTGGGAATGCTTTCTTCAATGTTTACATGGAAATATTTCCAAACAGCTTGGAAGATTTCAGCTTTTATGCTGGTGTGCTGTGTGTTTACATGGGACAGGTCTTGGTCAGGGCAAGTGGCAGCCA
This sequence comes from Dicaeum eximium, assembly GCA_013396995.1. Classification (NCBI taxonomy): domain Eukaryota; kingdom Metazoa; phylum Chordata; class Aves; order Passeriformes; family Dicaeidae; genus Dicaeum; species Dicaeum eximium. The sequence continues at coordinate 627,426 of VWZP01004159.1, read as the reverse complement.
GAGGTGATGTCCTGCTCAGTGCCAGGCTTCTGATGCTGGGGGTTGTTTTGAAAATAAATATCCCTGGGTGTTCTATCAGTCAACTTTGTGTTGGTTTAGCAGTCTGGTGAAAAAATCCCAGCCAAGCTGTTGTTTCAATTGCTACATACATGGCTGTAAAGACTGGCTTATTTTTTTATGCCATGAATACCAGAACCTTGCCTGAAAAGCTAAAATCCATCAGTGAGTCTAGGAAAGAATTATCCCACAGCCTCAGCTGAACAGACTGAAGTCAGACACTGCTTTTGGGCAGGCTCTCTGGGTTCTGCAGCCTCGGGGGAATTCTCTGGGAGCCGAGTCCATACCTGGAGCTGTGCAGGGCAGGTGGGAGCCGGGGCCAGGCCAGGGCAGCAGTGCAGCCCTAATGAGTCATTCTTCCTGTCACATGAACCCTCCCTGCTCTGCTAATAGGCACTTAGTTGAATTTTAGATGCCTGGAATCATTAAAAAGGCTGGAAGGCATTTGTGTACCTTGTCCATTAGAAGAAAAATACGTTTTCTATAACTATAACCTCCTACAGCCTCGAGCTCAACTTCAGAAAGTAGCTGCATTTTTTGTGTCATTATCCATTACCTGAATTGGGATGTTTGAAGGCAGCAGTGAATTCAGCTGCTTTCTCCCACATGACATTGGTGGATGAGCATGTATTTCTTTTTACTATTGAAAGGAGAACCAGAGGTAGGAGTTAATATTCCACTCAGTATCTGTGTCCTCTTTTGTTTCATTTCTTCCAGTGTTGTCACATGTGATGCTTTCCTCTCCCCTCCCTTGTGACTGTGCTCTCAGGCTGTACCTGCCTTCTTTCTTACAGCCATGAGGGGTTGAATTTCTGCCACTCCCTCACCTGGAGAGCAGGTAACAAAGGGCACGTGGAATCCAGAGTGTCCCAGCTGTGGCAGAGCCTTTCCTCCTGTCAACAGACCAGGTCCTGCACAGGCAGAGGGAGAAAAGAACTGCTGGATTTCCATGGCTAGACTGACAAGGAGCATGGTGGAGCATTTCCTGAGAGTTCATAAACTACAGAGCCAGGGGAATCATGGAATCACAGAATGGTTTGTGTTGGGATGACCTTAAAGATCACCTTTTTCTACCCCTGCCGTGTCCAGGGGTCCAGGGGCAGCCTCTCTGGGCAGGGATTGAACCAAGAGGTTTGGCTCTGTGTTTTCCTGTCCCTGCCATTGCCCTTCATGCTCTCTGCAGGGTGGTTTGGGATTTCTGGAGCAATGCTGTCTTTTTATAAAAAAATTAAAGCATATTCTAGTAGACAATTACTTCTCAAGTTAGTTTGCATTTACTTCTAATGCCGAGCTCCATGGGGTTTATAAAATAAGGCATTTTTGTTTCTTGGAAAGGCTTTGAGAAGACGAAGGTGTCTCGCTGTGGTGGGGGTTGCTGCAGCTCCTCTGTCCCTGCTCGGTGCCCTGGGGCTCAGAAAAGCTGCAGGTGAGGCAGGTCCTGGCAGCTCTGCCCCCAGGGATTGTTTGCTCTGTCTCACATCTGGCCAGGGAGCAGCGCTGGGGCTGTGCCCTGCTGACAGCTGTGCTGGGAGCTGCTCCCTGGAACACGGATTAAATTTTCATCCGGATCACTGCTTTCTCCTTCTTCAAGGAAATGCTTCAGCGTTGCCATGTGAGGACTGCTTATCCACAAAGCTTGGGGCTGACCAGCACCTTTTTTTTTTTTCTTTCCCCACCTATTCTGTTTAGAAAATGTTCCTGGGGAGCAGAGTGAGCTTCAGCTGACATGGAACTGGAGTGCAGGGCTGTAGTGCTCTGTTTTGCTGCACCTGGACTGGCAGACAGTGCTCCTGATTTTGTTCCGGTGCTTTCCAGTGTCGTTTCCTCCCTTTTCCCCCTCTCAGCTGACCCCTTGGACCTGCCAGCAGAACCACTCATTGTCATCTGCTAAGCTCAGTCAAGACTTTCACAGAGGATGTGGATATAGTGTGATCTGGAACAGGCTATAGATTATAGACTTCCACTGGCACAGAGCAGCTGTGGCTGCCCCTGGATCCCTGGCAGTGCCCAGGGCCAGGCTGGGCAGGGCTGGGAGCACCTGGGACAGGGGAAGGTGTCCCTGCCATGGCATAGGCTGGAATGGGATGGGCTTTAAGAGCCCTTCCAACCCAAACCATTTTGTGATCTTTGATGTTAAGCAGCAAAAGGAATAAAACTCCAAACCACAGAACACTTAGATATCCAAGATCTGCATTTAGAAGTGGGAGCTGATTTGTTTTCCCCTGATAAGATGTACAAATAAGATAAGAACATCCCCCTACGCCCCCACCCCCTCTGTTAAATGCTCAAGGAGAATGGCAACATGTCTCTCCAAAGAAAAGAAAGCAAAATATCCTGGGTGGCTTCAGGAGCAAATGTGTGGGATTGCAGGAGGGAAAGCTGGAGGAGACATTGTTTAGTGGTGATTTCAGACGAGAGCAGTGCCTCCTGCTCAGCCCAGAGCTTCAGTCCTGGGGTGCTTGTTTGAGGGGAGCTGTTCTGCAGAAAACCTCAGTGCTTTTGCCACTGAGGTGATGAGAAATGGAAGGAGGGGAAACATGAGATGGCAGCTGTAACCTCCTTTCTGGCCTGGTACTGCTGCTCCCTGATCAAAGCTGCCATGGCACACCTGCCTCGTGCGGGTGATGCTGGATCTGTGATAGCTCCTGGTTATTTATACAGAGCCTGTGGGAAGCACAGTGCACAAAATAAACCGGCTCCTTTTCAGTCATGCAGTGTGAAAGGTTGAAGGGAAATGGCAACATTTATACTTCTGTGCATCATTATGTAATGTATCCATGGAAAAAACCCTTCTTTAGCAAAGCCACAGGCAGCAATGGAGCCTTTTGTTGTGTATCTCACTGAATTCCTTTGACTAAGACAGATGCAACTGCAGCTCCTAAGCAGTGTGAGCTGAGGAAGTGCAAGGGAAATGGAAAGGTACTGGAAAGCTGTGTGCTGTGCTTTGCTGGAGTCCAGGTGTGTGAGGAGAGGATTTAAAAACAACATTAAAACTGAGATGGAAGAGGGTAATTTCAAGTGGGAATGTTGGAGAGGGAGGCTGAGCAGCTGCTCTGTGTCCCGTGGTGCTGCAGAGCAGCCTCCTTCCAGAAGAGTCTGCTGTGTGCAGTTGGAGCTGCAGGGGTGATGTCAGAGCACGGAGAGAGCCCCTAAGCCCTGGTTGTGGTTCTGTTCAGCTGCAGAATGAAGAGGAGCCGGGCGAGGCCGTGCCGGTGGTGAACGACGCCCCTCCCCCCTACAGCAGCATTTCTGCAGAGAGCACAGGTACTGCACATTGCCCTGCTCCCACTGACTGCTGTCCTCATCACAGCTGGCACTGCAGCACCTTCCCAAGCTGCAGGCATCAGGATTGATCCACACAGCCTGTTGGTACTTGTGGTTTAGGAGATGCAATTTGGCCGCGCTCATCTGATGTCATCCCATCAAGGGGTGTTCAAGTTACAGTTCACAGTGTTCTCAGTAAATTGAAGACAGTTAAAAACCAAAGTGCTGGGAGGATTTGTGGTTCCCCTCTCATTATCTGGCATTTGGATGATGCTATGCCCCTTCCTTAAAGGATTTGTTACTTCAAAGGGTTTAAAGAATTCACTTTTCCTCCACTTCCCAATAACTAAGCACTTGGTCATAAGGATGGGACTTTGAATCATGCTCCTGCCCTGTCACTAATAACTTTAATAACCACTTGGATCTGGAAACGTGACTATTTCTGAGTATCCAAGTCAGCAGGGGCACAGCTTGTGGTGTTGTTTTAAGCAGAAGTACAGCCAGACATGTACAATGAGTGTTCTGTGGGTTGCTGGCTATCAGAGAAGGTGCTCCTGTACTTTTCCCTTTCTGCTGTGGGATGGCAGGAGACTGGGATGGATGGATGGAAGGGTGGGGAGGGGACAGGCTCTGACAGCCTGGGGGTTGGAGCTCACTGAAGTCACCTGGAGCACTGCTCCTTCCCAGCACAGTGTCCTGAGGCAGTGCTGAGTTCCTCCTGTGTCTGTTTTTGTGCAGCTTACTTTGACTACAAGGATGAGTCGGGGTTCCCGAAGCCGCCGTCCTACAACGTGGCCACCACTCTGCCCAGCTACGACGAGGCCGAGAGGAGCAAGGCTGAGGCCACCATTCCCTTGGTTCCTGGCAGGGTGAGTGTCCCTGCCTGTCCCTGCACTGCTGCCTGCAACTTCAGCTGTAACTCCTGCCCATCGTGTGCCATGACTTTCAACATTTGTGTTGGGTTTTTTGTGTATCTGAAGCTTTTTGGGGTGGTGATATTCCACACTTCTGAGAGTCCTGTGGCTATTTTTTTTTTAAATTTTCCTCAGAGCACTGTGATGATGTCAGACATCTCAGTAATGCCAGCATGTGCTAGCCAGATTAGTTTGGCAGGCTGACAGAGGGACTGTACTGTATCCCTGTGCACTGACACTGGGGTTTTTGTTGTTTTTTTTTTTTTTTTAATTTTATTTTTAAAAAACATTTAGGATTAATTCTTCAGCTGTCTGGCATATCTACCCTTGGTACTCCTGCTGCTTACTTAGTTGACTTTTCTGGAGGTCAGTGTAGCTGATACAAGGATGATAAAACCATTCCAGCAGAATTATTTCTTTTTGTTTTTTCAACATTATCTCTTGTTCAGCCATTCCCTCCACCCCTGCTAGCATTAGAAGTCCACTGCTCATTACACTTCTTCACAGAAGCCAAATTCCTTGCTGAGATGATAATTTTTTGATGAGTTGAAGAATTCTTCACAGTGAGAACAAGAACATGCTGGATCTTGACTATGTTAAAAATAAAGATACATTTCCCATTATCCAGATAACATTTCATGCCCTGCACCATTTCAGGATGAGAAAGAGGATTTTTTTTTCATGTTGCATTTGTAACCTTTTGAGATTTAGGATTCCAGCCCTTTTTTTGCAGAGTCACACCCAGAAGTGGGGTTGCTGTATCTGACCTAAACCCCCATGTGCTGCCTCCCTCTGTTTTGCAGGATGATGACTTTGTGACACGAGATGATTTTGATGACACTGACCAGCTGAGGATAGGAAATGATGGCATTTTCATGCTGACTTTCTTCAGTAAGTACCTGATGGAATGAACTTTTTTTCCAAGCAGTGACCCAAAATAGTTTGGGTCACGTTTGTGTTTACGTAGCACCAGGAAAAACCTGTGTGCAAGGGGTTTAGGGTTTTTTTCCCTTGGAATACAAAGGTGTCTTGACCTGCTGCTTTTCTCCTGCTTCCTCAGTGGCATTCCTCTTCAACTGGATTGGATTTTTCCTGTCTTTCTGTCTGACTACTTCAGCTGCAGGACGATATGGGGCCATTTCTGGGTTTGGTCTGTCTCTTATTAAGTGGATCCTTATTGTCAGGGTGAGTTGTGTGGTGCAAAACCGTGTACACAGACACTGATACTCTTTTTCCTCAGCAGGGTTTTATCTCACACTGAAGTTAGAGCTAAATTTAGGGTTTTTTTTTTAATAATGAAATAATTTTTGAGCTACTTATTCACTAAGAACAGAGCTTTTTCATAATTATATCCTGTTTATATGCTGGAATTACAGTTGTACTGAGAGAAAAGAAAGATTGCACGCCCAGATATGCTTTGGGGATGCTCCATCCCTGGAAGTGTCCAAGTTTAAGCTGCACAGGGATTCCTGGGATAGTGGAAGGTGTCTCTGTCTGTGCCAAAAGTGAGGAGCTGTAGGGTCCTTTCCAGCCCAGCCCACTCTGGGGTCTGGGATTCATTCTGAGTGTGTCTGCAGAGGCACTGGCTGGATCAGAGTGGTTTTGTGCTGAGCAGCAGCAATGCTCTGATCCTGGGGAAACATAAACCCAGGCCAAGCCAGCCCTGCCTTCGGCCTCTGCAGCCTGCTGTGCCCTGGAAATCAGGAAATTCTCTAAAAGGCAGGATGGCTGATGAGGAGAGGGAAATAGGGCCGTGGGGGGAGGGAGGTGGGGAGCAGCAGTGGGAGAAGGCCGTGGGTGCCCTCTGGTGCAGCACAGCAGCAGGGACCAGGAGCAAGCTGCCATCCTGCTCTAGGCTTTTTGGCTCTTATATTTTTTGGAGGGACTGGGAGAAAATATTTCCATCAGGAAATCTTTATTTGGAGCCTGTGAAATGATGGCATTGCAGGCTGAAAGTTGAATTTCAGGCAAAGCAGCTCATTGGCTGTGAGTAGAAGTAGAGAGCATTAATGTCAGAGCTGCCACTTCCTACCCTGTCTTTTGGGGCTGGGAATTCTAATTTGTAAATACAGCATCTCTTCACTTGTCTGTAGACAGTTTTTGTGGTCATGTTGGTACAGAGGTGTTAAGGACTATTTGCTGGATGTGATATTTGTGACAGAAGGAGGTGACATTATCTGTGGATTTGATTTAAACGTCAGTAACAAGTTTATCTTTTAAACTTGAATAGAACAAACCCAGAGGAATGATACTGTATTTATACTGAAACTGTGAACTTCTCATAGTGTTGGTACCTTTCATTTAATAGCAATAATTTTCCCAGTTGGAAATCTTGTCAGTGGGTTCCAGAGATGTGGGATTTCTCTTCCAGCAGTTACACCAGTCAAACTGACAGTGAATGAATGTGCTGCAAGCCTGCTCTGCCCTTTCAGAAACTGCAGCTGGGCTTTATAAGCATCCAGGACACAATTTAAACCAGGAATATTTGCCCAGTAGTGTCCTTGTGCCCCCCTGATTGCCAGAGTTCATTGTTGGGTGTTGAATCTGTCCCATTTCCCCTTGTTAGAGCTGGTGCAGAAAATCTATAAATAACAGTTTGTGGAGGTAACTCATTCCTGCAGCTGGTGAGATGCAGCATTCCATGAGATCTCTTGTGTGCAGCCCTGATCTGGTTACTGCTAAAATTGGTAGGAGTAGACTTTGATTCACAAACTTCCATGTGCTCTAAGCTGTATTTTTTTTTGGCTGTTTTCCAGTTCTCCACCTATTTTCCTGGTTACTTCGATGGCCAGTACTGGCTTTGGTGGGTCTTCCTTGTGCTAGGTGAGTGTCTGTGGGGGGAAAGGTGCCTAAAAACTCTGTAAAGTCAGTTAGGAATTTGTGAGCATTCCTGCCTGTTAAATATGTGTGTGTAGATGTCCAGATGAACTGTGACCCTCATACTCCTCTGACTGAACACAGTCAGGTTTGAAAGGCACATGTAAACACTGTCCTTCTGTTGCCACTTCTTGGTGGCAGCATCCTGATATCATCCAGAAGATAAGAGAATAATGCTTGCAACTGATGTTGTCTGCTCTTGCATATTAAATGGAAGAGTAGATTGTTGCCTTCCTCATTTTATTTTCCTTTTCCTGCTTTGGGAGTGACTGGATCTTGTTTGGAGTCAAAAGTTTTGTGATTGCCCAAGGAAAGTTTGTTTTTGAAGTTACCTGAAATAGAAAGAGGAGGTGTCATTGCTACCAAAAATCATTACTGTGTGTGACCAGCTGCTGTGCATTGCAGTGATGAGGTCCCTCTGTAGTGGTGGCAGGGAGTTCAGCTGCTCCCTCTCCTTGAAGAAGCAACACCTGTGTTAACTGGACAAATGTGTCTCTCCCCTGCAGGTTTTCTGCTGTTTCTCAGAGGATTTATTAATTATGCAAAGGTTAGGAAGATGCCAGATACGTTTTCCACTCTTCCCAGAACCAGAGTTCTCTTTATTTACTAAAGGTAAATTATCTGCTTTCCTGAATTTGCTTTGCTTTGATTTAAACTCTGTTCAGTGACTTTTCTAGGCTACACTTTCCATTGCTTGAGTATTTTTACAACTCAAGGAAGCAGGGAACAGTTGTTACTGCTATGCCCTACCCAGCTCCTGGGTCTGCAGGGCCCAGACTGACCTGATGGGAGGCAGAGGAGCACTGGACATTTCTCCCTGAGTTTTTGCTGTGAGGATTTGGATATTCATTTGATTTCATGACTAGTTAGTGTGAGAACAAAACCCCTTCCCCTTGGTATTGCAGTGTATTTGGCAAATGTGTCTTCAGGAATAAATCACATGCCTGAAACAAGTGGTGTGTCCCAAGCCTGAGGAGAGGTCACAAAATGTTGTTAGAGGGGCGTGCCAGTGCCTCTGGCTTTTGTCCCAGAACGAGCCATTTGTCTGAATTCTGCTGTGTGAAATTGCTGCCAGGTTCCTGAAGAAACGACACCCTTGCACACCTGTGCTCTCCTCAGAGCTCTCCCACACACCTGAGCTGTGCTGCCTGAGCATTTGCAAAAACCTGAGTGCCTGGGAGTCTTTTTGCTTCAGTGCTGAGCCTCAGCCTGGCTGCCATAATGGGGCTTTAAAGGAGGAGGCTTAAGTAGCTGGAGCCTTGTAGCACAATTTCCTGCTCACAGCAGATAATGGCCTGGCATTAACTGTCCCTCCCCGAGGGGAAGGAAATCCTGGAATAGGTTGCTTCCCAGCTGGGGAATGCAACGTGATGCTCCCTTTAGAAATATCATAATAACACTCCATTTCCCCAGAGAGGCAATTGCAGCTGGGACAGTCAAAGGAACTAAACCAGCCCCAGCTTGAAATTGGGGGTCATTAAACTGTTGAGATTTGAAAACCGAGCCTTGGGTTTCCAGATGCATTTCCCTTTTATTAGGAGCTGCACATTGCCCATGATTCTGCTTAATTTCCAGTCTGTGAGGAGAACCTGCAGCACAGAACAGCCTTTGTGCAGTGTTTTCCTCTGGTGATAGTGTGTAAAAATAGTTCAGCCAATTGCTCTACGTGTTTCAGTTCTGTTTAACAAAGTTCTGGTTTGTGACCTCCTCCAGGATCTGTAATATCCTCCCAGATTCCTGCTGAGTCACCAGAGGGTTGATTTCCCCCAGTTTATGGTCACAGAATGTGAGCATTTGAAGTCAGCTTTATCTATTTTGTCTGACTGAACAATTTTTTTTTTTAATTTTGCTCCTTTACCAAAATTTTATTTCCTAAAGGAACTCTGTGGTTTCTTTCTGCACAGACTTCTCCTATGTTTGAAATTTGAAATTACAGTTTTAGAGACCTGGCTTCACTCCTTGCTTGTGGAGTTGTAGAGTGTTTAAATTTTTATTTATGTGTCATTTTAGAGCATTTTCAAAAAGCACTTTCAGATATGCTGAGATAAATGTCCAGAATAATTCATAAATATTACAGCTTTGATACTTCCCCTGAAAATAAATCTTTAATCCTGAATTCTGAGTGAGGAAACCACAAAAGACTTGGATCTTTAGTGTATTATTGTCCTCAGATGATATTTCCTCTTCGGGGCATGATGCAAAGGGCACAGTGAGGGGTTATTTTCATTCCAGAGTGGGGATAATTTTTACAAAATTAGGAGGGGAATAATGAGTGCAAACCAGAAAATACAACCTGGTGAAATGAATCCAGTGGAAAGCTGGAGTTTACTATTCCAGCTGTGTGTGCAATGGACACAATCCTGGTGTTATCCTGTAAAATAGGCACAGATTCCTGAGCATTTTGCTGGAGTCACATCATTGTGTGCTGAGACACTTCATAAGCCCTTAGACATCCTGTGCTGTGTGAACAACATCCTCCTGTTATCCAAAATAACCCTCTGACTGCAGCTTCGGTGTTCAATATCCTTCTCCAACAGATGTTTTCTGGCAAATGTCTTCCTGCATTAGTGAAATCCCCCCCAAGAAGCAGCAGGACACCTGCAGGAAGTGAATCAAGGCTCTGGAGCAGAAGAAAAAATAATCACCTGCTTTAAAATAAATAAATAAAAGTACTGTTGGAAAAAGAAAAAAAAAAAGGAGAAGCATTCTTTCGATTTGTTTTTAGGTGTAAAATTTTAATAATTAACGCAGAATTCCGTAATTGTTGACTCATTAGTGGCTAATGTTTGAAGCAGCTCTTGCAGTGAGTCTGTGACTGCTGATGAAGCTGTTCAGCCGGGGCTTGTGGTGCTTGGGCAGCAGGAGCCGTCCCGGGGCCACCAGGGGCCAGGCTTGCTTTAGTTCCTCCTGCAGCCTAGGAGCTGTGCTGTGCAGTGTGACACCGTGTCCTCTACATTGTGTGACACCCTGTGCTGTGCAGTGTGTGACACGTGTCCTGTACAGCCTGTGTAACTTCATGTTCTGTACAGTCCACATGTGCCACAACCTGTACAGCCTGTGTGCATCGTGTCCTGTCCGCCCCTGAACTCCGTGTCCTGTCCATCCCCTGTCCCTCCCTGTACCCATGTCTGTCCCTGTACTCCGTGTCCTGTCCCTGTACCCATGTCCATCCCTGTACTC
>VWZP01004159.1:592209-609158 GCA_013396995.1 Dicaeum eximium | reverse complement strand
AAAAAAAAAAAAAAAGCGAGGTCTGAGCTTTGCTTCTGTTGTAGCATGAGAAGAAAATTTCCCTAATGATGCCCAGCATCACTTTGATGCTGCACTGCAGCAGCTCCTTTGTGGGCTGCTGGGGACACCAAGGTCTGTGTCCACTCTGGGCCCACCTCGGGGTTCAGCCCAGCTCTGCTGGCTCACAGGTGGCTTTGGCCATGGCCATGGTGTGCAGCCACCAGCTCTGTGAGGGGATGGACTCACTGCCTCTCCCTCCATCTGTCCCCCCAGCTGCCTCTCCGTGCCCAGCTCCTGTTTCCCAGCTCGCCCTCCCTCGTTACAAATGTGATTAATTGCTCCAGCTGAACAACAGGAACCGGCTCCTTCCTCCTGCAGTTCAAGGTTTGTGTCTCGTTCTTCCTGGCACAAGAGGAGATGCTTCCTTGCTCTCGAGGCCAGAGCTGCCCCACCAGCTTTGCAGTTTGGTCGTGGTTTGGTGGCTGTGGGACGATTTTTGGTGCCAGGATTTGGGATCAGCAGTTGCACGCTCTGCGAGTCAGGACAAAGCCATGGAATCACTCAGGTTGGAAACCTCTGAGATCATCAAGTCCAACCCTTCCTCCAGCACTGCCAAGGCCACCACAGACCAGGTCCCCAGGTGCCACATCCACGTGGTTTTTGAACACTTTAGGTGTTCATCCCTGCTTAGCTTTGGCACCTGGATCTGACACTTGGTGCTGCTGAAACTCCCCAATGTTCTCAAGGGGGGAGACAGGAAGGGAGGACTGAGGCAGCAGGGATCAGGACTGGGTGGCACAGCACATGGGAAGGGCAAATCCACTGCAAATATAAGTGAATAAAATAAAAAAAAGGAATAGAGGTTCCTAGAAAAGTAGATTGAATGCATAGGAAATAAGAACAGAGGAGTTTCTGCCTGGGCAGGACACTGTTCTGGCTCTGGTGGGTGCTGGTTGTGGCTTTGGGCTGGAGGTGTTTATATTTCAAGCTGCTTCTGTGATCCCATCTCTACGGCCAAAATGCTATTTAAGCACCAATCCACATGGACCCAAATGAGGTGGCAGGTTTCAGTTCAACTTGAAAACAATTAGTTAAAAATCAAAGAAGCAAACTCATTGTTTGTTACTGGTTTGTGCCTTTTTTTTTCCTGGGGAAATTGGGATTCTTTAATTGGCTCAGCTGGAGCAAAAACCCCAGATCAAACAGCGAGTGAGCTGGAACAACAAAGGAATGTCCTGGTATTTCTTTTTCCAAGTTTAGAAATGGAAGTCAGGGCAGCCTTGGGATTTGTGGAAATTCCTCTGTGCATTGTTGGGAGGTAGAGGAAGTGGTTTCAAGTTGATCTCCTGGATTGTGCCTGGCGGAGCGGGGCCAGTTTCCACTCGCCCGGCTCCCGTTGTCCCGGCTCGGCTTCTTGCAGCAAGGGGATCCTTAAACACTCACCCCTGGCCACTGCAGCACCTGGGGGCTCCCTGTGCCTCTGCCCCGGGCTCTGCCAGGGCACTCAGCCCAGCAAAATACATGGAAACTTTTTTCCATTCCTGCCGCTATTTCTTTCTTGCAGCTGCTTGGCACAATTGGAGTCAGAAAAGGGTTTCAGTCCACTGTCAGCTCCTGGAAGAGTTGTTCCCGTTTCTGTACAAAGCTGTTCACGCGTAGATCATAATTTTAAGTTTTGATGCCTGTTTCCCACGGCCACTGGGGTCATTTGATGACAGAAAACCTTTCCAGACCCGCGGGCAGATCTTCAGTGTGTAGAGAGGAGAGCACTGCTGGTTTGAAGCGTGTGCTGCTCGTGTTCCTGTGACAGTAGGGGTGTTTTGTTGGTGGTTTTTGGTCGTTTTTGGGTTTTCCTGGTTTCTCTGGCCAGCAGAGCCGTGCAGCCGGAGGGGAGAGCCGGGAGGCAGGGCACGGGTGGGATGTGCTGTCCCTGGGGAGATGTCCCCGGGCAGGGAGCGAGAGCCCCGCCGGCTGCTGCCAGGAAAACCTGGGATCGTCCTCCGCTCCTCCCGGCGCTGCTGGGCCCGGGGGATTCTCCCTCTGCTCTCCCCCACGGCCCAGGGCTGGGCACGGCTCCCGCTCCGTGCTGGGCGAGCTCCCGGTGCCTCTCGCTGCTGCCGCTGCCGCGGTGATGCTCCCAAAAAGTGCCCCAAAACCAGGAGGCTGCGGGGCAGGGATGGAGCACGGGGTGCAGGGGGATGTGCCCACCTCGCCGTGCTGCACCCCGGGGTGGGCAGGGATGTCCCGAGCCCGGGCTGGGGACCCGGCTGCTTTCCAGTGTCCTGCTGCGGTGGTTTCAAGGGCAGGGATCAATTCTGGATGTGCTGAAGCAGCAGCATCGGGGGAATACCCACGGGGATCAGCACTGGCCAGTGCCCCGCTATCCTCCCCAGATATATCCTATTTTCCTCTTTTACATATATCTTTTTCCATATGTGGTTGATTTTCTTTTTTTTTTCCCTGTTTTAATGCAGTTTCTTCCTACAGTCACTGAAGTGCTTTGGATGTTAATAGGAAACAGTATCACATTTTTGTGTTTTGGGTTATTTGTCTCGGCTTTTATTAGGCTTGTCATGCAAGTCATCAGGCAAAAAATGTAAAAGAAGAAATTATGTGTGTGTGTTTGTAGTGGGGACCAAACCCAAGACCCATCAGTACACGATGCAGGGAATTGTTCTTTGTTTTCCAGGGAAATTGGGTGCCGGTATGAGGAAGCCCTCGGGCGATGAGTGGTACCTATTGTTTTATTCATGGTCCCTGTCAGCGCTGCCGTCCCAGCCCTGCCACGGGGACGAGCAGATGCTGAGAGGGGCTTTGGGACAGCAGCACATCCCACACCGGGGTTTTTCTCTGGGCTTTACATAAATCTGATAAATCTGAGGCTCGGGGGCTGTGGCTCCTGGCTGGATCAGTGCCCGGTCTGGTGCTGGGGCTGCCCCTGCAGTCACAGGTACCCACCGAGGGGCCTGGCAGCGCAGACAGGAGTGAAAGAAACTTTGGGAAAGTTGTTCCCTTTGTGTCAGTGGTGATTGATTCAATCTGAACAGAAAATCCAGTTCCAGGCCCCCATCTCACAGAGGCACTGCCCTGTATTTGGGGGCATCTTGGTGCCCAGGAGATGCCCTGCTCCTTCTGCAGCCACTTGCAGAGGTACAAAATAGCTGTAAACTCCTGTTTTGCTTCCACTCTCTCTCTTTTGTAGTTCAGAATCCTTTTTTGCTGGTTTTTAGCCTTGTTGGCAGCAGGGTCCCTGCCTGTCCCCCAGCCCAGGGCTGCTCTGGCAGGGAGATGTTATTGGTGCTGAAAGGGGCTGCTGAGATGTGTCCTATAGTCAGTGCAAACATCAAATTATAACACTCCCAGTTGGCATTTCAGGGTTTTAAACTTCCTTGTTGCTTCCAAAGGATGTAATTTTGGGGGCAGCCTTTTTGTTGTAGCATGATCATTACTATAATAATTTCATTTCCAGTGCTTGTGGTGCAGAAACCAAGGAATCCAGAGGGAGCAGGAGCAGCGTTTTCTGAGCTGACAGATGGGATTGGGATGGTGTGCACTGAGCAGAAATGGCAGCAGAGGTGTTGCTGAGCACTTCCGACTCATGGAATTGCTCCAGGCTGAGGAAGCTCCTGCTCTGCTCTGTCCTGCCATTAATGCTTGAGAAACCACTCACCCAATCAGTGGCTGGTGGTGTTCCCTCAGGAAAAGGGCAAGGAAGGAGCTTTGACAGGAAAGGACAAGATTTGTTCTCCCTGGAGCTTTAGGCAGTGTTTGTCGTGTCAAGGTGCTGGGTGGGGTTCTGAGCTGCCCTTCCAAGGGCTGGCTGTTGGGATTTAGGATCAAACATCATTTTAGAGCACAGGATCCCAGACTGCTTTGTTCTGAAGGGACCTTAAATCCCACCCAGTGCCACCCCTGCCATGGCAGGGACACTTCCCCTGTCCCAGGCTGCTCCCAGCCCTGTCCAGCCTGGCCTTGGGCACTGCCAGGGATCCAGGGGCAGCCACAGCTGCTCTGGGCTCCTCTGCCAGGGCCTGCCCACCCTCACAGGGAAGGATTTTATTTATTGTCCTACAACCCTGTTTGTATTTTTATCTCCTCATGTGCAGTTGGTCCTGCAAGTCCCTAAATGTGCCCGTGTGTATCCAGTGCTTTGTTGCAGCTCGGATGAGGGGCTGGCCCTGGCTGCACTGAGCCTGGGTGGCTTCTCCTGAAGCCATCTGAGATCCTGTTGTGTGAGGTTTTCACATAAAAATCCCTCCAAACTGGCCGTTCCTGGCTGCAGTTTGTGCATTCCAGTTGTGGCTGGGGTGCATGGGCTGAGCATCCTCCCCTCAGGACTCAGCAGGGCTCACACAGGCCCTGCCTCCCCGGGGGCTGGTGGCCTTTCCTCCTGGACCACCTGCCCTGCCTGAGGGTGGGACTGGCCCTGCTGCAGCCTCCAGCAGCCTGGAGGGAAACCCTGGCTCTGAAGTGATCACAGAGTCACAAAATGAGATTGGTTTGGGTTGGGAGGGACCTTAAAGCTCCTCCAGTGCTACCCTTGGCCATGGACAGGGACACCTTGCACTGGGTGGTGGTCATGAAGGTGTGACGCAGGGGTTGGTGTCCCAGTGTCCTGGCATGGTGGGGCAGCCTTGGGTGCAGCACAACAGGCATGTGGGAGAGCTTTAAAACGCCAAGATGAAAAATAATTTGATTTAAGAGAGAAAATCCTCATTTGCTGAAGGGCGAAAGGAAGGAAGACGGGGAGAAGTTGTTTGTTAATAATAAAGAATGAGCTTTTACAAAGACCTCGTGTCCAAAGCTCTTTAACTTTTCCTGGCATTTCCCATCCATTCCATTGTTAAGCCCTTTGCCGTCGGAAAGCAGCGCCGGGCCAAGGCGCTGGATGATCTCATCCCCAAGGCTTCTGCACTCGCCTCTGTTTACCCATCCCACAGCATTTGCTCCTCAGATTTGGTTTCCCGCTTTGAAGAAAAAAAATAAGAAGGAAAAAGGAAAAAAATAAAAAATTCTTCATTTGTGCAGTGTCTCCCCCCGGCGCTGGGCTCTGAGGAAAATAGCACCTCGGTGGTTTTCAGGGAGAGGATGGACCACAGTGCATTCCCACAGTTTATAAGAGGAGACAGGAAGGCCTCAGTGACTCATAAACACTAACAGATTCTGTGTATGAGCTTCTCTTTGTTGTTTGTTATCCTTAATTTCATGGTTTTCCTTCTTTTGAGCGTGTTTGTGTATTTTAGCCGATGCCATCATTTTGTCAGGACACTTTGTGTGTGGTTCCCACACAGGAGCAATGTTGTCTGCCTGATGGCTCACAGGAATAAGGCAGCAGCCAGTGGAAACGCTTGAGGGTTCTGTTTGGTGCCACAGCCTGACGTGAGGACCCTGGGACAGGGAGGGACAGGGAGGGACCCTTCCCTGGCGTGTGTCAGCTGGAGCTCTGCATGGAAGAGGCTCAGGACCTCCTGCATGGGAGCAGCTCTGAGGGCTGTGCTCAAAGCTCCCCATTCCAGTGACCCTAAATCTGTCCCTCCTGTGGCCCTGGGAGGGTCAGGCTGCCATGGCCAGTGTGACCTGGGCAGTGAATTGTCCTTCTGAGGTGGCTCTGCCCCACCCTGGCTCTCAGTGCTCCCAGCTGTGACTCTGAAAGTTGGTGCATCTCTGTGTGCAGATTGTTCCAGCAGTTTTCCCTGATTTCGTTAAAAACAATCATTTGTCAGAGGGCTGGGATGAGTTTCCTTCAGCAAGGAGGTCTTTAGTTCTTTGTGTGGACGTTGCCTTCATCTCGCCTTTGTTTTCCCCTTGCTGTCCCACCAAAACCGCCCCCACTGCAGAGGGCAGGAGTTGGCACCCACTCTTTTGGAGAGGGTTAAATCCTGCTGGAAGCCAACATGAGGCACACAGAAACCTCTTCAGACAAGGCAGCTCGTTCATGTAAGGTATTTTTAATTAATCACAGAATGGTTTGGGTTGGAAGGGACCTTCGAGATCGCCCATTTCCCACACCCCTGCCATGGGCAGGGACACCTTCCACCAGACCAGGGTGCTCCAAGCCCAGTCCAGCCTGGACTCAGTCTAGCTAAGCCATGTAACCATCAGCTGTTGGGACTGCTGAGCAGGGATGGTCAGAAGTGCCAGGGGCAGCCCTGCTCAGGGATCTCCAAGCCCTTTTCCTGCTCCCCTCTGGATCTGGGGGCAACACCAGTGCAGCTGTTTAAATAGGCTCCAAAATTCAGAAACACAAGTAAGCACTAAACTTTCCCAAGGTGGCTGAGTAATCGTGTTTGGTTTAGCATTTTAGTCCCCCAATTACCCAAGCCAAGGATATTGCCTCTTTAAACAGAGTTCAAAAAGCCCAAGAATTTTTTATAAATAGCTCACATCCTCTTGATAACAACCCGGCTGCTATTTATTGCCCACTTCCCCTCAGACAGACAGGTCAGAGGACTGAAAATCCCACTTCCCATGAAATCCAGAGGAACTGGGGTTTTCAGGTTCCTACAATTGTTTGTCATTCTGGGTTTCCTTTGCAGTTTTCAGCGTTCACCAGGCTCACCCTGCAAAGGAGGGATCGTTAGGATAGATTGCTGCCTCCCTAAACACCATTTTCTGCTCCAGTCTTTGGGACCAGCAGGAATTCCCATTGCTTCCCAGCAGCATGGGCTCCTTCCAAGCCATTTTTTAGAACTCCACACTTCATTGAGTCCTCTCTGGTCTTATTTTACGCTCTCACCTTCCCATTCAGTCCAAAGCTGTGTGGCCAGCACTGTCTCCTGCTGAAAGCAGGTGGGAGCTGCTTCCTGGTGCTTCCCTGCCTCTGTGGACAGGGAGCTGCAGGCACAGAGACACCCTGGCTGCAGGGGCTCCTCAGGGAGCTGGGATTTCTCCTGTCCATAGCTCACATTACCCCAATCCCACTGGCTGTGCACCAGCCCTGTGCTTCAGCCACTGTGAAATCACAGAATCAAACAGAATGGTTTGGGTTGGAAAGGACTTTAAAGACCATCTAGTTTTAGCCCCCAGTACAGCTGGGGGTTTCTTACATGGGGTAGACACCCATGTAAAGAAAGAAATAAATTTAGTTGTACTCCTAAGGGTAATTTACAGGAATATCAGGAGAGCTGGTCTGTGCCAGCCTTGAAGCTTTTTGTCATGGTGCAGCTGTGGGATGGGGCTGCTGCTGAGGAAAACAGAGCTGTAACTCCTCATCCTCAGACATGGAAGATGAGGAGAAATTGGCTTTGGTGGGACTCTGGATGTGTTAGACCATAGACCCTGTAGGGTTGGAAGCAGAGGATCTGTGCTAGTTGCTCACCCTCTCCATGAAAAACAATTAAATACTGTCACAATGAGGATGCAGTTTTAATTAATTCATTAATTCTTTAGCATCTCTTTGGACACGGTGGAGGGACAACATGAACCATTTCCTTGCCAGCTCAGAGCAGGGCATTTCTGGTGGAGGATTTTGCTGCTCCACGCGTGGCTGGAGGCTCCAGTGCCATACCTGGAGCAGAGGGATGTGGTGCAGAATGTCCCAGTTTCGTGCTCTGAGAATATTGTGTTTCTGATTAGGAGCACCCCGTTACATAATGGCATCATAATCACAAACATACCTGGCTCTGAGCACAACGGGGCTGGATGATTTATTCATAAGGGTTTCTGCATGCAGAAACTTCTATTTATTCCCTGTTGTAAGGGCAGGAAAACATCAATGGAAGCTGCAGCAGTACGGTGCTAATGGGGAGTACGTGGTGCAGCCTTCCCTCTCTTCAGGAATACTGAAGAGTAAATTTTTTAGGCTTTTTGTGGAGAAATTCTTGTGCCTTTGTGCTTGGGAGCAGAAGCCTTGCTTGGGTTTGCAGAGCCCAGCTGGCCTGGGCAGGGAGCAGGAGGTGCTGAGGGGCCGCTTGCCCTGCCCAGTCCCTCGCTGCTGGTGGAAGCTGGTGTGGCAAGAGCCTGGCACAGTGATCAGAAACCTTGGAAACTTGAAATCCTGGCTGGATCTTGGCTCTTTTCTGAGTTTAACAGGCTGTGGTGGGGTTGGACTCTGGTGCTGAGCCCTCATCCAGCCCCGACTGCTGCTGAGCCCATGAGAAATAAATGCAGCTGTTTACACCAGGGAGAGACAAAGGTTTGGGATTTGGTTTATTTATTTATTTATTAATTTTTATGACCACCTTTTGAATATCTCCTCCAGTCACTCCTTTGGCTGATGTTTCTCAGGTTGCTGGTTGCTGTTTTTTACTTGCCATTTACTTCCTCTCTGCAGTAGCAGCAGCAACACTTACACCTTTGGGAAAATCTCAACGTGTTTATTAAGCACCTATTTTAGAAAAACGGTTTTAAAAGGAATTAAAAACTAGGTTTTTATCTCATTTTGTAGAATCCCAGAATGGTTTGGGTTGAAAGGGATCAAGGGATGCAACCTGCTTGATCTGGTCACTCATTTCTGTAAGTTCATAATTTCTGTAGGTTTCAGCCCATTCTCTCAGAATTAATACAGTGATTTAGGGCGTCTTTAGGGTGCTTTGATTCACTAGAAATTCCCTTTAGGTCTGATATCCAAGGGCTGGGCTTGCTCCAGGGCCTGGAAGTCTCTTGTACTCTTAGCCTCTGTGCATCTCTTTACCATTCTGTAGCCTGTGCTGGTGGAATTGGAGTTGGTTTCCTTTGCGAGCCAATAATTGAAAATGATGTAAAAAAAGGATTTAAAAAAAGGTGGTAATTCTGATAGATTTAAAAAATATGGCTTTAACATCTACTGCTCAAATCAAGCAGAGTGCTCTGGTTCGCTTCCAGCAGAGAGACATGAGTGTCATGTTGGTATTTTTAAAGATTTATGTGCAAGACATCAGTTGGTGTTGCCAAACTCTGATTTAAATTTATACATCCTGGCTCAGCCTGTTTGTCTTAAAAAAAAAAAAAAAAAAAAGAAAAACCACCCTCAGCATAACAAATTCAGTATCTTTTCCTTACTGCAAATTTTTTGGGATCAGATGTCGTGATCTGCACAGTGTAGTTATTGTCTCTTTATCTGATCCATAGACTAATTCAACATTATTGTTTCAATAATATTATTTCAGGCCAGGTAGCACGCTCAGGTTACCTCTGTGATGACACGGAACATGGCACAGCTTCCAGTGAGTCACAGCTCCTCAGTGTGTGCAAATAAATAACAGGAATGGTGAAAAATAACCCGGATTCTGTATTTTTAGCAGCCCAGTGTGATGCTGGTGACACGTGAGGGGCTGGGGCAGGAAGGAAGGTGGGTGCTGGTGGGTGGGATGTGGCTCAGGGGTTGTGCAGGGTGAGCAGGGACCCGGGGAGTTGGTCCTTGACAGCTTCTTGCCCTTTTCCAAGGAGGTGGGAGAGCTGTGGCTGCCCCCGTGTCTGGGGAGACCTTGGGGTGGGCTGGCCAGGGCTGGAGGATGCTCTGGGCCCACTCAGGGCCCTGGTGGGGCCGTTCTGGTGTGGGCAGCAAAAAAAAACTCCGGGGCAGGAGAAGCAGGAGAGCTGGAGCTGGGTCTGCAGTGCTGGGGGGGCTCTGTGGGGTGGGGCTGGCACAACCCCTCTGCCTTTGGGGGGCCTTTGGGTGCTTCTCTTTCGTGGTGATCCCCTCATCACACTGAGCCCCCCGCAAGGAGCAGCCTGGATTCTAGGCTGGAATGTTTTAGAGGTGCAGGGGAGGAGAGGATTGCCCCGACAAGTTCCCAGAGCAGGATATTCCTCCTCACTGAGGTGCTGGCTCTTCCCACTGCAGCTGATTTGAGGGTAATTAATTGATGAGCCCCCAATGTGCCAGGCTGTGGGGCAGAGCAATACCAGCATCACCCTGAGTTCCTTGGCAGGACTGGACAGCATCAAACAACCAATTCTGGGCTACTCTCTGCTTGTATTTTTAGAATAATTGCTATAAACATTCTTGGGATTTTTTTTAAAGAACCACAACAGCCATTTATATATTTAACAATATATATTTATATATATATATATAATTTCTAGATCAGTACATTCATCAGTACTTGTTTTTCTTCACAAACAGAAGAACTCTTACAATAGTAGACTTTCTAAAATAAATACTATTAAAATAGAGCTTCAAAATAAATATTCTATACAAAGAAAAACCTTCTGTGGTAACTTTTCAGGGTGTACATGTGAGGGGGTGGTAAGAGGAGGTGGGGGAAATGTTTCTCAGGGTGTCTGAGCGAGGGAGGGGAAGGGAATTTGCAGTGCTGGGGAGGGCGAGGGCTCCTCAGGATGGCAAAGCCGGTGCCCAGGGAGCACCAAATCTGGGATCTGCTCCTGGCACCCGGTGGCACAGGGCTGTGGTGACCGTGTGTTTGTCTGCTGGGGCCGCTCTGCTCCTGCTGGGCTGTGGTGTGGCATTGCCAGCACCCTCAGTCCCCCCTTCTTGCTGTCTGGGCTGTTGTGTGAGGGCAGGGGCAAACCCTGGCGTGAGCCTGCTGCAGTAATTAGCAGAGCTGGAGCAATTAGCAGTGCAGGTGCCCTGCCATCCTCCTCCTCCAGAGCATGGCCCTGTCCCAGGGGCAGCTGTCCTGGCCTGCCCTCCTGGCTCCGTGACCGTCCCACGGCAGCACCAGGGCTGGAGAGGTTTGTGCTCGTTAGCAGCTTCCCTTCGTTAGCGGGGTCTGGCCGTGGGAGGACAGCAGAGCTGTGACATGGTGACATGGCACCGTGCCCATGGTACATCCCTGGGGTGGCAGGAGACCCAAGTACCTTCAAAGGGAAAGGGGGATGGAATTGTTGGGATGGGAGAGAGCGGGAATACCGCTGCTATTGGCGGGAGCTGTTCCCTGGCAGAGCCCTGGCTCGGGCCAAGCCCGGCCCTTTCCCGGCTCCAGACAGGGCTCAGCACCTTCCTGCCGTGCCTTGGGCTGGGAGTGCTGCAGCAGAGCCCAGCGGCCGTGCTGGGAGCCAGGGGAGCAGGGAGGGTCACTCTGCTACACTGACCACTGCTCTAACACGTCCACAAAGCTCGACAGGCTCCAGCACGGCATCGTCGCCTTGCAGGGCTTAGATATTAAAACAAACCAACAGAGAAATAGTTTACAGCTATGTACAGTGAGAGGAAACTGGCTGGGATTGCTGGAGTATGTACATGAGTGTAGATTGGCACAGTGGCGACCATTCCAGCGGTGCCTTTGCTCATGAGGGCCGTGCAGCCGAGCTGTGGCCTCTGCCAGTGCAGGTTTTCAGCACAGATTCCCCAGGAACAGCCAGGGACAGAGGGTCAAAAAGGCAAAGCAGCCGTGGGTGGAGGCCCTTTGGACATGTGTGGTCCCAACAGAGGAGGGCAGCAGGTAAATACCTCTCCTGCTGGCCTTTTCTAGCTTGCTTGTCTTTTAGGAGAATGATTTTTCTTATTAAATACAATATCTTATACATTCAACCAACAGTTCAGCTAGTTGGGGGTTGGTTTTCCTTTTATCTTTTCCCCTCCAGTTTGTGCAAGATAATAAATACAGCTCTGGATCCCCACCTGCTTCCTGGTGCCCACATACAGTTAATATGAGGCTACCCTCTAGGAACTGGTTTCTGGTAACAGACATCACATCCTTTTCTCTATGATTCAGTATGTACAAGCTAGCAAGTGTTATAAATAGAAAAGTTTGGGTTTTGTTTTTTTTTTTTTTTTTAACTCCCCCATTCAATAAATATCTACAATTCAATTGAGCTAAACCCCAAGTCACCCAGCTGAGCTGAATTCTGAAACCCAAAGACACCAGAGCCCCATCAGGACCCTCCTGCCAGCCCCAACCTGTGGCTGCCTTGCAACCAGGCCAAGGGGATTCCTGGAAATGCTACATGAGCTCTGCCTATTGCTTATCTAATTAGAGATGACATTTCACTGTCACTGCTGTGCATTTGCTGAGGAAATCTCCTCTAATTAAAAACACCAAGAGAGACTAGGTCAGTTTTCTGCATGCAACAAGTACCTACCTACTCATTAGAGTGTTGCATGTTTGGACCAAGATTCTTGTTTAGCACCTTGTAGTTGTCAAGAGAGAGGGGTTGCAGCATCCTTGGGGAAGGTGGAACCAGCCCCAGGATGAGTGCACGGACAGAGCCAATATTTGTGTGCTGAAAACCATGGGCCCACTCGTTAATAACGCTCTCTGCCTTCCCCTGGCTTTCCCTAGTGTGTGTTAACACTAAAATAAACACTAAAAGCATTCTTTACATTTAAAAAGACACTTCTGTACACAAGAGGCAAAAGCCAAACAGCAGCAATAGGGGTGGGGGAATGTTGCTGTACTTCAGGCAAATGCCATTCACCCCCAAAACCAAATCTTTACATTTAAATGAGCGAAGAAGAGCTTGTTCCAGGAGGGAGGTACTGGAGTGAGATCCCTAGAAAAATACATCTATGTGCATCGTACACGTAGGTTTGTGTGACTTCTTACCAGAGCTTAAGAGGTTTAGAGAAACAAACCCCGCCCGTCTTCGCTTTGTGTCTTGAGTTACGGCCCCGTGCTCCGGCAGCGGGGAACGCGCGCGGAAAACGGGATGGGGCACCTTCCTCCTGGAGCAGGGCTGTTCTCTTGGAGGGAAATCCATATTCCTTGGAATGAAACCTGATGCTGCGGATCAGCTCACGGGCAGGAGGACCCAGTGTTGATGCAACTGCCTGAACTCATCCTGCTGCAGCTCCTCCTGGGAGGAGCAGCCCTGCTGCCATCTTGCTTTGGGAAGAGGGTTCAAACCAGTGGGGCCGGGTGGGATACGCCCAAAAGGCAGAAGACCCTTCAACAAATAAAATGTAGCTTCAGTTCTGGTCCAAAAATCTTTGAGGGACGCAGAAAGCTTTTGAGAAACACGTACTTTGTGTGCAACCAGCCCTTGGAGTGGTGTCTAGGAGGGAAGGAGGGTGGAGGGAGTTCCCCCATCACCTTCAACAGGCTGCTGGGAGCAAGCTGGGGTTTGGAAGGAGACAGGAAACAAGTAGCCCGCCCTGAATCCGAATTCAAAGCAGCTTTTTGCAGCTGGGAATGGGGATTGGTTGTGAGGCGGTGCCTGCCAAGGGAGCAGTTAATGGTTCCTGTGGTGTGCAGGCCTGGTGAGCAGCCGTCCCTCCAAGCTGGGAGTTTTTCAGCAGCTGTACTTCACGATGTACATGGGTTTGCAGCCTTCACTCTGCATTATTAACATTCCTCCTTTGGCCTCATCTATTTAAACTGCGACCAGTTCCAAAAACCCTGAATAACCCAAAGTGCTTCAGTTTGTGGAAATAGTTGCTTCCGCTCTCTCTGAAGGCAAGAGGCTGACGCTCTCCTCAGAACACAGGTTATTAAAAAGAGCCAACACCACCCTGCTCCGCGGAGCATCCTCCCAACTCCGTCCTCCCAAACCGTTAAAAGGGCTTTTCTGCCCCTTTGCTCTCGGGCAACGCCTTGCAGATGACACTGTTTGTGTTTTTGCATCTGCACCCGGGCCGGCTCACTTGGTCGTAGCATCTCTGGGACAGCTTGACGCAGCCGGTGGCTGGCAGGTAGCAGAGCAGGCAGGGCAGCACCAGGGACAGGGCGCTCATGAAGGACCAGCGGGCGCAGCAGTTGGAGTGGGAGCAGGAGCAGGGGTGGTCGGCGCACGTGCCCTCGTCGTCCTCGTTGGTGCAGTGGTAGAAGACGCCCTTGACCAGGCACATGCAGGTGGAGTAGTTGACCAGGTTCTGCGCCGAGCAGAGACACTCCTGGTTGCACACCCAGCACGAGGGCAGAGTCCGGGGCAGGGCGCACTCCTTGCACTTGCACTTCCCGCAGGCCTCGCACAGCAGGAAGTGCTTGTCCAGCTCCTGAGACCCGGGGCCCTTCAGCTCCAGGGGTTTGCAGTTGATCGCCTTGGGCTGGATGCGAACGGCGCGGGGCGACGACTGCTCTGCCACGGGCACCGGGGCCATGTGGTCCAGGAGCCTTTGGTCCGAGGATGTGCTGCTGCTGCTGCTGATGGAGCTGGGGCGCCCGCTGAAGGAGATCCAGGGGTGGGTGACGTCCTGCTCGCAGCGCTGCGGGTGCTGGCCGGCCGAGCCCAGCTCGTGGGGGGCTCGGGGGCGCTTCGGGGCCGGCGGCTGCGAGGCGCCGGGGTTGTCGGTGTAGTCGTTCTCGATGTGCGTGGTCTTCATCTGGTCGATGGGCAGGATGGTCAGCGGGTGCTGCAGCCGCCCGTAGGGGACCCGGCTGTCCAGCAAGGGCTGCACCATCGCAGAGTTGGGCACAACGGTGATGTTGTGAGGAATCCGGGGCTCCATTGAGAAATCAGTCTGACTGCTGGGGGAAAATCTGTGCTTAAGTGTCCTGGGGGAAGGAAAGGAGAAAGAAAAGGGATGGGGGGGAGAGAGAGAGAGAGAGAGCATTGTTATTTTGGTGTCCTGCAATCCCAGCAGGATCCCCAAAAGGGCTCCTTACTGAGGCTGGTGGTTATGCTGAAGCTCTTGTAAGGTAAACTTGTGTCCAAGGGAGGCAGAGCACTCAGGTACAAAGTGCCTCACTCCTCCTTTGCTACCTTGTCCCTCTCCCTGACCTTGGCCATCTATAGCTCTTCCAGCCCTGGGAGGTCTGTGGTCACTGCAGGCTCCTGAAGAGCCCACTCATGGTTTTACTGAGGGAAAACACATCTTGGGGCTACTGGTGTATACTCACATGTGGTTTTGTCAGCAAATTTCCTGAAATGACTTCTCTAAACTTTGGAGGTTTTCCCCAGTTGACCCCGATCCCTAAAACACCTGATGCAGGATTGTGGCTTGTGCATGCATTGGTCTGGTACAAAGGTGCTTCTGAGCGTGGGGCTGAGCACCTGTCCTTGCTAAGCAAGGATCTGGCTGTGGGAGGATGGCTTGATTTTGGTGAGAAAGTGTCTCCTCTCCATCAAGAGCCACTGGTTCCAAAGGCTCCTTTATCCCTCCCATGGGAGCTGGAAGCGCTGGCTCAGCACCTTGTCTGGTGGCAAACGAGGGTGGGAGCCAAGGGTGCAGCCCCAGGAGAGCACCCCCGTGGCTCAGGCTGGATGCAAACCCTCACGCAGGTAATGAGACACTGTGCAGCCCACTAAGTGCACTAATATTCAGCTGAAGTGCTGTTTACCAGCCGCTCTGGCTGAGCCGTCACTGCCGCAGTTTCTAATTTCATTGAAAGAGTGCAATTTATCCTGGAGTCAATCCAAAGATTCAGCAGTGGCGTAGGACAAGAAACCACAGGAAGTAACTAAACTTAAATCAAAGAACGGAAACGACTCGGTTCAAATTTAGAAAGTGCACATTGTTTTCTAGTAGATGTGCCATTTCCTCACGGGGTGACCTTTATTCATAAATAATATAATGCTGGAGATCAGTTGAAAGAAGGGGTGAGTAAAGCTTCGGTCACAGGAGGGGAAAAGCTGCTGGTATCAAGAAAAAGGAAGTAGTGAACAGCTTAAGGCATTGCCAGTTGTTTGTGTTCAACAAATAAATTAACCTTCTCCAACAGCGTGAAAGATTTGGACTTGGCAGTGCTGGTTTAACAGCTGGGCTCGATGATCCTAAAGGTCTTTTCCAACCTAAATGATTCTGTGATTCTATGACTCTTAATATCACAGCAGGGGGACAAAGGAAAGAACTGCATCCAACTACAACCAAATAATGCATGAGGAGTGTGTGTATAAATGTGTGTGCACTTCTGCAAAAGCACATCTCCCCCAAAATGAACACGGCACTACAAAAATCAGAGCAAGAACAGAAGGAAGAAGGGGAAGCCCATTTTTACCCCCAGAAGAGTGCCACCAGGGTCCACTCTATTTGTAAATGGTTGCTTTGGTGGATCACTTGGCATGTGGGGCTGGAGCAGGGCCAGCTCTCCCGGGATCAGCGTGGGCAGGACGGGACATGCCGGTCCGGCCCCGCATCCGGCCTGCCGGGCCCCCTCCTGCCCTGCACCACACCAGCAGGAAGAAATGCTTTATTAGCAGTAATGATGATTATTGTCATGCAGCCCTTATGCTGCTTCTCTTCCCCAGTTAAAATTCTCTGCTGGGTCTTAGCCATTCATTTGGATTTTTTTTTTTTAAATTTCATTATTCACAGCTCAGTGACATCCTGACTGGAGGAACAAGGGAGTTTGTAAGGCATCTCTTCCTAGTAACTGTATGGAAAAAACGAAGAGAAGCAATGATTCTGACAACTAGGGTGTGTGCAGAGGGAAAAGGACTTGATTTTCTTTTGTGCATCAGAATCCAGTGTCATGATATAAAAAGTATTTTCTGCAAGTCAGAGTTTAGCAAAATCATCAGTTCTGTATCGGCTGCGTGTTGCATTTGCAGGGAGACTTTGATTCCACTGGTTTTTTTTGTTGTTGTTGTTGTTGGTTTGTTTTTTTTTTTTTTAAGGAGAGAGATGCAGCTGTTTTGGTTGCCAACAGTAAGTGCAGCAGAGCTGATGTTAGATGGAAGGTAGCTGGAGGAAATGAAATGGTGGCAGCGCTGCAGGGTGTTCCAGCCTGTCTGCTCCTCCTCAGCCCTGCCAGCCCGGCCCTCCTGGCCTCCCCAGGGCTCTCTGCTCACTCCCACTTGCCACCAGCTCTCAGGAATCTGCTCCGTCCACCAGATCTCCACTGGATCCATGGACAACCTTTTATTTTTAGGTGCCCTGCGTGGCAGCCCGTGTGTGGAGCAGAGCTGCTCAGCCCAGGCAGTGAGCTGGCACTGCCTGTCCCCAGCGTGGCACCTCTGCCCTGGGGTGGCACATCAGGGCTGTTCTGCATGGCTGGTGGCACCGTGGTGGCACACTGGGGCGGCTCTCCAGGGGTGGNGCTGGTGGCACCGTGGTGGCACACTGAGGCTGTTCTGCCTGGCTGGTGGCACCGTGGTGGCACACTGAGGCTGCTCTGCATGGCTGGTGGCACTGTGGTGGCACATTGGGGCTGTTCTGCATGGCTGGTGGCACCGTGGTAACACATCAG
>VWZP01004159.1:581849-592096 GCA_013396995.1 Dicaeum eximium | reverse complement strand
GGCTGCTCTGCATGGCTGGTGGCACCGTGGTGGCACATCAGGGCTGCTCTGCATGGCTGGTGGCACCGTGGTGGCACATTGGGGCTGCTCTGCATGGCTGGTGGCACCGTGGTGGCACACTGAGGCTGCTCTGCACGGCTGGTGGCACCGTGGTGGCACACTGGGGCTGCTCTGCCTGGCTGGTGGCACCGTGGTGGCACACTGGGGCTGCTCTGCCTGGCTGGTGGCACTGTGAGGGAGCCCCTGGGATGGCACTCAGGCTTTGCATTGACTCTGCAGTGGCCCAGCCTGCCGTGGGCCAGGGCCAGCGATGCCATCACACAGAAATGGTGTCACCAGATTAATTTGGGGAAGGATTAGAGCCAGGCCTCTCCTCAAACACCCCCTGCACAGACGGGGCCTCATGCAGGCAGATGTTGAAGATGGCTTAGCTGAGATAATGCTAATCAAGATTTCAGTTAATTACCACAGAAAGGAGAGGGACCCTGTACTAAACACCACACATCAGGAGAGTTAATGATAGAAGTTTTTAATTCGCTGTAATACAGTTTCAAATTGTCTTTTTAATAGACAAACTATTTCTGCAGGACAAGGGGAAGGGAAGCCTGACATGGTGAACTCAAAGACCCTGCAGATATCTGGGCACAGTTTCTACTTGGATAAAACCTGTGGAGGGAAAACAGCCAGATAAGACCCAGCTCTCCCAGTTCCCAGGCCCCTGCTCTGGTCACGTCTCTCTGGCTCAATCCAGACCACAAAACCACCACAGATGTGCACCCTGACAGGTTTTGGTGCTTGGACACGTGGTCCTTCACTTTCTGCCCTGCCCCCTCTCTCCTGAGCAGAGAGTTTCCACAGTTAACTGCTCTCCCCTTTCATGCCACTCTTAACAGACAAATGTTTCTGATATTTATGGAATTTTCCAAGGACCATGACTACACTGCTGCTGCTGGCCTTGTCAGCAGAGGTTCCAGCAGTGCAGCGAGATCGCTGGTGACAGATCCAGGTCAAACCCCTCGGGTGCTGAGCTCGGGGTGAGCTGGGTGCTGCCCATCCTGCCAGGAGTTTCTGCTCCCCTGGGACCTGCCCAGACCACAGCCATGGCAGAGTTCCACGTGTGGCTGCTCCAGGGTTTGTCTGTGTGCTGTGACACCTTTCCCTCAGCTGTCTGTGCCCATGTCCATGTCCCAGGACGGGGGAGTTCCAGGGAAGGGCCCTGCAGGCACACAGGGCTCCACCTGTCCTGGCAAAGAGCAGCCCAGCCGAGCCTGGGCTGGAGGATTTGTGCAGGGGCAGGAGGAAATCATAATCCAGACTGTCCCTGTGGAGTGTCAGGCTGAGCTGTGCCTGCCTGGGTACCTGATGGGCCCTGTGACCTCCCTGGGTGACCCTCCAGGATGTCACAACTCGACCTTTTCTGTTGTTGTTGGTTTGTTAGGCATGGGTAGGGCACCAGAGGCAGGGCAGCATTTCCTTCACCTCCCTACAAAACCCCATAACACACGTGGGGTGTTTGCTCCCAAGGATAACCCTGCCTTCAGCACCAACTCTGGTATCTTATAAACTGAGTTTATAAAGCTTATCCCAGCCAGATCCCAAATGAAAATTGATGTTTGGGGTAACCCAGCAGATCTTTCGACCCTGAAAGAGGACAAGAGTTGAGGGGTGTAACCTTAGGGCTCTTTGTTGTCCACTGCACTAATCCTGACTGTAAAATGCATTTCAATTGAGGGAAAAAAGCCATGCAGCACAAAAAATTAATTAATTTTTGATCTTAGGTAATTGCAGATGTATTACAGCATTAACACAGGCACAGATTGACTGGTTGCAAGTGTACAGATAATTTTCTTAAAGTAGACAACAGGAAGAAAAATTCCTGACTGTGTTCTTACACAGGGAATTTTTCATTCTTTGGAGGCAAACAATGAGGTTCTTTTCAAGGCAGCAAACTCCCATGTAGAGAAAATTTTGTCTTCCCCCATGACTGTACAGTCACTCACCACATACAATTTTCAAGTCAAAATATACTTCATTCCAAGGGAGTAAAATTGGACTCAAAAGTCAAGTTCGTACACGTGTTGCAGTGTTTGTTCCATCTCTTCATCAAGATATGGCCACTTTAAAATTACTGTTGTACTGGGTAATTGCAAGTCCTAAAGTTGTAGGAAACCAACTGTTATTGTAAAGTGTTTTGGTGTTATTTCAGACTCAAAAGTTTTGTAGGGCTTTGAAATCAGATGGAATTAGAACAAAAGGCATTTTATGTTTTAATAGGATTTTCGATTTGCCTACATCATTTTAGAGGAAGCTACGTTCTTGTAGGCAATTCCATGAGAAAGTCACATAAACCCTCAGGAAAACTCATTAATGTCTTCAGAACAAGCTTTGAAAGAAAAAGGTTCTAATATCTTTATTTTCAGAGTTGGACAACAAATCTTCCAGTAACTGAAAAACAAAATGGATCTTGACTTAAAAATCCAGTGAGCTCAGAAATATATAATGTAGCTCAGAAATATATAATGTAGCTCAGAAATATATAATGTTCAGAACTATCTGAGTCACCCACTGGTTAGTAATTTTAATAAGTTCTTTCTCACATGTTTGACAATATTGTAGATGTTTGTGGTAATAAAAGAATAATGAGAATAAGAGACTTGAGTCTAAAGGAGGGTCCCATGTGGAAGCAATCCTGGACAACCCAGGACAATCCAGGAACCCAGTGCAGTCAGCAGGAAAATGGGAAAAGCTTCCATGAGCTCCTCCTCTTCAGCCAGCATCAGGGACAAGGTCCCACAGTTTTGCCCAACCCTTTTTGGACACGAGGAATGTCCAAAGGGAATCTCAAATGTCACAGAAAACCAAGAAGCCCCAAATGTGCTGCTGGGATGTGTTTGGTGGGAGAGACCCCCGGGGTGGGCAGGGAGTGATGCAGCCACCAAACCCCTTCTGTCCTCTGTCAGCTGCGTGCTCCAGATCAGGGGCCACTCATCTCTCTCTAATTAATTACACCTTAATTACACCTCAGAGCAGCCTGTGCCTTCTGTTGTGTCTGACAGCACCAGTGGCAGGAAGAGCTGTTTGCCTCAGCAAACTAGGGTTTCTCCTGGGGCTGCTGGCGCTGGATTGTCCTCTCCATGTCCCCTGACATCGCTGGTGGCTCCTTCCTGCAGCCTGGGCTGTGCCCTGGAACATCAGGGACCTGCAGAACCTGCCAGGGGCTGGTGGCCACCTCTAGGACCATTATATATATATATATTAGATATTTTGTAAATGGGAGTTGTTATAGTGGTGCTGGGGGCATGGAGAGCACTGCTGCACAAAAAGCCACCTTCCTATAACAGAATTGTTGAGGTTGGAAAAGACCTTTGGGATTGTCAAGTCCAACTGTAAACAGAAAAAAGCAAATTTGATGCTTCAACATGAATTTTCAATCACAGGTTTCCAAGAATTTTCCAACTATTGAAGCATCACAAGCTTCTGAGAGGAAGAGAGGGAAAAATTGCCATGGGCTGATGAAAGGCTGAGCCCTGCACTGGGATGGGGTAAGAGCTGAGCTGCTCATTTGGGGATCTGCTTTGGGTCAGACCAGACACCTCTGAATCCTGGCACATACAGAGGGATCACCCCTGCTCTTGGTCATTGATACTAGACCTAGATTAGATTAAATTTTAGGAAGGAATTGTTCCCTGGGAGGGTGGGCAGGCCCTGGCACAGGAGCCCAGAGCAGCTGTGGCTGCCCCTGGATCCCTGGCAGTGCCCAAGGCCAGGCTGGACAGGGCTGGAGCAGCCTGGGACAGGGGAAGGTGTCCCTGCCATGGCAGGGGTGGCACTGGGTGGGATTTAAGGTCCCTTCTATCCCAAACCATTCTATGACTCCATTATCAATGCAAAAGTTGAATTAGTCCCTGGAAGATTTGTGACAGTCACTCATTAACACTGACACAGAGGCAGCAATAGTTGCAGTAAATGCACTGCAGAAATTGGTTTATTTTCTTTGCTGTATGGGACACACAAATTTCTGAAAATACAGTGCAAGAGGAAGAAAACAAGAAAAGCATGGAATATTTAACCTTAACACAGGAAATTATCATAATTGAAGCAATACCAATTGGAGCAGTATCCTGCCAGGGTGGGCAGACACATTGCAAGGCCTGTGCAGAGCTCAGAATGGATGGGAGCCAGTGCCAGATCTGATCTGTCACCAGCCGTCTGTCCCCTCGGGTGGTTTGCTTAAAAAGCTCCTCTAAAAGTGTGGGGCAGAGCTGCCTCTGAGCACTGGGCAGGACAGGGGGATGAGGGATGGGACAGGACAGGGCACTGAGGGGACAGGACAGGGTGCTGAGGGACAGGACAGGGTGCTGAGGGGACAGGACAGGGCACTGAGGGGACAGGACAGGGTGCTGAGGGATGGGACAGGGGGATGAAGGACAGGACATGGCACTGAGGGGACAGGCCTTGCTGCCACCCAAGTGACCAATAAAGGATTTGCTCCCCAAGGCCCAGCAGAGCAGGAGCTGGAGACAAGGGAACAAATCCTGCCCCTGCCTTTGTTTGGGATTAAGGACATCCCCCTGTCCAGGCTGCCAGCGGTGACAAGGGACACGCTGCTCCTGGTGCAAGCCAAAGGCTTCAATTAAAGCTTTTAATGAGGAAGACTACACTGAGAGGCAGTTAAAGGAGACCTTGCAGCTAGCACATGTTTTTAATGTGGGATTAAGAATAATTCATACGGTTGGAGTTCATTAAGGCTGAGTTCGGCTGTCTGGATTTTGAGTCGAGCTGTAAATGCTTCAAAAACAGGAAAAAAATGCTTTTTTCCCCCTAAAGTGTGTATTAATATTAACAAAATATTGATATTCATTCTTTTTGTTCCCCTCCTTAAGAGCCTTATCTAGCTAAGGCCACCTAGAATCTTCTCTACAAGTAATAAGGCAGGAAAAAAATTAGAAAGCTTATTAGGGAAACCTGCCATTTTTAAAACGAGACACTAAATTCTTGCCAGAGCATGGAAATTCAGGAGCTGGGAAATGAGACCTGTAGACTTCCAAGAAGCTGTCTCTGTCCAGCTAAAGTCTGTTCCTATGGTGCGAGTGAATAAAGCACATTTTGGCCCACTAGCATTCAGATCTCTGAGGACTTGAATTTCTCAATCAAAGCCTTTTACTGGACAAAAACATTTATTTTAAGGTCAGAAAACTAGCTCAGATATGGTCTATTAAGCTAATGGTACTAAATAATAACCTTATTAGAAGGATTGTAGATTTTCATGAGGAAATCATTGTATTGCATTGAAAAACGATTTTAAAAACAACACTTGTGCAACTAAAAACAGTTTTTACTACAGGGCTGAAGCTGGAAAGTTCTATAGCAATACGATGAATGAATTTTTTTCTTTCACTTTTAATTTTATGAAAACTGTCAGAACTGGTTATTAATTATTGCTGTAGTGTTGTAAGGGATGTGAATTTTGTTTCACCGAAGTCTGAGAACAAAATTTTTTTTTGGGGGGGGCGGGGGTAGGAATTGCTTTTTGAGATGTTGCATTTCCCAGTATGATTTGGGAATTAGTCATGATTCCAGGAAAACAGCTTTTGTTTTGCTGTTTCAGGAGGAGAACAAATAATTTCTCCCCTGCACATACCTCATGGAGAATTTCAAAAGAACTGCAGCATTCAGAAATGGTCCTTTTAATTTTATAATCCCAATGTAGAGTCCCTTCCAGCAAGGGGAAACACAGCAGCCCATGGAAAAGGGCACATTTATCAAGGAGACATCCCCAGTGGGGTTCCAATAACTGAGAACAACCCCTCCTCCTGCTATCATTCATTTTTATATGGACAAGGGGGAAGCCAGTCATCAGCATCATTGTGATTCCGTGCACAAATTGGAGCTTTATCCTTTAACCCAAAATCCAGGCAGAGAGGGGAAGCTTTAATATTGGGAGAGCTGTGTTTCCCTTTGCCTAATTAAACAGCAATTTCTTGCCATACTGTTCCCTTGGCATGGTATGGAGGAAAGGCAGCAGCTGGAGAAGTTTTAAAGAATCTAGAACGTGCCTTTTCCACTCTGGATAATGCAGGGATGCTTCTCCTTTTCTCCTTCATTCTCTCCTTCACCCTTCAAAGAAAAACTTGGGGCTATAAAGATTTAAATGAAGAAATCAGACCCTTGGTAGCTGGAGGTAAAAGAGGGAAGCTTTTTCCCCAGAGATATTCCTTTGCACTGCCATTTCCAAGCTCTGCATTGCCAGTCCTGCTTTCCTCTAAGACCTTTGTGCCTTTTATATGCCCCTCTCTGCTTTTTCCATTCCCCTCCTGATAATGAATTTTCAGAACATGTCGTCTCTAGGCTTGTCTTTCTCCTGTGACGCCAGGACTGGTACCAGAAAATAAAATCCTGGCTTATCTTTGCTACGCAGTTGGTAGAAAGGAGCAGCCAGCACAGCTTTTTCCTCCATGTATAAAATATTTCATATATTAGATGAAGTTATTCCAGGTACACATTTTTATTACTCATCTAGCCTTTAAAATACAGCATCCACCCAGATTTAAAACAAGTGTACAGCAAGACAGGGAAGAACAGTGATAGAACAAGGCACTGAGGCCAAAAAAAATGGAAAAAAAAAAAAAAAAGGCTTGTATGAAATAAAATGCTGAAGAGCAAAGGTCATGCAGGAGCAGGAAGGGTCTGACACATGAGTGGCTGATTTCTGAAGTGTCCTATTATGGAGACAGCTGAAAACTACTTGACACTCACGAGACAGGGCTTTGGAAAAGAGAGGAAATGCGGGTGATCCATTCCAAAGCCAGAAAGATCCAATTCCGACTTGTCAGCCCAGGTGACCGTGTATTTCTGCTCCTTTTCGGGGAAGGAAGAAGGGATGAAGGAGAAGACATCCCATCAGCAGGAAAAAAGCCACTTATTCTGCTGTAAAAGCCTGCAAAGGAGCCCGACCCAAGTGTGCTGAGACCTGCCTGCCATATATGTACAGCAAATGCAGATGTTGATGGGGGAACGCAGAAAAGAGGTATAAATCAGAGCCGCAGAGACACAAATGGAAATTCTGCGAGAAACAGGATATTTCCCCAGAACGCCAAGTCTCCTTCAGGCTGGGAAGCACCAGGCAGCTCTCCACCGTACACAGTTATAGCTAATCACTGTTGGAGAAGTCACGGCCAGAAATATGCTCACGATCAGTGATCTGTAAGGAGCAGCCCAACACATCTAGAACGAGCGCAGGATTTTCCCTCGGGGAACAGGCTTGGCTTTTTCTACTTAAAACATTTAACAATTGCTCGCAAGCACCGATCTCGTACTTACTTGAAATAATTCAGCTAGGACCATCTCTCCATAGGCGAGTTAATCCCAAATGCGAGGCGGACGAGGGGCCGGACCTGGGAGAGCGCGGCAGGAGCGGCAGGAGCTGCGGGCAGGAGCTGCGAGCGCGGCGCTGTCAGCGCTCCCCCGCCTGCCTGGGAAAATGGCTATTTTATGAATGGGAGGGCAGCGGCCGCCCGTGCGCATGCGCCGCCGCCCGACTTATGAATGGGTGGGCACCGCGGCGGCACCGCGCATGCTCCGCTGCCTTTTATGAATGGGGGCTGGAGGGGAGCGCCGATGCGGCTCCCGGGGTTTTTTTTTTTCCCCCTATTTTTTTTTTTTTTTATGAATGAAGGGCAGCGGCAGCTGCGCATGCACCGCGCCCCCCGCCCGGGGCTGGAGGTAACGGCAGGGTTGGGGGGCACCGCCGAGCCCCCTCCCCTCGGGCCCGATCCCGGGGAGCGGCCGGGAGGTGCCCCCGGCCCCTCGGGCATCCCTGGGCGGGCACACCCCGCCGGGAGCCGGGCGAGGGGCGGCAGCGCGGGCAGCGCCTCCGGCCGGGAGCCGGCGGGGCCAGGGGCACGCTGGGCTGGGGGTTCTGGCGATCCCCGCTTTTGGGGTGCGTGGCCATGAGTGAAAGGACGGGGATGGCTCGCCGCTAGCGCTCGGCTTCGCTGCCCGGCGCTGAGAGCTGCGGCTCGCTCCTGTCACTGCAGCATCGCCGCACACCCGGGTCCGTGTCCGTGTCCGTGTCCGTGTCCGCGCCCGGCGGGGTGGAAATGCGAGCACAACCCCCCACCCAAAGCTGTGGGTTTGTTTTCTGGCTCTCCCTTCCCGAGGAGCTGCGGTGGAGCTGGCAGGATCCCCACAGCCGGCAGCTGCTCCCCTTCAGGGCCGCGGTGCCGCTGATGCTCTCAGCTCCGCGCTCCTGCCCACGCTCAGTTCTGGGGTGTCCCGGGAGCCTGTCCCAGCTCCTCGGGCCGGGCTAAGCCGAGCTCAGCCAGGAGCTGCCGCTCTCTGCTCCGCTCGGGCTTCCCCGCCAGCCCTGGCCGGGGCTGTGCCGAGCGCTCCGCGTCCTGCTCAGCTCCGGTTCCGCTCGGCACAGGCACAATCCCCGCTCCAGCTGGCGCGGAAGCGGCTGCAGGTGGGGCCTCGGCCCGGGCGGTCCCCCAGGAGCCTCCCAGACAGGTTGCTTTCCTGAAAATGCATTAATGATGTATTTTAATATCTGTGAGGAGTCATCTGCACGGTACAAACCGAGGCCCCGCTCATTTCCTGCCGTATTTATGGCGTGTGTGTTTCAAAGCTTGCACAACACTGGAAAAAAAAAAAAAAAAAAAAAACCCGGTTGTTTATTTATTTAGTGCTAATACAAACAATGTATGTTACCGCAGATACAAAACAAGGGAGATTTCTTTCTCCGGAAGGGATTTCTCCCTCCCAGAGCTGTGCTCTGAGGCTGATCATTTTCTTAGTGTGTTTGTCTCCGAGGGCAGAGACGTTTCCGAGTGGGAGCCGTGTTATGGGTCATGGGCAAATGCAATTTAACAAGGAAAGGACAGAAGATGGAGACTCCCTCAAGAACGGCTTTTCCAGGAGGTTGCATAAAATCTTACTGGCCTTCAAATCTATCAGATGGGTGCTTTTGAAAATAAATAGAGGGTGGTCGGTAAAAGTGTTGCTTTGTTACCGGTTGTGTTCTTTGCAGTGAAATACTGCTGGAAGGACAGAGAAATTCGATGATTTTGGAAACTGGGAAATAAAGAGATAATGGAAGAAAATGCGATTTTAAAAAAGCTTGTATAGAAGAAGAAAAAAAGAGAAAAAATATCATTGTGCTGTATTTAGTACTGGAAACCAGCCCAAAGCTGAGAGACTTAAATTCCTGAGCACAAAAAATCTCTGATCCCATCATTTTACGACACTGGCACAGGATGAATTCTACACCTTGATTTGAGTGCTGCCAGCGTTCTGTAACGTCGCAGCAGTGGGAGAGTCAAGCGCCGGTGAATTCAGAGCTTTTATCTCTGAATGGCGAGTGCTGCGTTCCGGGCCGCGGGCACAATACCCGGGGGAAATCCTTTGTTGCGGTGCTCTGAGCGTCTCCCCACGAGCCCCCGCCGCCTGCGGGGCTGCTCTGTGCTGGCTGAACCTGCAGTCCCACAGCAGCCCCGGCACAGCCCTGCCAGCACCTGCCCTCCCGAAACCCCCGGCAATAAAGCTGAGAAGAGGAAACAGAAATTATTATCCGTGTGGGAAGGAGTGAGGAGGAAATGGGGTCTGGCTGTGGGGTTCTCGGGGAGAAAACTGGGAATATTGCTGATATGGCTGTGGATTGATGGAACCTTTTCAAGCAAAGAATTACAGGATTGTAAATCTTGGAATTAATTCACCTCTTCCTTAAGACGTATTGAAAACATTATTTGACTACTTCTCCCCCACGGACAAAGGTGTTTCTTGCTAGATCTTAGCCTGGTTGCTATGCTCAGGCAGGCAAGGCTTTGGGTTTGGGATTGTGTGTGGGTTCGGGATTGTGTGTGGGTTCTGGATTGTGTGTGGGGGTTTGGGATTGTTTGTGGGTTCTGGATTGTGTGTGGGTTCTGGATTGTGTGTGTGGGTTTGGGATTGTTTGTGGGTTCTGGATTGTGTATGGGTTTGGGATTGTGTGCGGGTTTTGTTTTGTGTGTGTGGGTTCTGCATTCTGTGTGGGGGTTCAGGATTGTGTGGACTCCTCCAAGCTGCTGTTCCCGTTTGTAGCAGCGGGCTCTGCTCTGGCTCTGGGTCAGGCTCCAGCAGCTGAGCTCGGGTCCCCGAGGCAGAAGCCCAGGGTGAGGGTGGTGGATGCTCCGCACTCCGGGGATCCCTGGCTCCTCTGGAGTCCCTCTGCAAACGGGGCGAGCTGGAGACGGCTGGGCTGGGCTGGGCAG
>VWZP01004159.1:559605-581687 GCA_013396995.1 Dicaeum eximium | reverse complement strand
CTGCTTCCCAAACCTCGCCGTGCTGCTGTAAAAAGCAGGTTGTGCCCGAGGGGAGGAGACTCCGTGTCGGGAGGGCTCTGGGGCAGCTGCAGTGCCAGGGAGGAGCGTTGTGGTATCGCCGTGGGATGCTGGAAGCTGAGGCTTGAAGGGAAATACCGCTTATCCCAGGACATGTAATAAGTTTGTGCATGTTGGCAGCGCTGCTGATACTGAGCTCTGCACTCCTTCCTCGCGCAGGAAATTAATTGCTCGCTCATTTCATGCCCGTTTAAACCCTGAAATGGCTGCAGATTTTTGAGCACGATTTCTTCTCTGGGGTGAATTGTGGTGCTGCCGCACTTGCTTCGCCTCTGAAGTTCTTTAATTTGGTTCTCGCACATCCTGGGACAGCCGGGTCTGTGCGAGGCTGGCAGTCAGCCCTGGAGCAGGAGCGTGGTTCTCCAGCTCTGCCTCTGCTGTGTGGGCTGGCAGAGCTCCAGGCAGGGCGTGTGTGTCTTGGCCCAAAGCTGGCGGTTTAAGGAAATGCATGGTTCCTAATCTGCCATCAGAAAAAAGCAAATATGCAGGCAATTTAGGAAAGCGAAAGTGCAACCCCCTGGGGAACGCGTAACTCGGGCTTCAGAGGCGTTCTGAGCGTGGAGCCGTGTTCTGCCTTAAATCCTGGGCTGCTTGGCATCCTGCTGTCCTTAAGCTGGATCAAGAGCAGATGTGTGGACTTTATCTGCTGAGGTTTTCGTGTTCCTCCAAATCCTTTCTGGGATTCCTGGCCGGCGGCGGAGCCTTACGGTAACGGGGCCTGAGGAAGGAGCTCGTTCCCTGCCCCAGCTGATCCTGCCCGTGGAATTGTCTGATTTGCTGGCAGTGGCTGCAGGTTGCTGTGGAGGAGGTGGTTTGTAACCTTGGCCTGGCCTCTGGGGACCAAAGGATGCCCACATGGGTGGTTTTGCCATCTCTTGGTGATAGAAGGAGAAGAACCTTTCCCTTCTCATTATTTACTTCACCATTGCCGTGCATGTAATAAGGATGGAAACTCCAGATTAAAGGAGGCCCTATTGAGAATGAAAAATGAGAATTTCAGATTTAATCACCTCTTAGAAATAATTGATAAAACCTGGAAAACTGAACGTTCCTCTTTTAATCCACTGACACAATATGCCCCTTGCATGGAAATGCATTGCTGCAAATCCATCTGGGGCAGCATCCCATGTTCCTGATTTGTTTGATGCTTGTGATGCCTCCAGCCACAGGCAGAGTAGGGAGGATCAGTCCTACTGATAAGCACTGCTGGATCGTGCCAAATATTTCTCATATGTAAATCAGAGAAATTGTTTGGATGTTGCTATAGGAATTCTCCTCCCCTTGTGCACTGCACCCAGCAGTTACTGCGCTGCTCTGTCATGGAGATGAGTGAGGGGGGCTGGTGTGGAATCCCAGAAGTGTTGGGAGCACAGAGGGATGGTGGGATCTCGGGCACAGCCTGGAACGGGAGCGTGCTGAGGTGCCAAGCAGAAAGAGGAGCCACAGAAGAGGTGCCAGCAGAAAGCAGCAGTGCCTGCCAGGCTGTGCAGGTGCTGCTCTCACAGGGGGGGACTGGCAGGACCTGGGGGGACAGGAGCTGGCAGAGCCTGTGGCTCCCTGGGACACAGCACCTCCCAGGAGCTTCCCTCTGGATCCAGCCTCTGTGGGAAGCAGGAGTGCTGTGACCCAGGAGGGGGTGGGTGGATGGCTGCGTGTCACCTCACTGGATTTCGTGTGGGTGGAAGGCAGTGCTGGGCTCATCCGTGCAGGGACACTTGGGAAGTGTTCCCCACTTTGTCTCGCTGCCTTGGGGTGCCCTGGCACGCAGCAGGGGCCTCTCCCTGGCAGCCAGGCCCCTGCATGGGCAGCACATCCCCTCTGTTATGAAATCACCTCATAAACTGCCCTGGGGGTGGCTGAAATCCTTATCTCTGCTCCCAGGGAAGCTCTGGCAGCCGCCGCTTCTGCAGCACAGATGAAAGGTCTGGGCTTCCTCCTCTCTTATCAGGCACCTGTTGTTGTACCCAGACATTACTCACATCCTTGGAGTCACAGCTTGTTTTGCATAATTAACGCCAACTGCTTCGTTTCCTTCCTTCCCTTGCAGTTCTGCTCTGTGGCCTTACCTGGCTGTGGAGCCCTCAGGGTTGTTTTGGGTTTTAACACGAGCAATGGAAATTTGGGAGCACCAGCTCGGGGAAGATGAGGGGGTTTTAGTCAGGTGGAAGGGATGCTCTTCAGTCTTGAGCTGGTGCTGCAGCCACGGTCTGTGGTGGGGAATTCTGTACCAATTCCTTATGAGTGGTATGAAAAACCTGAAGCAAACCTAAACAAAAGTCTGTGCAGCAAATTTGCACTGGGAAAATGGCAAATCACAGAATCCTGGAATGGTTTGAGTGGGGAGGAACCTTAAAGCTCATCTCATTCCACCCCCTGCCATGGGCAGGGACACCTTCCACTATCCCAGGGTGCTCCAAGTCCTGTCCCACCTGCCCTTGGACATATAAAGCATATAAGGGTTTTTTTGAGGCTTTGGGTGTTATACTCATTTTTCTTTTGCAATTATATCTGACTTATCCGGCAACTTAATTCTACCTGAATGCCTCATCTTTTGCTCTTGGTTTTTGGAGTTTTGCTGCTTTGAAGATGTTTTCTGACTAATGTTTGCTGTGTGCTGGCCGTGTCATCATCTCAAAAGCTGAACTCAGTATATCACAGCGATTTGCTGTTCACTGGCATTAAAAATTCCACTGAATAAATGCAGATTCTGGAGCTGGGGCCTGACCAGGGCTGGGGTTTTGAGCTGGCTGCTCTGCTCTCTGTGCTTGGCACAGGTAGAGCTCCTCAGGCAGAGAGCAGCTCCAGCCTGGCTGTGCTGAGGAGCAGGTTTGGGGCTGCTGGGATCCCTCCTGCTGCCCAGCTGGCAGGACAGCAGTGCTGTTATCAGGCAGAGACTCTCAGTCTGAAATGTGGATTTTCCCATCATGGGCTCCAGCTCTGAAACTGGACCTGCTGCTCAATCTTTTGGAAGGGCTGTGGGTTATTTTCCAATCTGTAGGACTCAGCCACTTGATAGTAGATCAGGGAGGGAAATATTTCACCTGTTTTTGATTGACTCGACCATCTCAAGGACCATAAATTGTAAATATGTCCATATTTCTTTTTCTGAATATTTATTTACGGTTCAGGTCAATAGTCTCCAGAAACACAATTCTGCTTACAAATGAAATTCCTGGGCTGCATTCCCAGGCTTTCCCATGTGACTCGAGCATTTTTAGCAACTAAGTGAACAAATGCAAGCATATTTTCAGGCCAGGGGAAGTGTTGCTATCCACATTCTCTCTGAGAGCCTGGGAGCTCTCCCCAGGTGTCCTGGGTGTGACAAGGCAGAGGTCCCTTCTGTGGAGCACCCGTGTCTGGGGACCTGCCAGGTCTGCCAGGGCAGGCACAGGGATTTGGCCATCTGCAGCTCAATAATGCAAAGGGAATGGCCCCTCTGTCCCATGGACCCCTGTCCCATGTCCCCTCTGTCCCATGTCCCCTCTGTCCCACAGCCCCCCTGGGAGTTAGTTCCAGGCCCAGGTTTGCTGTGAGTTAGTTCCAGGCCCAGGTTTGCTGTGAGTTAGGTCCAGGCCCAGGTTTGCTGTGAGTGAGTTAGTTCCAGGCTCAGGTTTGCTGTGAGTTAGGTCCAGGTTTGCTGTGAGTTAGGTCCAGGCTCAGGTTTGCTGTGAGTTAGTTCCAGGCTCAGGTTTGCTGTGAGTTAGGTCCAGGCTCAGGTTTGCTGTGAGTTAGTTCCAGGCTCAGGTTTGCTGTGAGTTAGGTCCAGGTTTGCTGTGAGTGTTCCAGGGGCCTGGTGGTGCCTCTGGGGGCCCTGATGGAGCCCATGGGGGGCTTGCACCTCACCCCACCACATCTGGACCAGGGGGATTTGTCTCTCCCTGCAAGATCAGCTCTGATCCCCCTGGTTTTCCATCCCTCGTGTTTACTCCTCCACAGGCTACGGCAGCAGAACAAAATCAACCCAACCCTCCCCTCTTTGAAGTATCACTGGGTATTACAGAGTCACATAATTGTATATAATTATCACATTCTAACACTTAAATATTTTCCTGACTAATTTCCTCCTGTCTCTGCTTTGAAAATACCCAGATTATATCCATTAAAAATTTACAGACTGGAAAATATGCGATTTGAAAGGAAATTTTTTTTTTTGCACTTAAACCCCACTTTTCTTTGTGGCCTTAACCTGTTGCCTTTGACAGAATTACTGGAGTTTAGTGCTCTGTTGTGGTTTAGTTTTTTCTTTAAAAGCCCCACCAGCCCACAGCCCCCTCATGCTGTATGTCAGGATGTTATGACAGCTCTGCTGGGCCGAGTCCATGCTCTGTCAAAATACCCATCATTTCCTGTAGTTTTGCCTAATTAATGGTGCAGTAATGTGGAAACTTAGAACAGCACCAGAAGGAAAAGTAAATGTTAAATGATTTGCCTTTAATGGATCTCAGAAGCTCTCAGAAGCTTTTCTCTTTTTTTGCCTTTTTTTTTTTCTTCTTCCTTTGTTCCTCATGAGCTTTTTTTTGGGCACCTCCTTCCTCTCTGCTGTTCCTGGTTGCTTTCAGAGTTTTCTTTCTTCCTATAAGTGGGAGATTTATCAGTGCTGGGGACACCAGCTCAGCACCTGTGAGGGGATGCATTTCCTCAGCCCCTGGCTGCTGATGAACAAAAGCAGATAGTATTTGAAATTAATGTGACTGATTCCGGTTCAGCTGATAGCACCCTTTTGTTCCTGTCCCTCCTCAGCTTTCTAATCTTTGACTAGGATCAGAGAGTTTGGGTAAAGCATCTCCAGAGCCTCCTTTTCCTGGTGGGGTGGGGAGGGGGTGAGAGGCTGTGTGCTTGGAACAGGTGGAAAGGTGGGCATGGGATGGGAATGAAAGGGAATTCCCACTCCAGAGGGCAGGGCTAGATGGGATACAGGGAAAAAATTCTCCCCTGTGAGGGTGTGAGACCCTGGCACAGGTGCCCAGAGCAGCTGTGGCTGCCCCTGGATCCCTGGCAGTGCCCAAGGCCAGGCTGGGCAGGGCTGGGAGCAGCCTGGGACAGGGGAAGGTGTCCCTGCCATGGCAGGGGTGGGATGGATGAGATTTCAGATCCCTTCCAGCCCAAACCAGTCTGGGGTTCTTTTCCATTTCTCTTTAAACAGGATGTGAGTAAACCACAGACCAGGAGCAGGATGTCACCGGCTCAGGAAAGGCCTGAGCAGTCCCAGGGGTTCCTCACCTGGGCACCCTGCAGAGCCACCTGGGGCCAGGGGAGCCTCCCCAGCCCGGGGGAAGGGCCCCAGCTCTGCCAGGAGCTGTGGGAATGCCAGGCTGGGCTGGCTGATCCTCTCTACGGTGTTTGGGTTCGCTGAAAAATATTTTGTTGTGAGAAATTCCAGATGGATGTGAATGTTCTCAGGGGTGGAGGGAACAAGTGGAGGGAGAAAGTTAGTCATCGTGCTGGCAGGAGAGAGCCAGCGAGGACAAGCTCTGGATGAGGCACAGGGCAAAAATAGCCCGAGTTCCAAATGGAATGGGATGTGACGGGCGAGTTCCTCCGAGGGAAAACACTCTCGAGCCCTCGGGCACGTCTTCGCCGGCGTTTCCGTGCAAAGCAGGGCAGGGGCTTCTCTTATCTGTGGGACAAATGGAAAGTGCTTGGGAAACGGAAAACTAGGGAGGAGAAATAGTGTATTGGCCCAGAATTTTGGGAATGTTGAGATTTATATTTCAGTCCAGTCTAAAACCTCACTTTTTCAGTTCTAAAGCAAAGTCCTCTGTCCATCTAATGGATGGGAACACTTCCCAAGACCATCAAGTTATGTCCAGTATCCCTTGAAAGGGTTAATGTTAGAAGGGAAAAGTTATTTGTACTGATTTTGACCTGTTTATCCTTTGGTTTTATGAATTTCTTTTCATTAAAGCATGTGTTGAAAGAGACTTGAGATTTCACCTCAAAACTTGTCTCAGTTATCAAAGTAATTAGAACCAGAATGGATAAAGTTTGGAAATGACCCTGAATTTTCATAATCAAATCAAATCTTGGCCCCCAGAATTGTCAGGAATGTTAAATTCTTATAGTTGACCTGCAAATTGATATCCCTGACAGGAGCTTGGCAGCAAAAGGGACAGGGAACCCTCAAAATTTTTTGTCCTACCTCAACAAGTTGAGTGATAGGAGCAATGAAATTATGTGGATTTGTCCTACTCATCTGCCCCTGGGGGAGTTCATGGCTCTGATCCAACTCTGTGGGCTCTTCTGAGGGCTCTGAGGTTGGAAGCTCCAAAGGGAAAGGTTTTGCTGTCTTAAGAAATTTTAGGGAGATTTGCAGAGCAGTGGAACAACAGGTTGAATGAAACCCCCACCTTAGTCCAGTTTTCATGCATTCCCCATCCCAGGCACTCTGCTGCTCCAGCCACGTTTTCTTTTTTCAGAAAATATTCTTTAGAGGGTATCATGTGTCCCTTTTCTGTCCCAGGCTCTCTTATTGAGCCTGAAGTAACTTTAGCACCTTTGAGAAGTCAGTTTTGCTTTGTCCAGCAGGAAAGCAGCGAGATTATTCAAGGACAACCTTCCCGAGGGACTGCACCCTCTGCCCATCCCGTGGCGTGTCTCTGTCAGTGGGGAGATCTTTCCTTGCTCATATTTCCTTGTCTTGGTGCTTTCCAGCAGGAGCAGTTTGGTGCCAGTGCTGCAGGGTCCCCAGGGTGCCCCGTGTTTTGTTGGGTGTTTGTGATCGCCGTGTTCCGGACGTGGCAGCTCCCTGTGTCAGGTTTTTGTGCCTCAGGGGCTGCATTGC
Source organism: Dicaeum eximium (assembly GCA_013396995.1). Classification (NCBI taxonomy): domain Eukaryota; kingdom Metazoa; phylum Chordata; class Aves; order Passeriformes; family Dicaeidae; genus Dicaeum; species Dicaeum eximium. The sequence goes on along the minus strand of VWZP01004159.1, from coordinate 574,828 downwards.
CTGCTCCAGTGGAACACTGGGTGTCTCCAGTGGAAGTGTTTTTGTTTTCAAAGGCAAGCAGCACATTGTGGACACGTGGAAATGTGTGGCTTTCAAAAAACCAGCCACTATTTCTGGATGCTTGAAGAGCTGGCACCGGCCAGTTTGGGGTATTTTTAGCAGCAGAGACTTGACCATTTGATATGGAGGGATTAAGGTTTGGTGATCTGGAGGCTGGAGATTTCACTTTGAGGTGTTGTCATTTGTTCCTTGGCGATGGAAAAGCCCTGGGCTATGAAATTCCTGTCTCTCCAGCCCTGGAACAGGGAGTTAAAGCATCCCAGGAGAAATGAGGATCTGATGCCACTCAGACAGGCTCGAGCTATTGCACAGCAAGCTGACCCTAAGCTTGATCTTAGCCCAGAACAAAGTCCAGTCCTGGTCCTCAGCCCTGTCCGTCACTTGTGAGATATGAAAGGGGACTGTTGAGGTTGAAAATCTGTCTAATAAAACGTAGTTTCATTAGAATAAAGCAATATTATTAGGATAAGTAATGCTATTATTACTTTAAAGAGAATGTGTGCCAGCAGTTTCTTCATCTGCTTCTCTTTGGAGGACAAGCTCACCCTCCTAATTATTGTGTTCCTGTTCTTAGGCATATGACTAGTCAGAGCCTGACAATAGCCTGGGATTTAATGTATGCACAGGTTAAATGAATCTGCAATTTTTAGGGGAGCAGTGAATGAGTATCAGAAGCTGAGGAGACAATTTCTTACGTGCTGCTCACTCTGCTTGCAGGAGGATGTGTTGGTCCTGGGTGAGCTGCTGTGAGCACAAGGCCGTGTGTGACAATGGGATCCCTGTACAAACAGTGCTGGCTTCTCCACACACAAAAAAAAAAAAAAAAAAAAAAAAAAAAAAAAAAGAAGCAGCAAGGAATTTTTAGCACGTTGTCATGCAGCACTCTCTGTTTCCTGGCTTCTACATTCAAGCTGTGTAATAATATTTATATACAAATGCTGACTGTGATTTTCCACCCCGGAAAAAGGAGATGTCATTTAAAAGTGCCGTGTGTGATGTAAAGCAGAGATTTGACTCGCGGCCTTGCATATGGTGTGGGCGTGGATTCTAATTGTTTGAAAAGAGATCATTTCAAAAAATGTAACAGTCTTGCTACAAAAGCACACTCTCCGGGACTAGAGGTCATTTTGCTCTTTAGAAGTTGGTTTTGGGAGGGAGGGGACAGTGCTGCTCTTGCCTTTCCTTGTTCCTACCTTTGGAACACCAGGAGAGCAAGAAGCCTTTCAGTGGGGGCTGAAGCAGCTCTCAGGCCGTGCCCAAGGTGGGATCCAGTTCCAGGAGAGCTGCACTCAGGGCTGGGTGTGCACTGACCAGGGAAGCTCCTTTCCCCTGGAGCTCCACGCTCTTCCATGGCCCTGGAACCCACACCTGTGTCCTGGCTTTCCTCTGTCAATGATCACACTCAGCCTCTTAAGCTCTTCTGGAGATGGGATTTATAAACAGCTCCAAGACAGAATTGCTGCTTTTTGGCTCCAGCCAAGGAAACTGTTCTGATATCTTGCCAGTTGCCAGCACATTTCTAATCCTGGTGTCCCAGGGCCTTGGTTTTCATGTTGAAATCTCTGTTCCTACCAGGCTCTTGGTGGATTGAACACACAGAAAACATCAACTTGCTGAGCTGGGATGTGTTTGCTCATCTTCTGATCCACACTTGACCAAAGAAGGTTGGATCAAGACTTTGTTTTATCCTGCTACAGTGACAGAATCCAGATGTAAGGATCCTAAATCTTCAGTGTTCCTGGTTTTCTCCTTCATAAACCTTTTGAAACCAGGGTTGTTGCTCTGGCTGTGCAGCTCCTGGTCTGGCAGAATCCTACACCTCTCTAACTCTGTAATAAATGGGGTCACTGGGCTATAGGTGTACCTGTGCCCAGCTGCATTTCTAGATAATCTCAACAACAAACCAGAGAGATCCAAAGCTAGTGGAATAAACAATAGGTGCCATAAAACTAATCTGCCAGCATGTCTTGAGAGACTCTCACAGGAAAGATGCTGCAGCTGAAGTTTGGCTGGCAATTGTTGTATTACATTTTTGCAGGTTGCTTGATCCTGATTCCTTTTGAATGGTATTTCTGGTAGAAAAAATATGAATAATTTTATGTGCTAAATTCAACAGAGATTAAGGAAAATTCTCCTCTGGATCCACATCCCAGAAATGCTCCTCAGGAGAGTCAGGGCAGTTTGTTGGTGTGGGGTTGGGCTGTGCTGTCAGCAGGGTCTGTCACAGCAAGCCCAGGGCTCTGCCCAGGATGAGAACTCCTTGGTGGCTCTGTGCCACGGATCTGGTTCCTTTGGGGCTTCATCTCCATTCCAGGGCTCCATTCCAGGGGCTGGGCTGTGCTCCTGCCCCGGTGCCCAGGCGTGGGCAGTGGCAGGAGCTCGTGTCAAACTCTGCAGCTTCTCTGCTCAGGACTTTGGTGTGGGAGCTGCCAGCTCTGGCTGTGGCTCTCACCTGAGCTGTGCTCCCCTGGTTGCTGCAGCTGAGAGCTGCGTTACTGAGAGTGCACACAGCTTCCCCAGGTGCCCACAGGAGATTTATTCACCTCCAGTCGGAATGAGCTTTATCTCGAGGTGGGTGTTTTGGGCTTTGGCAGCTGCCAGGGAGGGGATCCTGCCTTTGCACAGGCACAGTGACACAGCTTTAAACCCCCGGGCTGGAAAGGACGGTGAGAGCCAGCACTTCCTCCCTAAAGCATTCAAAAGCAGTTTTAAATCGGATTAGGATTTAACAATCACTTCATGGTTTACTCACTGCAGGGAGGATCAAAGCCCAGGGAGGACTCTTCAGCTGTTTGCTTTTCCTTTATGTAGAAACTTCACCATGGCTGCCCTTAAACCCCCACTAAATACAACAAAAAAACTCCCTTCTCAGAAAAGCAAATTACTTAACCACAGCCTAAAATGAGGTGTTCATTATCTGGTGACACTATTTTTCTCTATTTGCTGTTTTACTAAGCTCCCATTCTGAGGCAGTGCAGGGAGCAGGTCTGCATTCCCAGCTCCAGCTGGACTGATGCTGGGAGATCCCAAACCTGGAATATGGATTTGCCTTGATGTGCTGTGTCACCACAGTGCCTAGGCAAAAAAAAGGCTCAGCATTTACTCTGTGAATGATGGTGTGGTGCCTCAAGGGAGCAGGGACTGCTGCAGCGCTGCACAGATGCTGTAGGGGACTTTTCCTTGCAGTTTGGTGGAAATGTTTCTAAAATCTGAGAGGTTTGTGTGCATTTTCCTGCTCAAGATGACCAGGGGTTTATCCTGCTGGGAGAGATTCAGAGACCTAAGCAGCAAGGTTTAAAAAAATGGTGGTAATGGGAGAGGGGAAAATAATTTTGTGGCTAAAATAGAGCACGTCTGTCCCTCTGGCTTCTTCCTTTTGTTGTAATACAGATTTATCTGAAAGTGGCACATTTGCAGAAGTGGCACTTGGGGACTTTGTTTAGTGGTGGCTTAATGGTTGGACTCGATCCTGGAGGTCTTTTCCAACCTAAATGGTTCCACGATTCTGTGGCATCTCAGAGAGCTGCGCCCTGGGGTGCTGAGCCAGAGATGCCCATGATTTATCTGGAGGCTAATGCCTGTTTTCTCCTCCCCATGTAATGTGGTTTAGCTCAGAAAGGGAACTAAATGCAGAATGAGGATTAAACTGTGTAAGCCTGATGGATGTTTTGTAGGTGATGCTTTGCAGAAAATCATTACTTTGAAATGTTGGAACAGAAAAGAACATTTTTCAGGCTTTTCAGACATAACATGTTGTGGAGAAGAAGCTTGGAACAGATGTACCCATAGTTTATTCCATTTATCATATTAAAATAAAGAAAAGACAATTTCAGCTCATTTACTGCTTTATTAGTTCAAATAAACAGCTTTTCTAATCAATGTGTATGGCAAGCACAATGCTTTCGTAATTGGCAGTGGTGGATCCAAAAGGAATGAGCCTGTCCTTGTTTATGGTCTGTAACAAGTCACTCAGTCAATACATTGCTTTAATCCAGCTGTTATCTCATGGTCCTTTCTGCCCAGGAAAAACTAGAATCTCATTTTTAAATTTTAAAACATTTGAGGGTTGGTTTTCCCCCCGTCCTTTTGAGAAAGTGCAGTTGGAAACGAGGGAACGGCCCCAAGGAAAAGGCTCAGCTGTGTCTAGGGGAGTCTTTTGCTCTTATTTATCTGGAGGTATTTATTGATTTTACCTTCCTTTGCAAAAATACTGATTTAATTTATGAGGTGGTAGGAGAGGCTGGGAGAATAATTTTACCTATAAGAGAGCAGAATTGTCCAACTAATTGCCCAGGAAAAAGAGAGAAGATCTGCTGATCTACCCCTGCAGATGTTTCTCATCTGGAATACAGACCAATTCCAGACATCTATTTTTTTGATTACTGTTTATTTTGATGCTTTATTACACCGTCATTGCCAGGAAGGAAATGGTGCTCAGAAGTTCAGCAAGATGTTTTTTCTACTTTGGTACTATTTATTTAGTAACAATTCGGGGTTTAACCCCTTTCTCCCCTTTTTCTTTGTCTGACTGCGAGCCCTCACTTCCACCCTTCACTGGGAACAACAAAACACTCTGCTCCTGGGCTGAGACCCATCATGGTCGGTTTTAAACTCCCTGAAATTTTATGGAGACCTTAATGCTCATTTCCAGATTGTAACTAATAAGAACCTGTTGGCTTTTTTTGCCACCTAGTGCTTCTGTCCCTGCATTACTGTGGAGGGCTGTGAGTGTGAGGAGTGAGGAGCCGTGTGCTGCTGCAGCTCCTCAGCCAAATGCCTGTTTGGGCTGTCAGAGGAGTTCCCTTGCACCAGTGCCATAAACTCAAACCTTCCCCCTTTGCTCCAGAGCCACCGAAGGCTGTGGGAAACCTTCTGTGAGCTGAGTGGGATAAAACAGGGAGCACCTCCTGCTTCTGCTCTGATTTTAAACCTGCTGACCCTTCTTCCTGGCAGGTGCTGAGCCTGCTGGTGTTTTGTGATTTGACAGGGTGGTGCATGTTCCTGCTTCAAATCTGATGGCTGGGCAGACAGAGCACCTCTGTCCTCTGGGCTGGCAGCAGTGATGCTCCAAAACCCCTCAGCCGTGGTTCCATATGATTAAAAATGCCTGGAAAATTAAATATATGCAAAGCCAACAATCCCATGACACTTTGTTTCTTCAGATTTCTCCGGTAGCTGTCGGTGTGCCAAATCTGCCTCAGGCACTTGCACTTACACCCACAGGTACATGTGGTTTGTGACTTAAGGTGATGCTGTGCATTACAGCTGGCAATGGGCTGGCCCTGGATCCAAACTGGGTGTTTGCAGGAGCCCCAGCTGGGTCTGGGGGTGTGCTCATACTGAGGGATGTGCAGCCCCTCCTTTCCCTGTGCAGGCTCTGCCTTGAGCAAACCCCAGAGCACAATGGAGCCGTTCTGCTCCAAACGGGAGCAGGAAGGTGGGTGGATTAGGAAATATTTTATATTGGGGATTTTTTTTTCCACTGAGCCATGTCACATTCAAGTCCCACCATTGCTTTATGGCCACGTGCCTGTCCCACTCTGCGAGGCACAGACGTGCTGCTGTCCATCTGTTCAGGTGTCCATCCCTGTGTCCATCTGTCCATGTGTCTGTCCGTGTGTCCAAGGCAGGGCTCTGCTCATGCTTGGAGTCCCCTGGGGCAGTGCTTGGCAAGGCTCTGCAGTGCCCATGGCTGTGGGATACAGCAGCCTTGACAGGCTCCTGCAGTGGGTAATAAATTGCCTTTTGCTCCCTGGTGATGGCATCCAGACCTCCCAACCTTTCATAATCCAGAAATGGAAAAGTGGCACTTAAAATGAATTTATTCAGGTGGGAGCGCTGTAAAACATGAAAATAAGGCTTTTGACTTGCTGCACCTACACTTGAGTGTCAATGAAAAGCTTTTTATTTGGTTTTAGAGCCAGACTTGCAGAAGTCAATGTGCCTTGTGGTCTGGCCCTGTGTGTTATGGGAGCCCGACTGGACCAGGGCATGGACAGCGAGGAAGGGATTGTGGCAAAGCTGCCCGGTGAAAAACCAGCAAACCTTTGAGCATCTTAGAGGGCAGAGTTCACCTGGGGAAGGCTGAAAATGGGAGGGGAGAGATGAGAGAGACAGAACCCCAAATGAGATTCCGTTGGGATTAATAAGTAAGTCTTCATTTGCGTGCCGTAGTTTTTTGCCCGTGCTTTGCGCAGCGGCATCGCCCGGTGCTCCCTGGCTGCTGCCTCCCTGCTGGGCAGCACGGGCCATCTCCTGCCAGAGCTCCCAGCTCTGTCCAGCCCCTGGGGCTGCGGGTGGAGAGCAGGGAGCAGGGAATGGTGCTGGAGGAGCAGCAGTGAGCAGGCGCCGCTTGCCTTTGACCGCTTATTTGATTTGACACTGTCCTCAAACACAAGGTCATTTACAGCCTGACAGGGCTGCCAGACGAGGAAGTTACCTTGCAAAGGAAGGAACCAGCCCATGCTGTCTAAATATTGTCAATTGTGTGCTGAATGGAGGCCACAGCCTGAGGAACCTCAATAGTAGCTCTTTGTGTCCCCGGCTGCCTCCTGCCAAAGCGCTTTCCATAATTAGGAGTAAAACATATTTGCATTCCTGCCGTCCTCGGTGCCGGCACACACCTGTACGTGTGTGGGTGTTCATGTATGGGGTGCAAGCATTTATATTCCCGTGCTTTTAGGGTGAGTATTCCTGCCTGGAGTCGTGGGAATGGTGCAGCAACCCATGGAGGTAACTGGGATGTGTGGGACAGTCAGGGGTTGCAATGGTGAGAGGAGAAGAAATCCAATGGATTGCCCCTGTGCCAAGCAGGAGTGTAATCCCCATATAGAGAGATACTGTATTTTCTCTGAATCGGAAGGTCTGGCCTGAATGCTCCCTTTTAAAATTCATTGACGTTTGCATGGAAACCAGAAAAATGGGCTTAAGTCAAGAATGCAATAACCTCACTCAAAACTGCTCTCCATGGCAGGCACTCATCCGCTTCCAGCCGTTCTGCTCGCGGGAAGATAAATGGAGGGCTGGAATGCCGGGTATGGCTGCATGGGAGCGGGCTTAGGACACACTGGGTGATGCACAACAGCTTTCCCAGGCACGTTTCTCCCCCTCCCTCCATGATAACTCGCAGCCAGACATTGATTAGTTCAGTCTGGGGGGAAAAAGAGTCGTGCAGGACAACTGGATACTTCAGCAAAGAGATTCCTGAACCGAGGCCAAGGAGAGCGCAGCGGTCACGTGGCGCTGGCGCCGTGCCTGCCTCCAGCTGCCGAGGTTCATTAGGAGCCAGCCAAAATACATTAATTAGTCTTCTAACATAACTCTCCTGTGCAGGCAGTGCTGTGGCTCTCACAGGGGCAGGGGAGATGGGCTCCACGCTGTGGGAATGATGGCCATGATGAACCTCAGTGTCAACGTGTGTCCCCTGCCTGAGGCTGCCAGCATCCCTCTGGGATCATGCTGTGGAGACCAGGGCAGAGGAGGCAGCCTGCTTTAGGTTTGGGCTTCCCCAAAGTTCACTGTAGCTTCACATCCAGGGCTGTTTCCAACCTGTTTTGTGTAGGAAGTTGTAGCCAGGTGGGGGTCGTGCTCCTCTCCCAAGAACAGGGGACGGGACAAAAAGGAATGGCCTCAAGTTGCACCAGGGGAGATTTAGGTTGGATATTGGGGAAAATTTCTTCCCTCAAAGAAGAGTGGAGCCCCCATCCCCAGTGGGATTTAACAGCTGTGTGAATGTGGCACTTGGGGACATGGGTTAGAGGTGGCATTGGCAGTGCTGGGGAACGGTTGGACTCAATGATCTTAGAGGGCTTTTCCAACCTGAATAATTCTGTGATTTCTTCTATAATGTTATTTCTATATGAAGTCTCCTCTGACAGATGTCCCCAACAATGATTTCAGACAAATACCCTAAAATGGCTACATCTGTGTCCCTCTTGCAGGGCAGTCAGAAGAGACACCCACAAATGTACCCGGGCAATCCCCGCTCCTGTTGCAAAACCACTTGTAAAAATTCTGCACAAATCCAAGGCAAAAGTCGTGCTCAGGCTAATCATGAGTTTACCTTTTCTCCAGAAGCTTTCTGAGCTTTCAGGCACTTAATGGAAACACCAGTGTTCACACTTGGAGGGCAGGCTGGAAAGTTTGCGTGGGCTTGTGTGTGTGCCAAGGAGTCAATTTTTGTCCGTCAGAAGCCTCCTTCCATTATGCTTTTGTCAGATTTTGCCTCTGTAAAGGGAAATTTGGACTTTCCATGTCAAAGCCCTCAGCAAATGTTACCCAAGATCTCTCATCAGTGCTGTAGTTTGTACAGGAACACCTCCCAGCGCTTGCCCAGGAGTGGGGAAGGCAGTTCTAACACTCCTGCCCTTTGAGGGAAATGTCTGTTATTTGGGATTTTTCATTCTTTCCTCCCTCAGCATTCAGCATTTCGGATGCAGGCTCATGCTCCTGCTCTCTTTAACAGCCTGTTTTTCCTCTAACCACTTCCAGCTCCAAAACCTCTCCACATCTTCTCAATGTAAATACACTTAACTTGCCCAGAGCAGGCTGGGGAGACAGTGGTGACCTTCAGCTGAGAGCAAAGCGTTTCAGTTTGACCTACTTTGCTGCAGAGTGGGTTTGGCCGTGGCAGGGCAGCTCTCTGCTCCCTGCCCTGCTCCTGGGCAAGGTCCTTGGGGAGATGGCCACGTGAGAGGGAGAGCAGGGCTCAAGGAGATGGAAACTTCAGGCCCTGAGTTTAGGTGATGTTTGGGTAGCTGGGTGCTGGGCTTCTGTCTAGTGCCAGCTTTTATATTTGCAGCTTTAGTTGTTTGATTGTGCCTTTAAAAAATCTGCCACAGGTCAGTAACACAAAGTGCTTGTCACAAAAGACTCGTTTTTCATTCACTGCCTCGTTTTTTCCCCTTTGCTTGCTTTCCTCAAGGCTGGCTGTGGAAGGGAGCAGCTGCAGGAGGAGCCAGGCTGCCGTGGTTCTCCCCAGGGCTCCTTGGCTGCACCAAGGAAAGCCATGGTTGCCTTGCCAGGTCTCCCTTGTCCTCTGTAAGAGCTTCTGGGCGATGCCTGGGTAGCACAGGGTGCCCAGAGAAGCTGTGGATGCTCCATCCCTGGCAGTGTCCAAGGTGTAACCTGGTGTAACCTGGGCTAGTGGAAGGTGTCCCTGCACACAAGGATTACTTAGCTCTTTAGATTTTGCCATTTTCTGCAGTACTGGTTTCTCAGGAGGGCTGTGGGGTGTACAATTGTCTTTTGTTAGGGGACATGTGCCTTTAAAACCAAGTTCTCTCCTTATCTCAAGCTTAAAGTGCAAAATTCCCAGGTTGGAAGCAAGTTAAAATTTCCTGTTCCAGCTGCATCTGCATTCAGTCTTGGAAGCAGATACTTGGCTGGAATTAAAAAAAAATTAAAAAAATAAAAAGAATATAAATTGATATTGCAGGTAAGAAGGAGCAACTGAGTAAAAACTTCTTTCAGAAGCCCTTCAAGCAGTTTTCAGGATAATTTTCACTTATTTCTGAATAATTCCTACCACTGGTCACCCATTTAAAAATAACAAACCCAAACTCAACCCCACGTCCCTGCTGATAAACACCGTGGGCTTGCTTGTAGCTTATCTAATGCCTGAACATCTGTTTCTCCCTAGCTGAGAGGTTCCCTGGGATGAGTCAGTGCAATTCCCTATGCAAAGGTTAAACAAAGTTGAGAGGCTCCAGCCAGTGGCTTTGTGCCACGGGGCCTGTGCTGCACAAACAGCTTCACTGTGCAAATGTCCCCTCAAAAAGAAGCTCAGGAGGGGAAATATTCACCCAGCCTAAGCCTGGGCTGCAGCAGAGCTGGACTCAATGATCTTAGAGGGCTTTTCCAGCCTTAATGATCCTGTGATTCTGCAGTATGGAGAGGGTGACTGGAGAGTGCACTGTCCCTGGGTCTGAGAGCTGGAGCTGGGCTCTGCACCTGGGGCTGCCATCAGCCTCCATGGCACGGGCTTGCAGGCTGAAGGCCTGTTCTTGGTGGCTTGTGTGCACAGGATTATTTACATTTTTTATTATTTAATAGGGTTATTTACATTTTTGGTTATTTAATACTGTTTTTCGGGTTGGACAGCGGGACCTTTTATGGCTGGGACAGCTGGAGGTGGAAGGGCTGCAGGGTGATGATGGCAGCACCTGGAGCTGCTGGGCTGAGCTGAGCCCTGGGTGCTCCAAGTGACACAGACAGAGCTCTTCCCACGGGGATGTCACAGCTGTAACCTCGTGGTGACATCAGGGTGGCCTTTGGGATGAAGGATCCCCTGCCCCTCTCCTCATCCCCATCGCTCCCCCTGGGAGGAGCAGGCTGGGTGTGACCACACCAGGGCCCTGCAGCCCAGATCCGTCCTGGGGTTGTTCTGTGCCCCTGAGCTGTTCCCAAACACCACATCCACACTTTCCTTTGGTGCCCTTTCCGTTCTGTCTCGGCTTTCAGCTCCTCTGGCTCCACATCCTGCGGGGCCGCGCTTCACACGCGGAGCAGGAGCATCAAAGAGGAGATCCTGAATAAAGCCCCCACTTTATGACATCTCTTCAAAGTGCCTTTTTAAGAGTTCAAAGGACACGAGGAAAGGAGGGGATCAAAATCAAAGGAAGATTGGGGGGAGGGAAGTTAAAGCCTCAGAGGAACTTTATGGCAAGTTTTCTGTAACATTTTCAATGCCAAAATCACAACTGACTCTTCCCTGGCCATCGGATTTCCTGTTTACCTGCACTGGTTTCAGGGCAGCTCAGCAGCTCTGGGTAGCTTCAGCCCCACACACAGACACAGAGCACCCACAATTTCACTTTTTCATTCATTTTTTTTGTAAGACCAAAACTTGCCATTCTGGTCCTTCAGGGGAGATGTTTTTCCCACAAGTGCTTTCCAGGACTGCTGCTCAGAGAATGGCACAAAACTGGTGCTGAACTCCCTTCTCATTAATTCATTCTCCTGTTTTTGATATACTGAACTGCACACCTTGCACTCTGTGCTCTGCTTTAGGCAGGCACCCAAAATTGTCTGGAGTAGTGCAAATATGGGAGATAAAACTCAGTGTGTGCTGGACTGTAGTGGAGGTCTGTGCTGTGCTGTGTGGGTGGTGGTCCAGAGGACAACTACTGCTAAAAAAACAAATTAAATTTCTTGTTTTTCACCCAAGGAGGTTCCAGTTTCACTAATTATCACTGCACTGATTTAAAGGTGAAATTCAGTAAGTGTTTAATATATCTCAGCAAAAAGACAGTTTTATTCACTGGTAACTGTAAGGGGGAATTTAAGGCACGTGGAGTAACTAATCAGATTGGAAGTTGCCTCAGAGAGCGGGGCTGGGACCTGTAAGGTTTGTTTACAAGAGGGGATTTGCATCGAGGAGAGACCCTTCAATACAGGCTCCTACATTAGTTTGGGGCTGGCCTGCCCCAAAGAACAGATGGCTTTATTCCCCTCACGCTGCTGCACGCCACGTGGGGGGATTTCCTCTCCAGACACGCCGTGGGCAGTGGGGACAGCCCCACCAAGTGCCATCCTGTGCTGTGCCAGGGCTGGCAGTGCCTGGTGGGGAAGGAGCTCCAGGGCCTCACCAGCCCCACGGCTGCTCGCTCAGCATCCCATAATAGCAGTGTTGTTAAAGGATGTGGCAGTGTCCAGGAGGTTATCCATGTCCTCCCATGGGGCCTGGGAGCCTGGTGGTGCCCACCCACCTCAGCCAGGGCTCAGAAACAGCCGGGGCTGTGGTGAGCTCTGCTCCTGCTCAGCCCCAGCAGCAGCGGGGACTGCGCTGGGAACGCTCCTGGGCTGGGCTGCTGCTCCTGCTGGGACAAGAGCAGTGACTCAGCAGGGACAGAATGGCCATGGCTGATGTCAGTGCTTCCTCCTGGCTCTGGGACATGCTGTTCCTCCGCTGTCACCGCTGGTGACGCCTCACACCCGGCCTTGGGGCTCTAGGACAGAGCTGTTTGCTCTTGGAGCAGGAGCCCTTGGAGCATCTCCGTGGCCTCCTCGGGACTCACTCCAGCAGGTCCAGGTCCTCCTGTGCTGGGGACCCCAGAGCTGGACACAGTGCTCCAGGTGGGGCCTCACTAGAGAGGAATCACCCCCTCCACCTGTGCCCACCCTTGTTTCAGTGCAGCCCAGGGCACGGCTGGCCTGCAGATAAGGAAGGCTTGGTGCTCCATGGCAGCTCGGTGGGGCTTTCACAAAGCTGGAAGGGCGAGGATAACAAAGGTTTGGTGCTCCATGGCAGCTCGCTGGGGCTTTCACAAAGCTGGAAGGGCGAGGAGATGTTAATTGGATAGACTTGGAGCAGGTGGGCTGCAGCCTGGCCTCGGTTCCAGGTCTGTGCTGGGTCTTACTTGATTTTATTTTTGTGAGTGTTGCTAAGCAATGATTCCCCCTGGAAGCTGCAGGACCTACACAGATGCAGACTGGTTGAGGAGGGAGAGAGGCTCCCTGAAACCCAAAGGGAGATGAAAATCTGCTTGGGAATCCTCAGCCAGCTACACACAGGCACTCCCAGCAAGCCAGTGCTGGGCACAGGATATGGCCATTTCCCAGGCAGATCCCAGAGCGTGGCACCTCCTGGCACTGTTTGCCGTGTCCTTTCCTAATAAAACTCGGTTTTTGTGCTTTTCTTAGGCTGCAAATGGCTATGCACATTCCTAAATATTTTCCTACTTCCCTTTTCGGATGTCTAACATTATGTATTATTTTCTGATACTTACCTAACCCGGGAAATCTGTTTTCCATCTCACTTCAGCCAAGGTTTTCTTTTTAACCAGTCCTTCCCAGTATTTTCCTTTAACACTTTTGGTTTGCTGAGTGAACTTTGCAGTGTGAGGGTAAATGAAAGTGAAAATGTATTGCTTGTCACATACTGGCTGTTTAGAGAGGGTTTGGGGTTTTTTCCCTCCCCCTCTGGATTTGAAGAGGGAGATATAAATCATTGATTTAAAACCAGGGTAATTTAACAAGATTATAGGAGAGGGAAAATCCACTTCCTACCCAAAGTAACAGTCTCTTAGGTCTCTCCACCTACACAAGCCATATGCATCCTCCGAGCTGCCCAAGATCCTCTTTTGTGTTTTTCTGGCAGGACTGTGGTGTAATAATTAAAGTCCACATGCAAAACTTTCTTGGTGTGTCTTTTAATTACTCAGTAATTGGTCAGAGAGCTGCCATCCCTCTGCCCCAGCCTCCTCTCTGAGTTTGGAAAGCCCCAGACCTGGAGGGATACTCACAGCTCAGAGTCCCAGACAGGGGATGGGATCAGGGCTTGCCTGCTTGTGTCACCTCCCTTTTTGAGCAGGATGAGCAAGCCGTGTTTTCCCTGCTGGGAGGGCAGCACAGGGATGGGGAGAGCAGAGGGATTCACGCTGCAGCAGCGAGGGTGGGATGCAGGACCCGAGGGGCTCTGCGTCGGAGCAAAGGGGGGAACGAGGCATGGCCAGGGATGCTGGACCTGAAGGATCTGTATTGGAACAAGGGTGGAGCGAGGCAGGGCCAAGGGAACGCTCAGGATGGCCAAGGGAATGGTCAGGCATGGCCAAGGATGCTGGACCTGAAGGATCTGTATTGGAACAAGGGTGGAGCGAGGCAGGGCCAAGGGAACGCTCAGGATGGCCAAGGGAATGGTCAGGCATGGCCAGGGATGCTGGACCTGAAGGATCTGCATTGGAACAAGGGTGGAGCGAGGCAGGGCCAAAGGAACGCTCAGGCATGGCCAAGGATGCTGGACCTGAAGGATCTGCATTGGAACAAGGGTGGAGCGAGGCAGGGCCAAGGGAACGCTCAGGATGGCCAAGGGAATGCTCACCCCTGGCTGCAGCTCTGGTTTCCAGGCACGGGAAGCCTCGGTGCTGACCCCAGGGGAACACCCAGGGGTACCAGAGCTCCTCACCCAGAGCCCTGGCACACCTCAAACTCGGGCATCCGCTGGGATTAGTGACATCATCCAAATTCACCTGGTCCTTGCCGTGATGTTCCCCCTTCTCCTGAGGGGTGGTGGCTCCCAGGGCACCCCGGGCAGGATGCAGAGGCTGTGTCTGTGTTTCTGAGGCCAGATACTGAGTTCTAGAAACAGGTACAGCCCCAGCTGTCAGTGGCACTGCCACACCTGAGCAGGTATGGCACCAAACACCCATAAAATAACAGATATCCTGCTCTGGTTGTTCCCCTCCTTATTGGGAGTCAGGACTCCCACCAGGCACAGGGACTGGAACCAACAGATCTTTTTAATAGATGTAGCAAACCACACACAATCCTTTGATTCTGGGAGCTGGAACTCGAAGCCCAGCTCTTGTAACACAAACATGGGTGTCTCTGGGGTTGTCAGTTCAGCAGGAACATGTCACCAAAAGAGGTGTCCTGGAGCCTGCCTTGCTCTCACTGGCAGGAAAAGCTTCCAGTAATGAATTTCCAATGAAACGTTTTCCTAATTATAGCAAATTATTTTTACAAACATTTTCCTGGGAAGAGAGTTTGAAACTAGAGCCAAAAAGGAAAAGACTGAAATTTAGGCAGTGCCTGAAAAAAAAAAATTAAAGATGGGTTGCATGCTAGTTGGCTTTTATTATCAGGCCAACCTATAAACTTCAAATTAATGGGTTTTAAGGAACTTTATTCCAGTATAACCAGTTCGTGTCATTGAAAATTGGAATGGCTTAGAACAGTGCAATCATGCCCAGCTCTTCCCTTCCCTCTCCCCACAGGACAGCCTGGTGGCACTGGAGAAGGGTGGCTGGCAGAGGTGACAGCCAGCAGCACGTCACTGGCAAGGCTCAGTGCTCCCTGCTCTCTTTTCCAGGAGAGATTCCCACTGGAAGCACAGGGGCTGGCAGTACCATGCTGTTTGTGAGCCTCTCTTCCCATGGCTCTTGAGCTCAGCTGGGGAATTTAATTAGAAGCCAACCATGGAAAAATCCATAATACTTACACAGAGGTGGTGTGGGCTGTGTGCAGCTGAGGGATAATCTTAACGCAAACCTGAATGTAGGTTATTGTTCAGCAGGAAGGAGTTGGTTGATTATTTATAAAGCTGGACAAAAAAAAAACCAACCACAAACAAAAAAAAAAAGGCCCCAACCACAACCCCCACATGAGGCACTAACCCTGGCAGTGGAAGATGTGGTGCTATGGATGGTTCTGGTCAAGGGCTGTG
>VWZP01004159.1:524605-557105 GCA_013396995.1 Dicaeum eximium | reverse complement strand
TCCTCCCCACTCACCCAGGGACGTCCAGCCTAAACCCTTCCTTCCTGCCCAAAGTGGAATTATCATTAACTCCTAACTAGTTTTCAAGAAGAACATTTCTTTTCTGTAGGTTGTGGAGTCCTTCCAAGAATTTTTCAATTTTTACAAATGAAAATATAAGCTCAGCCAGATGCCAGCTAAAATACAGCTCCTTTATACCAGCCAGCCCAGGCACCACAGGCTCAGCATCTTGACCTTCAAAGCAGCTTTTCTAGAACAAGCTGGGAGAACACTTTCTAAAAAGCCACAATTGCAGCTGCTCTCATTACTTATAACATCCCTGATGGAGAGCAACTTAAAAATAATTCTTAAGGAATTTAAGCTTCAACAGCCCCCAATAGACTTAGTTTATGTGCAGTGCAGGCTCCCCTCGTGGAATTACAGACTCGGGATGGTGATTATGGTGTTGATGATAATGTACATTTTCTAAATCATTACTTCAGTAAGAATAAAATAAAATAAAATATAAAATAAAATAAAAGGAGTGAAGCCTTTGTTTCACTTTTCTCATGCAGACGAATGGGTCAGGGATTTCGCCACTTGTCTCTAAAATCAGACACAGATTTCAGTGTTGTCTCCACATATTTATTAAGCTAACAAGTTTATTACACATGTAAAATGCATTTGGACACACTGTACTTCAAATCGACAGAAGAATTTGAGTCATCAGCTTTGTAGATGCATAATTACATGTTACTTCCTGGATTTTTATAATATTCCAAGCTGGTATTTAATTAAAAACTGGCACTTGGGATCCAGTTTCTTTAGGGTTTTGTGTATAGAAACCTGGACCCTAATTTCAATATTTTTGTTAATATCTTGCATCTTTCCTGACTCCACACCTATCCTCTGCTCTGAGGCTGGCTTGAGGGTGCGGGGTAGGATTGTGATCCTGTTGAACTCAAGAGATCAAACCAACATTAAATCCAATTTATTTTGCTAGAACCAACAAAGATTTTGCACCAACACTGTCAGGACACTTCAGCCGTGATTGAACGATATCTTTTCTATCCGTGAATTTTCTTTTCTTAAATTGATTCCAATAAATATGTTGAGCTATGGGTAAGAATTGTTCTGCCTCTTCCCCTTCTTTGTTCTGCCTCTTCCCCTTTCCATCTTTAGGATGGAAATAAGATATGTTTTCATTAAACCCCGTTATTTTCGCTCATTTCTTTCTATTCCTGTTGTTACCCAGCTCTTTGCTTTTCAGATTTGTCACCTTGTGAAGCCTGGTCCTGCTGAGGCTCTGCTCCCCTGACAGCAGCCGGATATTGAAGGATTTGAGCCGAGACCTCAGAGCAGCCACAACACCCTGCCCTGACCCTCCTTTCCACCCCAGACACAGCTCCCTCAGCCCTACATTTCCTCCAGGTAAGACCTGACTTCCAAAAGATCTCCTTTCTGACCACTCAGCCTTTTCTTCGCGCTGCTTTGTCCCAGCAGGAGGCTGCAGGGCTGGCTCCTGTCCCATGGGATGGTCCCAGGGACCTCCTGGCACCTCTGCTGTTTAACCCACCAGCCATGGGGACAGGGATGCCATTCCAGAGGGGAGGATGGGAACCACACCTCTGCTCTCCTGAGGATGGTGCTGGCTGCTCCAGCACATCGTTCTGTGCTGGCAGGAACAAATGAGGGCTTGGTCTTTGCTCCAGGAGATTCCCTGTCTTCCCTGGGTGAGGTACCCGGCTACCCCAAGCGTCTTTCTGCTGCCACAGCAGTGGATCCCAACACCCACTCACAGGACTGGTGTCCTGGGGTGGATTTTCTTTAGGGCTGACTTGGGAAGCGTGCCCATAGGAAATGAATGAATAATCCAACAATTTGTAGCTGGTTGGAGAGCTGGAGCACCTCCATCCTCTGGCCAGGGTTTGGAAAGTTGATGAGCAGATGGAATGTTCGGCTGTGTCCTCTTTCATCCCTTTTAAAATTGCCCCATAGCTTTGGGAAGCTGTGGGCATTTGGGAAAAGATGCTGGTGGTGGCTCTGTGCTGGTGTCCTGTGGGGTCTCTGTACGAGCAGGACCAGGCTCTCCCAGTAAGGATGGGGGAACTGGGCTGTGCCGTGGCTCTGGGCACCAGAGCCACAGGAGAGGCTTCCTCTTCCTGGTGTGTGCTTGCCAAGGCAGCCTGGAGGAGAAAACAGAGCAGGGAATCAAATAGAAAATCCGGATGTTTGGTGGAGGAGGGAGAGCTGGGGAGTGGAGTGAAGGCAGCCTGGAAAACCGTGGGGTGTTCTGTAGGCTGAGAGGGGAAAGGGGGGTGACAAGGCCTGGGACAGTGCCAGAGAACAGGAGGAGGCAGAGACTGTGGAAAGCAGCTGGGAAGAAGCCTTCTGTGCAGGAGGAAATGTTATTATTAGTGCTCAGTTTCCTGGACAAAAGATTCTTGTCTATTTAAATACTTCAGCTTCACGGAGCTGCAGTTCTCCAGACACAGTAAAATCTGCCTTTTCTCCCTGTCATTGTAATTTCCCTCTGGCAGCAGGTGGTTAAATCTCCTGTGCTCTGGAGTAGGATGTTGCAGGCTGCTGTGGCCAGGGAGGAAAAGCCCTGGGGGTGGGGGCTTTGTCGCTTGTGCCCCCTCACATCTGTCCATGGAGATGCTGCTCTCTCACAGCAGTGCAGATGTTGCTGGTAGAGAGATTAAGATCCATTAGATTGGAATAAAATTGGCAAAAGCATAAAAAATATTAAAAAGTTAAATATCTTGATAGGAACCACTTAAGAAACCTCCTGGGCCATCCTCAGGCTTCCTCAGCCAACCATGGCAGGTTTTAAGCACCAGCAGCAAAATACAGAACCTCACTAATGCCAAATAATCACAGCTAACGGATAATTGGAATTATTCTTTCCATCCAAGGCATGCACAAAAACCACACAGGGTTTTTGGGGTTGCTGTTGTGGGGGGAGGAGGTCCAGGTTCTGTGCAAGGTGATGCTCACACCTGAGCCGCCTTTGGTGGGTGAGGTGAGGAGCTGCCCTGGCCCTGGTGGCTCCATGTGATGCTTCAGCAGGTCAGGCTCTTCTCCACAGAAATTCCAGATGGTTTCCTGTGGTAGGTGAGAAATACTTTCCCTACGTGTCTTAAATGTTAAAATCTGACAACAACAGTATGGAATTTTCTTTGTAGAATCCTGATCCTTTTTTTCCTGTATTCATGTAGCTTGAGTTTAATATCAGATCTATCCCTATAATGATAGAAATGGGACTTTTATTCCATAAAAAGATGGGAGATGTCTCACTCCGCTCTTTTCCTGATTATAATAGTTTCTTGTTCCAAGCCCTGCAAGACTTTGAGCAGTCAGCCTTCCTGAATGTATGACAAATATATCACAGAATCACGGAATATCCTGTGCTGGAAGGGACCCACAGGGATCATTGAGTCCAGCTCCTGGACCTGATATAAATATATATTTCTATTGAATTACTGCAAAAGTGCAGATGTGCCTAAAGCAGCGTGAGGGGGCCGTGGTGGGGCTCGTGGCTGTCACGAAGGACACACAGGATGCACAGTTGCTAAACCACTAAAAGCACGTCCTGTTCATCTCAGCAGGGAGCATTTCTGTGTTGGGATTCTGGAGAACCGAGCAGTTCACTCGTGGTGAACGAATAAACGCAGCCAACATGCAGTCATGGCAGTTAGATGTGGGTTTCAATCAGGGAGTTTTGGAAGATAGCAGCAGCCATGCTTTAAATGCAAAATACTTGGGGATGAGCTGCCGGTGTTTTATAGGCGTGAGTTTGATTTGCTGTTTTTCCAGGGTGGGTAAAACCCCAGCTGTGTGTGGCCTCCAGCCCCAGCACTGATGGGTCAGCCCCAGCAATTCCTACTTTGATTTCACAGCAGCCTGAACTGTTCTGTGCTAGATTTGTGCTTCTGCATCGGGCTCCATCTGCCCCAGAGCTTGTCCCTGATTGCCTGGGGTCCTGCTCCCCTTCACCCCATTGCCCGGGGGTCCTGCAGCGGGAGAAGCTGTGGGAGAACTCGTGCCAGAGCTTGCCCATGGTAGCCCAAGGGGTGAGAGAGGGACTCTGTTTGCCCCCCAGCCCAGCTCTGCCTCTCCCTGTCCCTGTCCCCGTGGCCATGGGGACAGCAGGGGCTCCTGGGTGACTGAGCAGTGCATGCTGGCCTTGGCGATGTGCTGAACCGCTCAAGCAAATCATCCTAAAATAGGCTTCATATGTGATGCAGAAGAGCCCAAGCAAAACAGAGCCCAGCCAACCCCAAATTTATGCTTGTGGTTACTGAAGCTTGTGAGATCAATTTTTTGTTTACTTAAAACTGATTTCAAAGAGTTTTGTTTTGTTTTTTTCTTTCTTTCTTTTAATTCTCATTCTTGATCCTTGGGCTGTGGGATGGTCATGGCACTGCTCCAGCTGGGGCTGAGCATCCTGCTGTCATCATCACAGAGAAGCTCTGTTCCAAAATGCCCAGAATTAAGGTCCTGGTGAGGTGGGGGAGCACTGTTACACCCCAGAACAGGACCTGTGTTCCACTGGCACATCCCAGCAATCACCCTTGGCCTCCTGAGAGACTCTCTTATTTTCATGACAACCTGGAAAAGTAGATCTCAGCGGAGTTGTTTTTCCCTTTTTTCTAAATTTGAAAATATTTAAGCTAGGAAGTGTTAAAAGCCGGAGTTCAGTTAAAAAAATAAAAAAGGAGGGAAAAAAAGCAAAAAAGGGCCAAGAAACAAAAACCCCCAAAGCCCCCAGAGCCTCAGTGGAGCTGGCAGAAGCCAGAGCACAGGATCAGCGCTGGCTGATTCCACCTCTGCCATCCCACACGTGGGATTTACCCCAGTGAATAGGAAAGCCTCGAAGGTCCAGACTGCCATATTTCAGGACAAACTGTACAGAAAATAAGCATGTGGGATAAACAGAGCACAGGCAGGAGGCGATGACTCCGTGGGACAGAGACCTGGGGTGATGTTGCCCACAGCCCCCAGCTCCTGCTGCTGGGGACCCTTCCCGGCCTGGCCAGGGCAGGGGAGCGAGGGCAGCACCCACCTATTTTCCTTTTTCAGGGATGCCTGGCTGTGTGGCCCCCATTTCAGCAGAGGTTCCTGCAGCCTCAGCGTTTGAAGTGGCCGAATCCTGCGGGGCCGGGGCCAGCAGCTCAGTCGCTGGCCAGGACCCGTTGTCCCTTCAGCGGTGATGGTGCCAAGCCCAGATAGAGCTGTTCCCCGAGCAGATTCCTTCCTCTGGCTCCTTTTATTTCTTATTTTCTTCTTATTTTCAACACTTATTAGGAGGTTTGTCAGTGTTCTGCGTGGCGCCCCAGTGGCAGTTTGTGCTGGCCTCCTTGGGGTCCCTGTGCCCGCAGGGGACAAGGACTGTGTGGGGACAGGGCCAGGCAGCACAGCCTGCGAGGGGGGAGAGAAAACCGATTTGTGGTTGGGAATGGAAATGGCCTTGGGGGAAAATCCTGGAGAGAACGGGGTGGCCGGCGCTGCTGCTGTGTGTCCGTCCTGCGGAGCCTCAGTGCCCCGAGCGGGCTCATGAGTTGTGCTCTGGAATTGCTTTTGAACCGTGTTCAGGCAGCAAAGTGGGGCAGGAGCAGCTCCCCGGGCTGGTTTAACTCTTCTGTGGGGTGTAACTTCTGGCTGGGTACAGGGGCAGGTGAGCTGGAGATGGGCGGGCAGCAGCGCCAGGCAGCAGGACTGGGAATGTGGGCAGCGCCTGGGAGAGCAGCGAGGGACACCAGAAAATGGATTCTACTAAAAAACATGAGGGCTAAGCCTGCATTTCAGTGAGCAAGGACAAGGGGTGGTTTTGAAGGGTTTGGAGGAGCAGGATGGAACAGCTCCTGTCTGGGGGAGCAGTTCAGTCCATGGAGCTGCTCTGCACGGGCTGGGACCCATCCCATGGGCACAGAACGAATTCATGTGTCCCAAGCGTTAGGAGCGAGGAATTTCTGCTCCGGAAACCCAGCCCAGAGCAGGCTGGGGGGGCAGGGGGCGTTCGGGACCCGCGGGGACCTCTCTGCTCTTTGGCAGAGTCAGCGTTAATCGCTGGGGCTTAGCGCGGCGAGCCGGGAGGAGCAGCGGGGCTCCTGAGCAGGAGGAAATGGTTCGCTGTCTAGATGGGCTTAGCACAGTGTAAACTGCGATTCTGCACACAGAAAGGTAAAGCCGGAGCTGTGGAGGAGCTGAGCTCCCCAGCACGGCTGCGCGGGGTGAGGGTTTCCTCAGATGTTGGTGGAGATAAAGTCAATACACAGTGTCCGTGTGCCTTTTCCTTTGGACACAAAGCATCTGCAGCGGCCACTGACATCCTCAGGGATGCCCTTCTCAAGCTCCCTCTTACACAGGTTGCTTGATAGAAAAAAAAAAAATTTTATATATATATATATTTTTTTTTTTTCCAAGAATCCAGCAGTTATTTAAGTAATTTAGGAGTCGTCTCANTTTTTGTATTGGGGAAAACCCGTCCCGATTCTAAGGAAAATTGGTAAAGCAGTGTTTTAGTTATAATTCATTGTGCAGTGTCTCATTTTGGAATCGCATTTTTGGCCAGGGTACATCTGGCCAACGATGCTGTGATAGTGCCCCAAGCCTTCCTCTTGGTTCTCATTTAGGTTAGAAAAGTAATTAAAGGAGGGTAAAAATAGAAGTGACAGAATTACTGACTCTCTTTCCAAAAGTGAAGGGTTTGGGCCAAACTCCTGCTAAGAAAATAAACAGGACTTCATTTTTTTGTTGCAAGTTCTTCCCATATATTGAATTTCCCTGCTCAGTGACAAGGGGGATCTGCTTGAGTGAGCAGTGATTGGACTCTGATGGCTTTGAGTTGTGCTCGGATTTGCTTTGGAAAGCTGGGGCTGTCCTTGGAGAGCAGGGTTTGGACCTGAGCTTGAGGCCCTGCTCTCTGAGGAGCACAAGCCTTGCAGTCTGAGTTATCAAGTTGTAACTTCTATGGCTGTGCCTGGAAATTATTTTCCTGCCCAGTGTCCTGCCCAGCAGTGCTGTGGTAGTGCCCCTCCTCCCCAAACTAGACCAAGATTTGCTAGTCTGAGCCTAGAAACCATTTTAAATTGAGGCACCTTGCAGAGGTTGGCTCTTTTGGCACATGTGGGTGTGAATGTCCTTCCCACCTTCTCTCCTGCAAGAGGAGGAAACTCATGTTGGGATAATTTCTGCACAAAGCAGTAAATTTGGGGTAGTGGGGGGTGTTTGAGCTTGTCCCAAGCGTACTCATCACCAGGACCCTCTGATGTGGGGCTGTGCTGGGCAGGGATGAGCCCTGGCAGTGGGGTGGGAGATGTTTTGGGGGTCACCACGGGCATCAGGGCTCCTCTGGAGTGACAGCAGATGGTCCCAGGGCAAGTGCTCTGGGAGCCAGGGGCCTGAAGATGCTCTGGGGTGATAAATTGATAAATGTGTCGTGGCTCAGCTGCGGAAACAGGGCAGGGGAGGATGTGAGTGCCAGAGGATTCCTGTCCTGGGAACGCCGCGGTGTCACGGCCGGGGAATTCAGCAGCATAAATGCATTTGCCTGTCCTGCTGCAGACAATCTGCTTAATGTGGGAAGCAGAGTTTCCTGTAGCCCCGAGCCAGTGGGGAAGGGAAAACCCCGAGAGCCAGGAAGGGCCAGGGAGAATTAAGCAGGTAAACCCATTAGCAGTGACCACCTCTTTGTGAGGGGATTACACAAAGCTGCTGCTTTTGGATGCTCAGCGTCTCGGGAGGAGCCAGCGCTGCGAGCGGGGCCTCTCCCCCTTCCTGAGGGGCCCGACCCCGCCGCTGGGATTAGCACTTGCCACAAGCCTCCCTCACTAGCCAGAACAAATTGCTGCACGTGCTGAGAGAGCCCCACCTGCAAGAACCGTGGTGGTGCTGTGAGGCAGAGGTTTGGCAGGCTGTGCTCTGGCAAATCCCTCCAGGACCTTCCTCATGGAAATCGCTCCTCTTTACCGAACAGATTTACACTGTTCTGCTACTCTGGACAGAGGTTTAGCCCAGCTCCTTCCTCAGCTTGGGAAGTCTTCAGGTGCTGGCTCTAAAAACGGAGTGAGGGCACAAAGGGGAATAGACGTGATGTCCCAAGAGCCTCTCTCAGTCTCAGTCTCAGTCAGGACACCCCGAAATGGTTTGGCACAAGCTCGGCCGGTGGGGAGGGAGCCCTGGGGTGCAGCGGGGGGTGCTGGGGGAGGGTGTGTGGAGGGGGAGGACACGCCAGTGCCGGGGAGAGCTGCAGGGATGGGCATGGCCAGGGCCAGGCCGGGGCTCCCTGGTCCTTGCCGGAGCCTCGGAGGGGACGATGCCGCACGAGCCCGTGGTGGCCAGCCCTGCATCCCACAGCTCCCGTCCCGAGCCGTGTGTGTCCTCCGGCAGCCTTCCCAAAACGCCAGCCGCAGGAAAGCAGCAGAAACCCAAGCTTTCCTTTTGCTTGGACTCCCATCAGTTCCCAGACTTTAATAACACTGTCCAGGCTCTCTCGCTCGGCTTGGTTTGGCTCTTTGGGCCGGGCCGAGCGCTGTCTCATGGGCAAAGCGGCCACGGGCTGAGAGGAAGAGGAAGGAGCGGCCCCGCTGTGGGGTGAGCGGCTTTGCCGGGAGCGTGACCCCGCTGCACCCCCTGCTCCCCACGGGGGTCCCGGCCAGCCCCGGCCCCTCGCGGGGGCTCCCCGGGGTGGGCACGGCAGCGGCACCGGGGGACCCTCCGCGTCCCTGCCCGCCGCGGCTGCTCTCGCTCCGTTTGTGCGCCAGATGTGAGCCAGATGTTGGCGCTGCCGTGTCCGCCCCTGGCAGCGGCAGCGCCGGGGGATGCCCGAGCTCCGGCGCCTCGGCACCGCCACCTCCCGGGCATCCCGCCGGGGCTGGATTTATTTATTTTATTTATTTTATTTATTCCCCCTTTATTATCCCGGCGGGGACACGCGGTTCCCGTGCCGACCTGCGGGGCTGAATTTATTTATTTTATTTATTTTCTTTATTTCCTCGGGCATCCCGGCGGGGCGCGCTCCGTGCCGGCCTGCAGGGCTCCGTTTATTTATTTTATTTATTTTATTTATTCCCCCGTGCCTCCCGGGCATCCCGGCGGGGACACGCGGTTCCCGTGTGCTGGCCTGCGGGGCTGAGTTCATTTATTTTCTTTATTTTATTTATTTTCTTTATTCCCCCGTGCCTCCCGGGCATCCCGGCGGGGACACGCGGTTCCCGTGTGCCGGCCTGCGGGGATAAATTTATTTATTTTCTTTATTTCGCGATGCCTCCCGCCCTGCAGCCCAGCAACCCTCGCACAGCACACTCGGGCTCGCAGCACTTACTGGGAAGGATATTCACGTGTAATGATTCTATTAAATCTTATAATTCTCCTTTTTCGCCTCTCCCTGAGGACAAACACCCCGAGGTTGGTTTCTCCGGGCAATGCTGGCCTGTCCATCTGTCTGGAGCAATTAGTGCAGCCTCCCCGGGGATTGTTTTTCAGACCAGGTGTTGAGTTTTCCCCAGCTGGGTGTCGAGCTGTACCTGCGGGGCGGTTTCGGAGCAGCAGCAGCCTAACGAGAGCGCCCTGGGTTAATGAGGTGTTGCAGGACAGCGCAGTTAAACCCAGCCTTACACGGTCCAGCTCTCCGGTTTAATTAGAAACCTGGATCTCCAGCTCATGCTTTAATTCACTTTTTGACGTGAGTGACAGCTCAGCCTCTCACAGGGAAGTGACCACTGTGTTTGAGAAGAGTGTGGGTGTTGGTGGCTGCCCACATCCCCCTGTCTTGCCCAGCTTTGTGTTTGCCATGGGAATACCGTGCTGGGCCCACGGGAGCAGCCGAGCCAGGCAGGCTGGGTGCCTCTCTGGCCAAGAGGAGCAGCTGAGACCTGCAGGATGAGCAGAATCCACCTTTCCCCTCTGTTTCCTTGTGGATGCCGGAGGTGGGAAGCAGCTCTGAAGGGCCATGGGGAAGGACCTGGCTCATGCTCCTTCCCAGCCATGGTTCCACCATTCCCTGTTTGCCTGGGAGCCCTGGGATCACAGAGATGCCATCAGTGCTGGGGAGAAGGTTTGGGAGCCAGCAAGCGCAGGAGTTCAGGAGAGCAGTAATTAGCAGAGCAATTGTAAAGCACAGCAATTAGTGGCTAATTGCCGCTGCAGCAGTATGCGAGGTGGAGTGCCTTTTATTCCCTCCTCGTGTGGGATGGCTGGTCCCGGTTTGCTGGGAGCAGGGAGCACTTGTGTCTTGTCCCTGTCCTTGACGGCGGGATGGGACAAGGGGGAAATGCTTTAGGATGAAGGATGGTAGGTTTAGATTTGATATTAGAGAGAAATTCTTCCCGTGGGGGTGGTGAGGGCCTGGCACAGGTTTCCCAGAGGAGCTGGGATGCTCTGGGTGGAGCTCTGGTGATGTTCCCAGCTGGCAGGAGCGGCTCTTGACCTGCCCTCGAGGTGCCTGGGAGATGTGCATTGTGCCAGCAGTGGAGAAACTCAGCTTCACAGGGCTTGGGAGCCACCAAGGGGCCTCAGTGCCCTTTTTAGAGCCCCACTTGGCCAGACATGGGGACAGGAAGAGGAATCCCTCTGGGGACAGGTGTGGTGCTCTGCCACCCTTGTGCAGCCCCTTGCTGTTGTGCATCACACCTCACATCAGGCACTGCCACTGCCCCATCCTCAGTGGGACAGCCTCAAGGTGCTGGAATGACTTTTGAACAGCTTGTAGAAGAGACACATTTACTTAATAAATAAATACAAATAACATATGGCAGGTACTAGCATGAAATACACACTACTGATGTTGTGAGGGAGGCCAAGGTCTGAGGCTGGAGCTTTGCCTAGTTCAGCTTAACACGCCCAGCTGGCACTTACAGGCTGGCCCTGGGACACGGGACTGAGGGTGCAATCTGGAATTGCTCAAGGGCATGTCAGAAGCTGCACACCTGGATGGATAAATATATTAACACACAGTATCCAGGGGGGTTTTGCCATGGAATGCCTGGGGACACAAAGTGTGCGCTTCTCTGGGAACCGGCGTGTCCCTCGGGCACGTTTCTGGGTGCTGGCCAGGGCAGGTCCTGGGAGCTGCAGGGTGGGCATGGCACACGTGGGCACACATGGGCACATGGCTGAGGGTCATGGCACACATGGCTGAGGGTCACAGCACACATGGCACACAGCTGAGGGTCATGGAACACGTGGGAACATGGCTGAGGATCATGGCACACAGCTGAGGGTGAGGGCACACATAGGCACACAGCTGAGGGTCATGGCACACATGGCTGAGGGTCATGGCACATGNGGCACACATGGGCACACGGCTGAGGGTCATGGCACATGTGGCTGAGGGTCACAGCACACATGGGCACACATGGACACATGGCTGAGGGTCATGGCACACATGGCTGAGGGTCACAGCACACATGGCACACAGCTGAGGGTCATGGAACACGTGGGAACATGGCTGAGGATCATGGCACACAGCTGAGGGTGAGGGCACACATAGGCACACAGCTGAGGGTCACAGCACACATGGCGCACACAGCTGAGGGTGATGGCACACACAGCTGAGGGTCACAGCACACACAGGCACACAGCTGAGGGTCACAGCACACACGGGCACTGCTGAGGGCAGGGGGAGATGTGGCCCCGTGGACCTTGGGAGGGTGTCAGGGCTCGTCCCCTCATCTCTGCAAAGCTTCGTGCAGAGCAAAGGGGCTCTGCTTGGGCTAGATTTGGCAAAGCCTTGGCCTAAAGCTCGGAGCTCTGAGGAGCTCTAAGGAGGCAGCAGCAGCTGGGTTTGGGCTTTGGGGCCATGCCTGAGCTCCAGGCCAGGCTCAGTCGGGCGAGACGGGCAGCGGCAGGAAGAGGATCGCCTTCTGGCCGTAGTGAGTCCGTGGGCCCAGCTTGCTGTTCCCGTTCTTCTTCAGCCCCACAAACCAGTTCTTGTCCGCGTGCATCTTGGAGACGTAGGTGTTGTAATGGTTTTCCTCGAGCCTTTCCAGGAACAGACACTCCTCACCCAGTAACTGCTGAAAGAGAGCCCG
This sequence comes from Dicaeum eximium, assembly GCA_013396995.1. Taxonomy (NCBI): domain Eukaryota; kingdom Metazoa; phylum Chordata; class Aves; order Passeriformes; family Dicaeidae; genus Dicaeum; species Dicaeum eximium. Next base: position 545,091 of record VWZP01004159.1, on the reverse strand, counting down.
GGGCAGGACAGTGAGCCACGGTGCCGTGGGACAGGGATGTCCTGATGTGACCATCCCAGCTCAGCTCTCCCCTCTAAGATGCCATCCAGACCCACCTCTGAGATCTCCACAGCTCACTAAAGCTCATATTTAACCTGTGGGGAGTGTGGCCTTGATTTACTCCCCTGGGCCACTCCTGTAGCAAGGTGTCTGTGACCTGGGAATTTGAATTGGCAGTGACCAATCAGCCCCGTGCTCCACAAGCTGCTCCTGGCCCTGGCTCCTGCTCTGGCCCTGAGCTGTGTGGTGGCAGCTGCAGGCTCAGAGCACAGAACCAGAATGGTTTGGGTTGGAAGGTTCCTTAAAGACGATCGAGCTCCAGCCCTGTGCCATGGGCAGGGACACCTGCACCGGGTGGCAGCTGCTGAGGGGCTCCAGAGCAGCAGCTGCTCCACGTATGAAACAACATTTATCATGTATCAGATAGGAAATACAGCACTTGTCAGAAGCAGGGCAGCAAACGGCATTATTTGCTAATTTATTTATGTCCCCCCAAAATAAAGCCCGATGCAGAGTGGCCGTGCAGCTGCCAGAGTCACAAACAGAGCTATTGCCTGTGGTTGGCATTAGGGAGCTGTGAGACTCCGCAGCCCTGCAGGTCTGGCCCAGGGAGGCTCCACTCACCGAGCCGTAGAGCAGCCCGCTGGGGTCCATGGCCAGGTACTGCCCCGACTGCGCGCTCCTGATGTGCACCACCCCCACGCTCTCCGCACTCAGCTGCAGCTGAACTGGGGTGAAAACACAACAACAACAATGCTGAGAGGAAAATGGGAACAGGGGAAAAAAGAGCTGCCAGGAGGGTTAGCGGGGTGTTTCGTTAGACTGGCTTATAAAGAGTTTATAGGAAACAGTACAGTGCAAAATAAAAGTGTCTCCTTGTACCCTCTTCTTCAAAGAAATCCCACAGCCATCCTTCAGGAACCAAAGACCAATTTTTCCCTTATTTTACATCAAAGGAAGGGCAGCCTCTTGGTTACGATGCTGGAACGGGACACAGGAGATTGGGGTTTTAATTCTGGCTCTAATTTACAAATTTCTCGTGTGGTTTGACAAGACACTTAAGGAGTGACACATGAAGAAGTGCTCTGAGAGCTGAGCCGGGGACGGGCAGACTGTGGATGCCTGCACTGCAAACCCCTGATCCAAAGCATCCCATCCAGCTGTCTGCTGCAGCTGGATTGATCCAGTGTGTTGTAGATGGAGAATGGGGAAATAGAAAAGGCTGTGGCTGCAGTCACAGTGACTTGCAAATTCCAGCTCTTCCCAGTGATCCTTCCCATCTCGTAGGCAGCTTTTTCCCCTAAGATTTGTAACAGCAATATTTCGGTGGGTTGGAATGAAGTATGAACGGATGTCTCGGCTCCAGCTCCTTCCTTCCTGTTTATATTTAATTTATTTATCCTTACTTAGAGGAGGTAAAAGGCAGTGTTACCTCTTGGCCTGGTGGAACACCCATTCCAGTGAAATCTTTGCTGTAATGGTTCACATTCTTCATTTTTGGCATTTCCTGCTCAGTAAATGATAGTTAATTAGGAAATAGTGTGGGTGCAGGAAGACTTGGCCCCTGTGCATGCCTGGTTTAGGCTGGGAATATGCTCTGGGAAAACCCAGCCCACCTGCATCCCTGAGCTGCTGCAGTCCAGAGAGAAAAGAGGGAAATGGGATGAAAATTATGATACTGTTCTAAAAACTGTCCCTGAGAGAGGGGAGTGAGGGACCCTCCTGCTGCCAACGGGGATGTTGAGTTTTTTGGCCACAGAGGAAGGGAGAGCAGTGGGTCCAGAGGAAGGAGCTTGTGCACTAAATTCTTACAGGTTCTCTTCCAGGTCTGTACAGAGATTTCCTTCCATGAAGTAATGGAGTGAAAGTGGGAAAAGGAGACTTTTTGTAGAGATGAGCATGAGCTTCATCCTGGAGAATCTGCAGTGTCCAGGTAGGATTTTTTCCCATTCCTTGGTGCAAGCTTGGAATGCCCACATAAAGGATGTGAAAAGTGGATCCTGACGGGGATGGACAGCAAAGGCTTAGAGAGAGTGACTCCTTCTGCTCTTCTTAGAGATCCTCCCTGATTCTGAGGCCATTTAAGAGAAGAATTCTTGATATTTGTCTGGAACAGAATGCACGTGGGCACGGGCAGTTTGCAGAGCACTGGAATGTTGCTGTCTCTACTGGTTTCCCAATGAGCCCTGGGTGTTCCTGTCCCTGGGGCTGGCAGGGTGACAGTGTCCCACAGTGCCAGTCCTGGTCTGTCACACACACCAGGAATTATGCTGAGCAGTTCCCTCATGTCCCAGGTGCAGGGCTGTGGGTGCTCAGAGCAGGTCCTGCTCACAAGGCTGCTCTGCTGGCACTCAGCCCTTCCAGGAGTTTCCTCTGTAAATACCAGTGTGTTCCTATATCCCAGTTTATGGGATCATTTCCAGGAGGTTCCTTTCTGGCAGGGCTTTGCAAAGAGGTGGCCCCAGCAGGCAGGGAGGTGTGAGCGTGCTGGGACCACTCCAGGGGATGGGTTTGCTTTTCCAGCATCCATGCTGCAAGACAACAGCCTGAGGGCGGGGACAGGAGTGGGCTCATGGCCTTGAGAGCTCCCCATGTCCCAGGAAATGCCATCTTGATCCTGACCTCTCCTTCTGACTCCAGCAAAACCTCTGGAAAACGCTGCAGAGACGCTGCCTGAGCTCGTGCCACCTCTCCTGGTGTGTCTGTGAGCCCAGCTCTGCCTCCTGCAGATCCTTTGGGCCATCACCCAGCCTTTCCCAGGGGTTTGAGGGTTACGTGCGGGGGTTATTCCTGCCTGGAGCCTGGAGCTGGGCTGCGTTTATCCAGCCTCAGGGAGCTCATCTTCATCCATCCCCCAGCACTGCCTCGTGCAGGGGAGACAGTGTTTGCAATTAAAGCTCGGCTCTAAACTGCCCGTCATTAAAACAACAATAGCGAGAGGAAAGGTTAAGTTCGGGGGAGAAGCCACATGTGTGCTTGTGGTTTAAAGAAAATAAAAGTGCTTTTCTTAGCACTTTGTAAGGCTGGCTTGGCTCCTCCCAGCCCTTCCTTGTAACGAGATAGGAGCCTGGCAGGTCCGGTCCTATTCCAGTAAATGCTCAGGATACGGTGCAGAGGGGAGAGCCCAGCCCCGCTGTCCCCGGAGCCCTGCAGGAGCTTTGCTGCGTGGCCCGTCCAGGGTTAAAAAACCCTCTGAAGAGTTTTTGCTAATGCAAGAGCACAAAAAGCATAAAATTCCCGATGGTTCCTTGGCGGGACAAGTGATGGCGTCTGTGGGAGCAGCTCCTCCCAGCAGAGGTGGCGGTGTCCCACGGGCTGGAGCCACCAGGGTCACTGCCTGCAGGGATGGGGACAGCCAAGGGGACCCTGGCAGGGTGACCCGGTAAATCGCTGTGGCACACGGGTGACAATGCAAGGACAGCACAGAATTCCGTGTGATGCTGTGTGGGGGGTGCCAGGCTGCCCTGAGCCCCCCCTGCCAGGGCCAGCTCCCCGTGTCACCCAGCCCTGCTGTGTCCCTGTGCCTGCTGCCATGAGGAGAAACCAGTGACAGATTTAATGCTGGAGATATCTGTCCGTACTTCTATCTACACTTGCACAGCGCACATCCCACACCTCCCTGCTCTGTGCTGTCACACAAATCCCGTCCCCATCCCGTTTTCCCCGGCTGCCCCTTCCCCGCGGGTGGAGTCCCGGAGCCAGCAGCCCCCAAAGCGCCGGGGTTCGCTCACTGTGCTCGTCGCTGCGGTCCCTGGTGCCATCCACGGTGCCGTCCGGGAGGATGCGCAGGAAGTGCCCCCCGTTGCTGCAGTACAGCAGTTTGGGCTTCTTGTAGTTGCCCGGGGGCAAGTTGAACTTCTCGGTGAGGGCGGTGAAGGTGGTGATCTCCCCCTCGGCCATCGCGCAGCCTCTGGCCGGGCCGGGCTGCAAGAGAGGCGACAGCAGGGGTGACACCGAGTGCTGGGGGGACACCGCGTGCTGGGGGGACACCGCGTGCTGGGGGGACACCGCGTGCTGGGGGGACACCGCGTGCTGGGGGGACACCGCGTGCTGGGGGGACACCGCGTGCTGGGGGGACACCGCGTGCTGGGGGGACACCGCGTGCTGGGGGGACACCGCGTGCTGGGGGGACACCGCGTGCTGGGGGGACACCGCGTGCTGGGGGGACACCGCGTGCTGGGGTGACACTGCGTGCTGGGGTGACACCGAGTGCTGGGGTGACACCGCGTGCTGGGGTGACACCGCGTGCTGGGGTGACACCGACAGCAGGGGTGACACCGAGTGCTGGGGTGACACCGACAGCAGGGATGACACCGAGTGCTGGGGTGACACCGACAGCAGGGGTGACACCGAGTGCGGGGGTGACACCGAGTGCGGGGGTGACACCGACAGCAGGGGTGACACCGAGTGCTGGGGTGACACCGACAGCAGGGATGACACCGAGTGCTGGCACACGCGGCTGTGCCGGGCTTTAAAGGCAGCAGGGAGGGAGCCGGGGGTCCCCGGGGTGAATCCCAGCCGGGTGATTCACAGCGCCGGGACACAGCCCAGGGGATGCTCCCCCCGAGGGAGGTGGCGGGGGGCTGTCACCTCGCTGGGTGGGGCTGGGCAGGAGGGACTCTGTCCTTTTAATTTTATCACGGTGAATTCTGTTTTTGTCCTCCTTTCTATTGACGTGCGTGCTAAAATTATACAGCCAGAAAAGCAGTTTGAAAAACACCCAGTGTCTGATTGGAAGCCACAAGGGGCGGGAAGGGAGCCCAGGTAAAACTTTCTCTCCACTATTATAACTCTCAAACACAATTATGACCAGGAATTGCAACACCCACTGCACGTCAGGTAGTAAATATTGCTCATCTCTTTGGCACTCTGCAGATCACCTGGCCCAGGGGCACACATGGAAAAGGTCAGGACACACGTTGGATGTGGTGGGAGATGAGCAGGGGCAGGAGCAGATTTACCCAGACACTGATCAACAGCGTTTGGAAAATGGGAATTTTGAGTCTAGGATGTGCCATGAATCAATCAGCAGCGTCTCAGTGCCTAAAGGGGCTCCAGGAGAGCTGGGGAGGAGCTTTGGTCAAGGATCTGCAGTGACAGGATAAGGGGGAATGGCTCCCACTGCCAGAGGGCAGGGATAGATGGGATATTGGGAATTGGGAATTGTTCCTGTGAGGGTGGGCAGGCCCTAGCACAGGTGCCCAGAGCAGCTGTGGCTGCCCCTGGATCCCTGGCAGTGCCCAAGGCCAGGCTGGACACTGGGACTTGGAGCAAGCTGGCCTAATGAAAGATCACACTGAAACCTCATTTTGCTGGAGACTGTGGTCACAATCCAGGTTTAAGCAGATGCTGTGCCAAAGCCTGAAGGCATCACCAGACCAGTCAAAGAAAGATGCTGTGGATGTGGGAGGCTGAGAAGTGAGAAGTGCTGTCACAGACCTGGCAGCAGGGGATGCCACAGGTGGGGCCAGAGTCCCACAGATATTCCAGGTACAGTCATGTTTTTAGCCTAGAAACTACATTTAAAATCTCCCACGAATTCATTCTGTCTTTCATACACTGAGTTCTGTAGTGCTTGGAGACAAGTGGATTTATGAACAGAAAAAGAACGGCACAGAATAAATCTAGATACAGGAAGCTGCTTTAAATGCCATGTATTCCCACAGCTATATTATGGAAAATATTTTATAGTTACTGTTTGTATGTGTTTATAGATTGTAAAAATGTCTCTTTAGCACTGAGTTGTGCTACTGGTAGGTTGGGATGGAGCTAGTACCACACTGTGTGGGTTTGCTGTGGTGCTTGGAGTGCCCTGGCAGAAACTGAGGGTGGCAGCTCTGCAACATTCACACTCACACACACGGACATGCACAGAGAATCCCCAAACATTTGGCTCTAAACTCTTCCGTATTTAAAAAAATCTGCAAAAGCAGCTGCAAGAAAGGGAAACTACTCCTGGAAATGGATCCCAGCTGCCTGCAGAGAGTAAAAACCTCTGGAAGTTGGATTGCTAAGAGAGGAATCCCTGGAGATGAAGCCTGTGGCTGTTGGTGGGAGCACCCCCAGCTCTGCTGCGTACACAGACTTCAGCCCAGGCTCTCGATGCCCCATTTGACACAGACTGGGATTTTGGGAAGTGCTTTCTGGATTGACAACACAGGCCAGCCCCCCCATTGCCTTGAGGCTGGAGATGCAGCCTCAGAAGCTCTGTGGCTCCTGGGGGTTTCCAGAGCAGGTGATGTCAAATACAGACTCAAAATCTTTTTTTTAATTTCACCACTCTCAGGTGAAATTATTTCTTAGAGTGTCTGGCCCCCACATTTATTTTTCTCTGAAGACATCCTACTTTTCATGCTGTAGTTCAGTTTTCTTGCCAAGTCTTTCTGTGAAGGAAAGCCCCAGGTCACCCAGGGTGGCACACAGGGCTCTGCTCCTCCACTGAGCTTTAATCAAGATCAGCAGCACTGGGTCATTTCCCAGAACCAAAGCTTTTCTTGAACCTTTATCTGAGGGTAAAAGGCACCCAGAAGTCTCCTGGGCTGATAATGGATGGATTGAGAAGCAAACATCCCAGATCCAAGCTCTGGGCAGGGTCTCAGCAGAGTCTGCAGCCAGCAGGAGTGAGGAGCAGGCTGGATCCTACCACAGCCACCTCAGGGTCTGAGGGCACCTCCAGGCAGCTTGACCAGAGCAGCTCAACTGGAAACAGCTTCTTCATCATCACTAATTTCCTCTAAGGTTATTTTTGCTATTTTTAGGAAGACTCCAGTGCTTGCCAGCTGCCCTGACCGCCCCAGCACGGCTCAATGAACACTTTTCCACTCCTCTTGTGCTAAATACTATCGCTGTTCTCAGACTTTATGGCCATGGAGTTGTTCCTCTGCAAACAGCACCGCTCATGGCCCTACCATTATACTTTTGGCAGGAACATGTTAGGTTTTTATGGGAATTAAAAAGCACGAGTGAGAGAGAGAACCTGAACCAAAGACAACATAAAGGGCCTTATTTCTTTGGGTAGAAGCCCAACAATGCTATTAAATAGCTCAAAGCAGAACAGAAAGCTCTCTCAAATATGCAAAGCTGAGAGACACCACACTCCAGTGGTTATTTGGTGCCCCATGGAGAAAGGAAAATATTCCAGGAGGAGATTGCAGTAAGGGGAATGGCTGCTGCTGAGCACTGATCAGGACAGGGATTTGGAGCTGAGTTGGAGCCCGTTTGCCCAGGAGCAGCTGTGTTTGTGTCTCCTCTCTCCTCCAGCTGTGTGTGACAGCCTTGCAGTGCTGCCTGAGAGAGCCCTGAGCGAGGATGAGCCCTGGGGGCTGCACCCAGGGCGCTGCTCCAGGCTGGCCCAGCTCCACCTGCGGCGTGCCCAGCTGGGGCCACCCAGCTCCTGCTCCTGGATGGACATGGCAGCACCCCAAAGGATCAGAAATAATCTCTGAAGGTAAAAAAAGCCTCAAGAAGCGAGTTAAACCCGAGTGGTCCCTTGGTGAAGGTCCTGCAGAGCCGTGGTGGCTGCGCTGTGCTGCTCCCTGCAGCTCTGAGGAGAGGAGCCCCACAAGAGCTGAGAAATTCTGAGAAGTTTGGGGTCGGTTCCAAACTTTATCACTGGCCAAACCAGCGGCTTTGATGTGAAATCCCAAACTCTGTGAGCATCTGCCTCTGAGCATGAGGGCTGGTTGTGCTGCCAACACCAGGGGTGTGAGCTCTGCAATAACAGCACACGCTGGGAGCACGGGAGCAGTGGGGACCTTTCCTCTCTGCGTTCAGGCTGATGCAGACCTCACTGCACAGCACCCGTTTGCATGACAAAGGTGGTGTTGATGGAAATGTGGGTGATTCCTAATTGTCCAAAAGTTTTTTGCATGTCAGAATTGCCAGGAGCTTTTTTTGGCTTTTTTTTTTTTTTTTTTAATGTTTCCTGTGGCACAAATTTAGTGGCCAGCAAAGACTCAACCCAGAGGTAACCAGCTAAGGTGAGCCTTTTTTCCTTAGGTATGAAATACCTGGCTACTACACGGAGGAAAGCAGAAGTATTTCACCCACTGGGTTAAAACCAGATTGGATTGATTCAAATACATCAAAATTGTCCTTGGCTTTGGACACAATCTTTTATGTAGGGTTGGAAAGAAATGTTCTGCATAGCATCCGAGTGGCCATGGTGATGAAAAGTGCAGTTAATCACAATTGTCATTTAGGTGATCAGCTAAAGATGACACAGAGAGCTCCAGAGAGAGGAGAGGCTGCTAAACCCAGGAGTCTCCTGAGGTTTTGTCTGGTTAATGAGATCAGTGTCTCCTGAACCTGGCTCTGGTGAGTTCAGTGGAAACACTCCAGTTGGTTTCACTTTGGGAAGTGTTATTTTCTCCATTAAAGCAGAAATCCTGTTTCTTCCAGGACGTGTGACTCAGCTGGGCTCAGACAGCATCACCTCCTGATGGGCTCCCTTCCCACTGCCACTGCTGGCTGCAGCCACCTGCACAGAACAGTCACTTCCCAGGCACTTCAGACACTCCATATGGGAATGGAAAGCACTCACAACAGGTAGAATATTTTTAAGGAATTCAGGCTCTGAGTTGCCTTTCCCGGGTGTTCCTGTGGGCTTTGGGGCGATCTGAGATCTACCTGGGCGTGTGGAACAAACATCTCTCAGATAAACGGGGATTTTATTCATTGCAAGTTTTAGAGAACCATTTCATGGGATGGGTTTCCTCATCCAGGAGAGGATCAGAGACCAGGCAGAGGTTTCCTCATGCTCTGGCTGCTGCAAGAGCAGCTCGGTGGGTCTGGAGTTATCATCAGCCTCCCCTCCCGAGGCTGGCAGTGCAAGGCACAGCTCGAATTCCCTGGACTGTACATCCTCTTGGAAGGATTTAATAAATGATTAGGCAAAGCATATGATAAATATGCAATAGATCACTCTGTGAGCATCAGTGGAATGCATTGGCTCGTTTCTAGTCTTGTTTATGGCCAGGTGATTTTATCTCTAGATGGGATTAACTGCTTAATGAAATATTTATCAGCCAGGTTTTACCCTCTGCAAGTGGAATATGTTGTGAGAAGTGCGACCAAAAGCATAAAAATCAATTTAACTAATGCCTGCTGTCATAATCTCCTGCTCTCCACCAGAGCACAGCCATTCCACTCAGTCTCACTGGATTTGTGGCAGGTAAAACAGAGGGGCTGTAAAGCTGAACTTTAGCGGTTTCCAGAGTGGGTGTCCCTAATGGCTGATACTGGGAGGGACAGGATTAACCCATCCCAGCCCTGTGCCCTCAGGGATGCCCAAGGGGAAGCCAGCCAGGTGTGGCTTCTTCAGAGCCCTGAGCCCGGGACAGGCAGCGCAGCATCATCCCACCGAGCCGGTGTGTCCGTGGGGCGGCAGGAAAACCAGGAGACCCTCCAGCTTCTAATTTCCCAGTTCCTACAGTTCCCAGACCCTCCAGCTTCTAATTTCCCAGTTCCTACAGTTCCCAGACCCTCCAGCTTCTAATTACCTCCCACCCACGGCCCTTTGCCCGCCGGTGATTAACTTAATTGCAGGTCCAGCCCCAGGAGCAAATCCAGCCCCAGATTTTGAGCTTTGCCAGGAAGGTCAGGAAGTGTCCCTGAGTCCTGTCTGGGCTCGGACCGAGGGCAGGGACACGGACACGGACACGGACACGGACATGGACACGAGCAGCAGCGGCTGCACACACAAATCCCCGGATCCCAGCACCCCGTGTCCCGGCTCTGAGCCCTGTCCCCCAGAGCAAGCCGGGTGTGTGGGACCCGCTGGGTAGGAAGAACACCCTGGGCAGAGAATGACCAAAGCTCACTCCCCGCAGCCGAGGAGGGGCTGGAGGACGCGCTGCTCCCAGGGGATGCCTCTGGGCTTTGCAGTGCAGGGATGCAAGCACCCCGGGCTGCCCCTTCCCTCCAGGGTGCAGCGGGTCCTGCCTGCCCTTTCCAGGTGCCCTTTCCCTCTCCCAGGCTTGTGCCGTCCCTGCTCCTGTGTTCTGCTGCCTCCCAGCACCTCCTTCCAGCACGTGGAGCTGCCTGGGAGCAGGCACTGAGAGGTGCCACGAGTGACACCAGTCGCAGCCCTGTCACCCGAGGAGGGTGGCTCTGCGCTGCCCAGGCTGCTGAGCACTCAGGGGCGATGCACCAGGCACAGGAACCTTGTTTTGGCTTTGCCACCTTGGTTATGGGCAGGGCTGTGGGCACCTCTCCTCCCTGGATCTGTCCTGGATCTGTGCTTGGCTTCCCAGGGAATCTGGAGGGAGTGGGAGCCGTGTGAGATGCAGCTGCTCAGGTGTTGGCTGAAGAGTTCTGTGATGATGTGGGGAGCCCCTGGGGGCAGGGGGCACTCTGTGTGCCCTTGGCTCCTGCTCAGCAGCCCCCAGGCTGGGGGGGCCCTGCCGTGGGTCCCGATCGGTTCCTGCGGGCAGGAGGTAAAGCAGGGGACACTGCACAGGGGACAGTGGGCACTCTGATGTCCCCGTGCCCCGCCTGCCACCCCCGCTGTCCGTGCAGGACACTGGGCACAGAGCCAGACCACAGAGGCGTGGCTGTGGCTGTCTGGGCTGGCGCTGCAGGTGTGGCTGCCCCGCACGCCCACGGACGGACGGACGGATGGACGGATGACCCCGAATGACAAACGCCAGCCCAGAAGTTCCCTCTGTGCTGTTAATCCAAGGTGACCTGGCTCCCCTGTTGCACCATGTCTGAGCCCTCAGTGCCAGCCCAAGCCAAGGCCCTGCTGAGGCCCTGCTCAGGTACATCCCTGTCCCTCTGTCACCTCTGCCAGCCTCACCCTCCCTGGTGCTCAGGTGGCCCCAGCACCTCCCAGGCTGCTGCTGCTGCTCATGGGGCTGGGATTGGGAGGGAAAGGCAGGAATGCTTGCACGGTGTCAGGCAGCCCTTCCTGCAGCTGGTCCTCTGAAGGGTGGCCAAGCCCAGCCCAGGGTTGGCTCCAGCTTCAAAACCGGGATTTGAGTTTGGGCTCAGCCTTTGTACCATGTCCTGCCCCAGAGAAGCAGAGGATGCTGGAATAGAGGGTTTCATCTCCAGGCCAAGTGAAACCCCACATCCATCCTGGTGGTTAACCATCAGTAGATGTATCATTGCTCAGAAATCCAACTTCCTCCAGCTCAGCCTTGGTCTGGGCTGTTCCAAGGAAAATCACTTGGTTTCTGGGTTCACCATAAGCTCAGCAGTGATTTACTATGAAAATGTGCAGGGAGTTAATGGTGTTCATCCTGCAGTGTTTGTGTAGGGCTATACAGCTGCTCTTTTTAACATCTAAGTAAGACTGGCTGGAAGAATCCTGTTCTTAATTCTGTTGCCCAATGTCTTATTTTAAATTCAGTCTCTAGAACCCCTGGATGCCAGCTCCTGGTGTTTTTCCTCCAAGCTGCCTGGGTAAGGAGCTTAAGCTGTTGCTCAATAACAGTGCAATAAAGGCTTGCGTTAATGATGGCTATTACCAGGAAAATCCTCCAATAAATAATAATTTTCTTATCTGCATGACTTTGGAACTGGAGAAATGCCTTCCAGTGAAAAGCTGCAGCGTGTAGGAGTGGGCAAGGAGTGTTTCAGATGAAAGATCACAGCAAGGCAAGCTCAGGGCTGAATCTTGTTAAATGGAGATGAGTGGGTCAGCAAAAAAAATGGTATTAGTGTGGCTAAGTAGTCACTGGAGTAAACTAAGGAGAGCAGCAGTGCATCTCCACCTCTTGTGGTCTGTACAGCCAGACAGGTCATGCTTTGGTCTGTGTTCTTCAGGCCCAAATTGGGGAATTCTCACTCGTGGCAGTGGGTAGCTCTGGAGGCCACCGAGCTCTCTGTGTGTCACCCTCAGGGAAGGAGCGTGAGTCACCCCCTGGGACCTGCCAGACCCCGTGGAAGGCACAGCCCTAACTCTGGTCCTGCTGTCCCAGACAGGGGCACAAGGAGACACCTGTGTCCTGCAGGGCTGGGCACCTGTTTGCTGTGACACGTGTGACCACAGGCTGTGTGACAGCAGCAGGGGCAGGCAGAGCTGCCACACTGCTCCAAGGAAAACAGAGCCCTGCCTTGGCTTTCCATTACAGAGCCCTCAGAGGGGAGGGGATGTTTTTTGGGTGCTCTTCTACCCCTTCTCATCTCAGTAAACAACAAAGCGCCACAAAGGGCACAGTGCAGGACAGAAGGCTGCAATTTGAACAACCTGCTGAAGCTCAGCCCCTGAGGTTTCACCCACGCTGGCTATTTCCAGCTCTCCTGTGGGCAGTTGAGAGACACCGCAGCGTTTGCTGTGCCTGGTGTTTCCACAGCTGCTTTGGGGGAAAGCCCTGGGGCCAGCCTGGCCCACAGGGATGCAGCCAAGGATCCTGGAATCACAGGATGGTTGGGTTGGAAGGGACCTTAAATCCCACCCTGCCATGGCAGGGACACCTTCCCCTGTCCCAGGCTGCTCCCAGCCCTGTCCAGCCTGGCCTGGGACACTGCCAGGGATCCAGGGGCAGCCAGAGCTGCTCTGCTGTGATGCTTGTGATATTCAAGACAGAAAGATGCCCTGGAGTGTCTAAGCAGAAAAAAACCCTACACTAAATTAAAAATTTTGGGGCTACCAGGCAGGGTGTGAGGAGCAGCAGCTGCTGTGCTCCCTGTCTGACGGGGGGTGCCACAACCAGGACCCCTCTGGGATTTTACCTTTTCCTTACTTGTGAGCTGCACGTTCAGCCCTGCCCTGGGACCCCCAGGGAGTCAGTGAGCATCCCCTGTGCTTTGTGGAGGATCACATCCCCACCAGGGCAGGTGGGAGCTCCACAAGGCCCATTTGGAGTCTGGAGCCAGTAACTCTTCCCATGAAGTGGAAGCTTTTGTGAGCACCCTGCAGCAATGGGAATACTGAGGAAGGGGAAGGGAGGGTGTTCTACTTGATGTTAAACACTTGTGCTTTATGTCCAAGATTTAGAGAATCGAGTATCAAGGGAGATGGAAATGCCAGTGGGAAAAGTACACGTTGGGGTAGTTTTGTACAACACCCACATGTCCTGTGGGGCTGTGCAGCTGTCAGAGAAATAATGATGCACCTCTCTGGGAAAAGCAAGGAACCTCTATGGGGAAAACATAATTGGAGTGGGGGAAAGCAGGGCAGCCTTGGGGTCTGCCAGTCATGGGCACAGGAATGGCCCTGTGCCAGGTCTGGGGTTTGGAAATGCATGGAGGGGACAGGGTGGAACATGTCCTGTTTGGATGGCACAGGGCTGCAGGATGTCCCTGTGCCCACAGGGCCTGCCAGGGAGAGGGGCAGGCAGCAGATGGGCTGTGTGGCACTGAGCTCCCTGACCAGCATCATTTCCAGGGGGTTTATGGCGTGCACAGAGTGTCTGGGGTGAGCAAAGGGCTGGGATCTGGAGTTCATCTCGGGATGCACAGAGCGGGATTTGTCACGGTAAAGATCTCCCCCTCCTGTCTGCCCCGGAGCCAGGATGAGAGAGGAGAAGGGAAACCACTCCTCAGGCTCCTGCTCTTGTTCTGTGGCCTGAGCACGGGGCAGAAAATCTCAGTGTGCAGCTGGGGGACTGCCCCAAGGTGGGTGCAGGCTGGGGGAGCTGCCTGCCTGACCCCTGGGCTGGGAATGCCCCGTGGGACCAGCATCCATCAGGGTGGGCAACTGTGCCCCTCACAGGGGTCACTGCCAGGCTGGCTCCACCTGGGAGGGCTGGAACAGACGTGTGGATGTGGCCTTGGCAGTGCTGGGGGAATGGCTGGACTGGAGGATTTGAGAGGGGTTTTCTAAACTAAACAGCTCTTGGATTCTGTGATTCTGCAGAAATAGGGTCCCTGCACAGGTGAGAGCTAGCAAGGCTGGTCTGCAGGGAGGACAGGCAGATTTAGCAACCCTGGAGCTGTGGGAAGGGAAGATCTGACACCCAGATCTAAATTAAGAGCCAGGAGCAAGGACAGACTTGGTGAGCACCAGTGGGCCGTGAGTCATGGATGAACTGTGTGCCCAGACTGCTGTGGGCAGTGGGCAAATCCTTGGCAGGATGGCTCAGGGCAGACAACACCACTCCCAAAAGGAGTCTGAAGGGGACAAAAGGGTTTTAGATGCCGTGCCATGAGTCAGTGGCACCTGGGCACAGCAGCCAGCCTGGTTCCCACAGCCTGTGGAACTCCTTTCTGCCCCATGTCAGGGACAGCTGCCGGCCTTTGATGCTCTGGGCTTGGGAATCTGCCTGTGGGATCCCAGCTTGGTCCTATCCCCAGCAGCCCTCTCAGCCTGGTGCTTTCCCTGGCCAAGGGAGAGAGTTTGGGCGTAGGGAAAGCACAAACAGAAGGGAGAGGGGTTCTTCTGAGCTCCCTCACAGGGGGTACTTCTGAGCTCACTTCTGAGTTAAGACCCAGCAGAATGGGGTTTGTTACTCAATTAAAACAGAGGTCAGGCTTTAAGCTGGACCATGGGTGCCCGTTAATGGTGCTGTGCTGGGGTTAACAGAACTTTATTTAGCACTGGCTGTGTATTAGCTGTTCTTGTAGGGAACTCCTAAATATTAACCCTGGCACTGTGAGAGTTTGTCTCAGCCTTTCTCTGCCACCTTCACCAGATGGAAATGAAGCACTTTTGTTATTCAAGGTCTCAGAGAGAAAAGCAGGACCTGTGGCAGACAGTTCTGTCACTGCAGGTGCCAGGTGCAGAGAGGCCAGAGCTGCCTCGAATCCAGGCAAGAGGCACAAGGCCCCATCCCTGTTAAACACTGACAGATTTTGGGGAATGTAAAACCTGCAAGTCACTGACGCTGCTGCAGCTGCTCTGCATCGCCCTGGCCTCTGCTTTGGTTCTCCAACAGGTTCTGATGTTGGAAACAAGGGAAGAAACAGGAACTGGACACTGAGTCAGGCACCTTTCAAACCCAGGGGGAGAGGGAGGAATCCTGCATCCACAGCAGAGACCGTGGCAAAGCCATTGTGTCTCTCGCTGAACTCGTTTTCAACAAATCCTTCTGCAAAGAGATTTCTAATGTGAGATTTCTATTTGAAAGACAGACCCAGGCAGACCCAACCCCCACGATAATCCCCAATAGATCTGCACTGACACACAGTGTACACAGGATTCCTAAAAATGCCCCAGCTGTGAGTCACTGTGCCCAGGAGGGAGAAGTGCTGGTACCTTCTGGTGCCTAGAAGTGCTGGCAGCCAGGGAGGTCAGGGAAGCCTTTACCTCCCTGGAATATACATTTATTTTCAGGGAATATTTAATAAAAGGGTTTGTAAGATCCAGTGCAAGTGCTAATGTGTTTTGAGGGCAATAAAGAAGGGGCAAAAAAAAAAAAAAGGAGATGGAATAAGCAAGGAAGACTGAAAGAGAAATGGAGGCTAAAGGTGAGAAGGAGGCTGGAAAAGAATTGGAGTCACAGGGTTGGGGAGGAAAAAAAAGTAAAGGCCGAGGAGTGCAAGAGAAAAAAATGTTGACCAGAAATAAAAACAAGGACAGAAAACATAGAGGCTGCAAAAGGGTAGAGGGCCAAGAAAGGGTGAGAGGGGAAAAGAAATGCAGAGGCTGAAAAGGGCAGGAGGCCGAAATAAAGTGGGAGGGCAAAGGAAAAGTAGAGACAAAAAAAGCGGAGTGTGAAAAGGGGTGGGAGGCTGAGGAGGCACACGAGACATGCGGGAAGGTCTGCCCAAAGAGGGGCTGAAGTTCAGTCAGGGCTCGGGTGATAAGGCAGCACAATGTCCGATTGTTCTCCCTGCACACCGGGTCAGCCCAGCCCGGAATCTGCAGGAACACACTTTGGATTTGGGCTGAGCCAGACCCACAGCTCTGCAAGCCCTTTGGATAAACTTTCCTTCCCAGCTCCACCCCAGCCCCGGGGATAAACTTTTCCTCCCGACCTCCCTAAATGACTTTGGCCTTCCTCCCACTGCTGAGACCTTGATCTTCCTCCCAGCTGAGGCAGCTCCTCATGCAGCTGGCTCTGGCTCCTGGCCCTTATTCCCAGCCAGCTGAGCCAAAGCCCCGCGGCAGTGGGGACAGGGACCTGCTGCTGTCAGGGGACAGGGGACAGGGACAGGGACCTGCTGCTGTCAGGGGACAGGGGACAGGGACCTGCTGCTGTCAGGGGACAGGGACAGGGACCTGCTGCTGTCAGGGGACAGGGGACCGGGACAGGGACAGGGACCTGCTGCTGTCAGGGGACAGCGACAGGGACCTGCTGCTGCCCTGTCAGGGGTTTCCCCTTTGCTAAATGGCCCGAAGGAGCCAAGAGGCTGCAGGTGCTGGCGAGGGAAGGGGGCAGTGGGGCAATGTGGCCCCGGGGCCAGGCAGAGTCTCAGCCTGACACCTGCACCCCCAGCCAGGGAGATTCGAGCCTGCAGGAATTTGTGTTTGGCGTCTTTGGTTTGGCAGAGAGAGCAGCTCACAGCTCAGAGCGTGCTGGTGATGAAGAGTTTTGGCTGTCAGGCCCATCAGGATAATCCCTGTGGTGCTATTTCAATATAAATGATAGAATCCTCACAGAATGGTTTGGGTTGGAAGGGACCTTAAAGCCCATTCAGTCCCACCCCTGCCATGGCAGGGACACCTCCCACTAGACCAGGTTTCTTCATCCCCTGTCCAACCTGGCCTTGGACACTTCCAGGGATGGGGCATCCCTAATCATACTTAACTGCTCAGAGAAGCTGTGGCTTCCCCAGACCATTCTATGGTTCTGTGATTTATTTATTTAGCATCAAAAATGAACCATTTTTAGTGCTGTGTCACTGCAACAATTTTCCTTTCTGTTTGTTGGTCTGTCTGTTTGGGTTTTTTTTTAGTTTGTTTGGTTTGCTTTTTTAAAAATGATCCAAATGTTTTGCTTTGCCATTTAAAATGTTTAGGTTTCGTATATTTCAATTTAAATTCTGATCTGGGCTTCTGCTTCTACCCAGAGCTTCGGGTGAATTTGCAGTAATTTGGAGACTGACATTTGGAATGATGCTCCCATCACTGATCCACTCCTCCCTGCCAGGATCTGGGGGCACCTGCAGGGTTTTGGGGGGTGTGTCCCAGCTGGGGGGAGCAGCACCCTGCCACCCTGAAGCTGTCCCTGGGGAAGGGCCCTGCTGCCCCCCCACATCCCAGCCCGACCCGCCCGTCGGGAGCTCCCTGCGCCCCCCGTGAGGATCTGTGGAGGTGGCAGAACATCCCCCGGGGGTCCGCGGAGCATCCCGAGGGATCCCAGAGCCTGCGGCAGAGCCCGTGCCGCGGGGTACCCGTGAGCATCCCGCGGGTCTCCGTGGGGCCGCCGGGGCGTGCCGGGGGCNGGGGATGAGGAGGATGAGGAGGAGCTGCGGGAGGATGCGGGGGGGGAAGGGGGAGGCTGATCGCACCCACCCCGCAGCGGGGCCGGGCACCTCCCCGCATGGGCAGCGCCGGGGGCGGGGGCTGCGGCTGAGCCCCCCGGGCAGCGGGAGGGGACAAAACCCCCCGAAGCCGGAGCACCATCGGCCTTCCTGTTCTTCCCGATTTTCCCTTCCCTGCGGCGCTGGGTGTCTCAGTGCCCCCCGGGAAGGCGATGACTTCCCTTGCCTCAGTCATCCCCAAGTGCCCCGGGCAGCGGGGACGGGGTCCCTGCCCTCCCTTTGGGGGTCCCTGCTCTCCCCATGGGGGTCCCTGCCCTGCCCTTGGGGGTCCCTGCTCTCCCCATGGGGGTCCCTGCCCTGCCCTTGGGGGTCCCTGCTCTCCCCATGGGGTCCCTGCCCTCCCGGGGGCAGCTGCCGAGAAGGGGCCGGGGCAGCCCCAGGGCTGTGCCGGGCACGGCCGCGTTCCCGCTGGCACCGGGAGAGCTTGGCCTTAAAAGCCGAAGGGTTCGGGAGCGCTGTCAGGCGGATAAATCGCAGCTCCGTGTCCCCAGGGCTGGCGCTGGAGCCTGGTGGCGGTGCTGGCCCTGCCGGGGGCTCGCTGGGGCCACTGCTGGGCTCGGGGGTGCCGGGGGTGCCGGGGCAGGGACAGGTTGGGGTGCGGCTGTGCGGGGTGCGAGGTCGCTGCCGCAGCACTAATGAAGCACTAATGAAGCACTAATGAAGCACTAATGAAGCACTGACGAACCCGAGCGATGATTTCAGCGCTTGGCCGGGCTCCACGAGCCCTTTGATGTGCTGATGTTTGGGCTGCATTATCTAAAGCTCGCTCAGAATTGGCTTTTAGTCGCGGCTCACGTGGAGCCGGCGTGTTTGGACAGGCATTCCGGGCTGGAAATGCCCGAGCCCAGACGTTTGGATTAAACATTCCCGAGGTGACTGTGGTTACCAGCGCCTGCTGGGGACGGCTCCTCACGCTCCCCACAGCGCAGGTGGATTCGCAGCTTTCCGGACACATCAATAGACTTGGTTTTTTCCCTTTTAATAATCCCGCCCAATATTGCCTCTTGCTTTTTCAGAAAATAAAAGATAGGTATAACCAAACATTCCTGAATATAACAGGGGAGCAGGCCTGGCTTTGCCTCAGGCGCTCCTGGACTAAAGGCATGGGGGTTGTGAGGAAGATTAGGAAATCCTGGTTGTGAGGAAGATTAGGAAATACCGGTCCATTTTGGCACTGAAGGGAACATCCCCGTGTTTCGGAGCTGCAGGGGCTGCCCCCTCCCTGCAGCCCAGCCCGCTCCACCTGCCCGGCTGCCCTCGCCCCCCGGTTGTGGTTGGCACTCAGAGCCCTGGTGCGGTGCTTTGCAGACGGTGTCCTGCCAAATTTGTGTCCTTTCTCCCTGTCCCGAAGGCTGATGGCCCCGGGATGGAGCCAAGAGCCGGAGCGACGCAGACACAGAGCAAACATGGACTTGGGCAGCGCGATCTGCGCCGGGCACGAGGGAGAGGAGGCTTGGCCAAAACCCAGGCACCGACCGGGCTGCGATGGCCACGGGCCCTGCACCGAGAGCCAGAGGGATGGGGACACTGCAGGGGTGGGGACACTGCAGGAATGGGGGACACTGCAGGAATGGGGGACACTGCAGGGATGGGGACACTGCAGGAATGGGGGGCACTGCAGGGGTGGAGACACTGCAGGGGTGGGGTCTGTTGAGGGGTGGGGGCACTGCCTTGGCAGCAGCTCTGCCTCCCCCTGCCCTCCCCAGCCCAGCCCTGCCTGGGCAGTGCCAGCAGCACCTGCAGCAGGTGCCTGTGGTATTTCTCAGGCTCTCGGGATGCATTTGATGGTGGCTGCTGCTCCAGTCCGTGCCTGTCCAAGGAACCCGCTCGCCTCCCTGCCTCGGGCCCACAGCCCGCTGGGCTCTGGGTCCCACCAATCGCTCACACCTCCCGGGGCTGTTTGCAGCGCGGTGAATAATTAACCACAGAGGCCGAGGAGGCTGCGGGTGCTTCCCTGCCCGGCCGCACGCACTCAGGCAGTGCCGGTGAGGGCGGCTGAGCCCCAGCCCCGCTGCCCCGGCGGCTCCTCATCCCCCAAACCACGGTCCCACGGCAGAGACGGCTCAAGCAAAGCTTCCTGCACGATTCGAGTGAGACCCAGGAGATGTGCCGGTCCTGCTTTGGCTCCATCCCGCCTGAGCGATGCTCCCGGGAGGGCTCAGCCCGGTCCGAGCAGGGAGCAGCAGCCGGTGCAGAGCCCGTGCTGCCCCTGGCAGCTCCCGGAGCCGGGGCAGAGGAGCAGGAACGGGAAACCCGCGCTGTTCCTCAGCACCACACACGTGGGCGAGCTGCTGGCCTTGGCCAGGAGCTCAGGAGCCAGGAACGTGCTGCGAACCCCGTGGGAAGGGACTGCAAAGCCCCCGGGAAGCTGTGACGCAGGGTGGGAGGTGCAGGAGGCTGGAGAAGGCACTCACCTGAGGAGGGTCCAGGTGCGCGGGGCTGGCGCCGGGAGGCAGCCCCAGTGCCCGGGGTGGGCAGGGATGTGCTGGGCTCGCCCTGGCCTCGCTCCACGGCCCGGGGCCAGCAGATCCTGCCGAGATCACGGCACGGCACCCGCGGCTGCCCCAGGGCCGGGCAGCGGCACCGGGAGCGCCGGGTCCCGCCCGGGCCGGGGCCGGCGCTGCTGCGGCTCCGCACCCGCACGGCACAAGGAAGTATGGATGGACAATCCTTCGCCTTGCTATTTTTTTCCTCTCATGTGATCTTGTTTTTGGACGGCTATTTCGGGGCTGGACTCCAGCCCAGGTGAAAGACAAGGATTGAATCCAGCCTCCCCCTTTCCCGGAGGCCCTCCCAGGACATCTGTCCGCGGCGGGGGGACAGACCCCGCCACCAGCTCCCACCCCTGCCCTGCCACCAGCTGCCACCTCTGCCCTGCCACCCGCTCCCACCGCTGCCCTGTGCAGAGCCCTTCTGTCCCCTCCTGCCCTGGGCAGCTGAGGAGGGCTGGTGGCAGCCGGCTGTGCTGAGCACACCGGGCCCGGTCCCCCTCCGTCCCGCGGCCACCCCGCCCGTGTCCCCAGGGCTGGCACCGGCCCGGCTGCAGACGGGATTGTCCCGGCACCGTTCGCCTC
>VWZP01004159.1:511062-524373 GCA_013396995.1 Dicaeum eximium | reverse complement strand
CACCGTTCGCCTCTCGGTGCCCGTTCCCCCCCCCGAGCAGCCTGGCAGGAAACTGCCGGGAGGTAAATACAGTAAAAATAAGCTCGGGGCTGCAGAGCCTCGGAACGAACCGCGGGAGCCCCGGCCCCGCGCTGCCATCAACGCCCCGGTGCCACCAGTGCCGGGAGGGGAGGGACAGGAGGGGACAGGGCGGGAGGGGAGGGACAGGGCCCCTCCACTCCATGTGCAGCAGCCCAGAGCCCTGTGTGTGCCCGTGCCTGCCCCGGGGTCTCCTCTGAGGACATCCCTGGGGACATCTTGGTGTCGCGTGCTCAGGGCTCTCAGGATGACAGTTTTTATCCTGTTTGTGTCTTTCTCACCTCGGAATGAAAGGTGAAGCGGGCCAGGGGGCAGTAGGGAAGGGCAGCCTGGCTCGGTGGCTCAGAGGGTGCAGGTGAGGGGCAGAACTTGGACGTCAGGGATGTGACACTGGAGCTGGCTGTCCCCGCGTGCACGTGTCGCTGCGGACACATCGCATCGTGCCCTTTCACGGCGGGGGTGGGAGGAGTGGGTGCCTAAATTGTGTCTTTGCATGACTAAAACTCGTTAAAGGTCCCTGTGATGAGTCTCAGGGAAATTCAGATCTAGGAGAAGCTGGTTTGGCGCTGACTGCACAACACCGGGGGCAGGGGGCAGCAGGGGACAGGTGAAGGAAAGGAGCCACCACGTGAGACTTCAGTCAGAGATGGGTGTGATTTGGGTTACAGAGAAATGGGTCATTCCAGAGCTGTGCTACAGATGTGAAAAACTCAGGTCCAAAAAATTAGACGTCACTTATTTTTTGAGCCTATTTCCGAGTCTTTATTTAAAAAAAAATATTCTATATATTAAGTGTATGACGAATATATTAAATGTTGATTAAATATGTCAAACCATTAAATTGTATTATTTGTATTAAAGACTGATTTATTGTTTTCTTATTCCTGCTTTCCATTAACCAGTTTTATGTGAAATAAGGAATTGATCTCTGACGCTTACTAAGTGCTCTCTTTTTGGGGGGACTCTCATCAGGGCCAGAGCTTTCCTCTTGCAATCTCTCCAAATTAGGGTGTTTATCAAAACAAGGTGAATTTTGGTAACCAGAAACTCCTACGAAGCCACTTTTCCCTTCAACAATCGTTGAAGAGGGCAGGGTGGTGAGGAAAAGTCGCTTTATAACGGTAACAGAGGTTTTAATGAAGGAAAAGTGAATAAAACGAGCTGGGAAAACTCGGCAGGAGAGGGAGGCGCAGGGAGGCGCCGGGGCCGCCAGAGGGCACCGCGGAGCCGCAGCTGGCACAGCTGGCACAGCTGGATGGAGATGGGCACAGCTGGATGGAGACAGGCACAGCTGGGCACAGCTGGATGGAGATGGGCACAGCTGGATGGAGACAGGCACAGCTGGATGGAGACGGGCACAGCTGGATGGAGACGGGCACAGCTGGATGGAGATGGGCACAGCTGGATGGAGACGGGCACAGCTGGATGGAGACGGGCACAGCTGGGCACAGCTGGATGGAGACGGGCACAGCTGGATGGAGACGGGCACAGCTGGGCACAGCTGGATGGAGACGGGCACAGCTGGATGGAGACGGGCACAGCTGGGCACAGCTGGATGGAGACGGGCACAGCTGGATGGAGACGGGCACAGCTGGGCACAGCTGGATGGAGACGGGCACAGCTGGATGGAGACGGGCACAGCTGGGCACAGCTGGATGGAGACGGGCACAGCTGGATGGAGACAGGCACAGCTGGGCACAGCTGGATGGAGACGGGCACAGCTGGATGGAGACGGGCACAGCTGGGCACAGCTGGATGGAGACGGGCACAGCTGGATGGAGACGGGCACAGCTGGGCACAGCTGGATGGAGATGGGCACAGCTGGGTACAGCTGGATGGAGACGGGCACAGCTGGATGGAGATGGGCACAGCTGGATGGAGACGGGCACAGCTGGATGGAGACGGGCACAGCTGGGTACAGCTGGATGGAGACAGGCACAGCTGGATGGAGACGGGCACAGCTGGATGGAGACGGGCACAGCTGGGGCAGAGCGGGGGCGATGGCCCTGCCGGGGCACAGCTGGTCGGGCTGGGGCACATCTGGCAGCCACGGGGCAGGTGAGGGTGCAGCAGCCACAGCTGGAGCACATCTGGCTGGCAGCAGAGCTGGCCGCTCTGGCCCGGTGGCAGCGGGTACGGCCGTCCCTGTGCACAGCTGGGGTCACCCCGAGTGAACATCTGGTGGCCCGGGGGGCCCCTGGGGGCTGCCCAAAGCCGCTGTGGCCGCCCCAGGGGTGGGCTCTGCTCCTGCAGGAGCACGGGTGGGGTCGGGGCTCTGGCCCTGGAGCCAGGCAGGAGCCTGGGCCTCATTGAGATCCTCTTGCCCTCCCTGATCCCTGCCAGAACCTGTCACTCGCCCAGGCAGACACAGGACAGAGATTCTGTTTGTCTTTGCTGTGGTCCTGAACGTGACTCTCAGCCCAGCCCCTTTGCCAGGATCCCTTTGGTGCTTCCCAGCCCCTGTTTCCCAGGAAGGAGCAGCCCCTCCTCAGGAATGATTCCTAGCCTTTGCATTTTACCAGATGACCTGAGACCCTGAACCCAGCGTTGTTTACTCGCCTGGGCATTAGCTCAGAGTCAAGAGCTGCTTCCCAAAGGGCTCTCCTGGATACCCTGACCGAACGAGGCCACCCTAACCCTCTGTAATTACATTCCAGGGAAAACAGACATCTCCTGATCCATTTAATATGTGCCATGTTGCATTTAGATATGTAACAGAAGCCCCATTACCTTAAAAGTCCTGCTGTTATCAAGTACTGACTTAATTACAGTTTTATCTAAAAATAGATCAAGTTAGCTTGACAGAACCCATTTGTCCTCCTCCCCTGCTTCCCAGTGATGTTTCCTCCCTGCAGTTCCTGCTCCATCATGACCAGTATCAATCCACTGCCCAGCCTTGCCCCAAGAGTTGCTGAGATCCCACGAGCACGTTTGCTGTTCCCCCATCAGTCTTCCAAAACTTACCAAACACGGAATCACAGGCCCATGGAATGGCTTGGATTGGAAGAAACCTTAAAGCCCAGCTTGTTCCAGCCCCTGCCATGGGCAGGGACAGCTCACACTGTCCCAGTTTGCTCCAAGCCCTGTCCAACCTGGCCTTGGACACTTCCAGGGATGGGGCAGCCACAGCTGCACTGGGCACCCTGTGCCACTTACACATAAACACAAACATGTAAAAATATATATACATAGATAAATATCTAAACACAGAGAGCCCAGGAGGCTCCTCAGGCTCAGGTTATCCAGCTCTGGCTGCTTTTAGCCCTCCTGGCCTTGGCAGCTGCTGCCACCCAGGGAATTCCTGCGGGCAGGACGTGGTGCATCGCCCCTGCCCCTTTGCCACAGCTGCTGCCATTCCCAGCTCCCACCCCAGGTGAGGCTGGAGCCAGCTTCTGCTCCTCAGCATCACTTTCCTCTTTCCTCTGGTTGTTGTGCAGTTTCCACAGCTTTTGTAGCTGCTCCACTTCCCTGGAAGCCAAGCCAAGGCAGCTTTCTTCCCACCTGGGAAGGAAAAGGCTCCGAGCAGTGTCTGTATCAGCAGTGGTGGCTCTGAAGGAAAAGTGGCAAAGTCCCATCCATGAACATCCCCTCAGAGCTGTCCCAGCTGCTCCCTGTGCTGTGCTGGGCACGCTCTGGCTTTCATTTTCTTTCCCATGTGCTTGAAAGCTTTTGGCACAAGCAGATGAGGCCGTGCTCGGGCACTCGGGACTGCAGGTGCTGCTGTGCAGGGCCAGACCTGGCTGGACCAAGGATGGGGAGATTTGGAGGACCCCAGATCTCCCTGTGTGCCACTGGTGGATGTTTCTTTGCTTTGTCTCTTCAGAAGGGTTTTGCTCCTCGCTGGGTGAGGGAGGGCAGGGAGGGCAGCCCAGGACCCCAGCTCACTCAGCAATGTCAGCTCTGCTCACTGCAGCGCTGGATTTTCTGCTCTGAACCCATGAGGAAAACAGAACTGGGGCTACTGTGTCTGAGGGCTGCTCCAGGAGATGTCTCACTGCCCAAAATCTCCAAGAATTCCTGATTTTGTCTTTGTCAGCCCAGCTACTTGTGTAAACAGTGCCAGGCCGGGGCTGGGCACACAAAGCAAGGTCGGTTATGAGCCGTTCTCCTGGAACAGAGGCACTTGGAGCCGGCACAAAGGAATCTCTGTCTCTCCCCTGCGCTGGCATCCTGGCAATTAACCCGGAAAATTGCAGCTTTGCCTTGTCCTGGGCGCTGGGGCAGGGCAGGGCAGGGCAGGGGGCACCGGCCCCGCCGGGCTCTGGCCGTGCCCTGCCCTCGCTGCCAGAGCCCCGCTGGGAAGCACCAGAGGGATGGGAAACTCGCCTGCTCCCAGGAAAAGTGAGGAAATCATCTGGGTTTCTACACTGAACTGGGTTTAGGAGATGTATGTCCAAAACACAGAAAAATTAGGAGTCACCTAATCAGAGCATCATGGAAGAGCCAGAGCTGGAAGGGACCCGTAAGGATCATGGATCCAGCTCCTGGCCCTGCTCAGGACATCCCCACAAATCACACCATGGATCAAACGTGGGCACCCTGACAGAAACCCTGAGCCGGTCCCATCCCCGTGGAACAGCGTGTCACCCTGCTGGGGACACGGGAGTGCCAGGGAAAGCCCAGCCCTGCCCTGCCCTGCCAGGCTCCCGCTGAAACAGCAGCCAGCAGAGCTAAACACAGCACCTGGGAAGGGCTGCAGGGCAGAGAATCTGCAGGCACGGGCTGTGACAGCCTGCTCGAGTCTGTCACAGCACTGTCACCACCATTACAGACATGGTCACTGGGTGCCTAGGCCGGGCTGATGTATGTGCAGGAGAGTACTCCTGAGGAATTAAGAAATATTTTGCATTTGTGTTTCTGCACTTCCCACAGGAAAAGTGAGAGATGAAGCCAATTTAAAAGTAATTTTTAAAATTTTGGGGTTGTTATTTTCACTTTTTTTGTTTAATGTTTTATTATGTAAAGTCCCTTGCAAACCTCCATGCAGCTGATAAAGGCACAAGGAGTGAGGGAATTAAAGGTACAAAAAGGAAGGCAATGAGGAAGAGTTAAGCCATGCTTAAAGGGTATTGTAGCAACTACAGTTCACCCAAGCCCAACCCCCTAGGAAACAAATATTTAATTGTACAGTAAATAACATATTTTTATGGATCCAACCCAAATCTCAGAAGCCACACGAATACAAACAGGCGTGAGATCAGCTCAGCCCTCGGCCCTCCTGCATCTGCCACGGGATGGGGACAGCAGAGGGACAAGAACAGCGGGGGAATGAACAGGGCCAGCCCTGTTAACTGGAATTGTGACTGGTGTTTGGGGCACAGCCCTGTAGGGAAAGGGAGCACGGCTCTCTGAGAGGTGGGACTGGAGAGGAGAGGGAGGGATGGGCATTGCGGTGCTGACCCTGGCAAGGTGACACAGCTGGGCACAGGCAGAGCCCCCAGACCCCTCAGGGTCACCCTCTCGCTCTGCCACCGCTCCCTGTGTTCCTCTGACGGCTCCGAGAAGGGGACAAACGATGTGCAGAGCCAAGGACAGGCAGAGGCCACACGGGCACGGAGTTTGGTGACCCCACGGGGGTGCAGGGTCGGGCAGGGCAGCAGGGACCGGCTCCTTGAGCCCCAGCCCCAAACCCTTTGTCTGGGCTTCCGGGCATGGCTGGGATACTTGGTGGGGATTTCCACAGGAATTTCGAGAAGCTGTTTGAAGATATTTTTATGCAGGAAAGGCAGTGGCCTTGCCTAATTACGACAATTAAAAGGGTTTGCGCTGAAGCCAGCAGTAGGGAGTTGCTGTAAAGTGGCCCATGTGTAGGCTGAGTGCCGGGCAGAGGAAATCTCCATCCAGATTCCAGGAGCAGAGGCAGAAAAGGAGGGAACACGGAGGGCTGGGACGGCTGAGCAGCACCAGGAGGAAATTCCTATTTACACAGGGAGAGGCAGCGCTTCCATCCCTGTACCAGGGCTAATGCACAGCAGACATCCCTGGAGCCCCTCCAAAAAGGAAACTGCAGTTTGGTTTGGGAACTTCTGGTTCTAATTCCTGGAAACACAGCTTCAGCTCAATTTCACAGTGGTTTGTGACATTTTTCCAGTGGTTATACAAATTTTGGGAAAACATTCCTCTCCTTGGAATTGTCTTGTGATAATATAACCCCACTTAAGTGGCTGGAGGTTTCATATGGCTTCACACCCGTCCTGAGGGGCCTGTGAGGAGCAGCCCCCACCTGCCTGGCATGGATCCTGCCTCCTTAGGCACAGGAATCCTTAGGGATGGGCTGTCCTTGAAACGTTTTGTGATGCAGGTGCTGAGACCCTGGCACAGGTGCCCAGAGCAGCCCCTGGATCCCTGGCAGTGCCCAAGGCCAGGCTGGACAGGGCTGGGAGCACCTGGGACAGGGGAAGGTGTCCCTGCCCGTGGTGTGGGTTGGAATGAGATGTTCCTGAATCCCTTTTGTGTCTCTGGGAAGAGCACATCCCTGTGCTCTCTGGGAAGGGCTCCCCCTCCACAGGTGCTGCTGGGTGAGGAGCAGCTGCAGAGTGTCAGTGCTGATGGGATCCAGCACGGAGTGGGCTATAAATGCCTCTGCTCTGGCCACCCCCAGCCTTGGGGGGGCTTTGCAGAGCTCCTGCCTGGGGTGGCTGTGCTGGTCACCCAGCCTGGGAGTGCTGGTGCCTGCTGGAATCCTCCCTGGGGGCACTGGGGCTTGTCCCCAGCTCCAGAGGCCCTGGTATGGGACATGTGGGTGTCTAATGCAGGTGCTCAAACCTTTCCTGCCTTGGGTTTGGGCTTGGGGCAGCTCACACCTCTGGGTGCTGCCTGCTGCTGTTCCATTCCAAGGGACACAGCTGAGTTTTTCTGGAACAGGATGAGGCACTCCTACACCCCCAGCTCCTGGGGTCCTGCTCCTGTGCCTGGTGACCCCTCCCCTCCCCACAGCCCCCCGTGTCACACCTGTGCAAGTGTTTGTCCACAGAGCATTACAGGACCCAAGTTCTCCTGTAGGACATGTTGAGAGGCTGATCTTTTATGTGTGGAGAGGAAATGAGTGGCAGCTGCTTGGCTGGGCCTTTGAGGGGATTTTGTATTTCTCCCAAAAAGGAGAGTAAGAATAGGCAGGCTGTTTGGCCTTTCCTGACAATGAAACCTTGTCATCTTTATAATTAACCCTGTTATTTAAATATTTCTTCCATGGATATCACTGTTGATTTCATAGACCTTGATTTCTTTACTTTTCCATTTCAGCTTCCTGCGCTGCAGTGACTCCCAAGGGCGTGACTAATTTCACTTTTCCATTTAATTGAGAGCTCGTTTCTGACTTTGTGTGTTTAACTGTAGCTTGGCCAGCTGCTTGATGCCTTGTCACTGCCCAAAATGCACCTGTCAGGCCTTTTCTCTTCCTCCCAGGGAATTTAGAGAACATCCATGACCAGCTATTTTTTCAGAAACATTTCCATCACAGTGAGGTGTTGTGGGTTTTCTGTGTTGTGTGCTGTGTCCCTGCCTCCCCCCTTAAGGAATTCACCCAAAACGTCCTGAGCTTGAAACTCTTCTTACTTGTGTATCACTTGTATTTTTCTGTCAGTAAGGACTTCCCTGAGGGCCTGTTTGGTGATGTTTCCTTTGCCACTTCTCTGGCAGTTACAGGGAGTAGATTCCCTTCTTCCCCTCGCTTGCTAAATATCCACCACCCTGCCTGCAGAATCCTTGTGCCTCTGAT
The DNA here is from genome assembly GCA_013396995.1 of Dicaeum eximium. Taxonomy (NCBI): domain Eukaryota; kingdom Metazoa; phylum Chordata; class Aves; order Passeriformes; family Dicaeidae; genus Dicaeum; species Dicaeum eximium. Next base: position 516,578 of record VWZP01004159.1, on the reverse strand, counting down.
GTCTGGATGGAAAAGGACCCGGTGAAGCTCGTGGACAGCCCAGTGAACGATCAGGGATGAAGGGAATGATGATGCTGGAAGCCCACCCTCCTCTCAGGGTGAGATGTAACCTGGACCGTAAGCAAGGGAACAGTGATCTTCAGCACCACCGACCCAGTCGTAGCCTGGAATGTGACCAAATATACGAATACAGATGTGAAAACAGTGGAGTTGTGGCTGCCCCATCCCTGGAAGTGTTCAAGGCCAGGCTGGACAGGGCTTGGAGCACCCTGGTCCAGTGGAAGTTGTCCCTGCCCGTGTCAGAGCTGAATGATTTGGAAGGTCCCTTCCAGCCTGTGCTGCTCTATGAAGTTCCTTTGTGTGCTCTTCCTGCATCATGTTAAATGTGCTAAATGCCTCCAGACATCCCAGATCCCTGACCCAGCAATGTCCTACCCTCATCTTTGTGCTTGAGCGACCCTCACGTCTCCAGGAGCTGTGACCTCGCAGCCGCTGCCTTCCTGGTGTGTGGCACAGCCTGTGATAACCCACAGTGCTGATAATGCCGAGCTTTGTTCTGTCCCACATGTGTGCACAGCCCTGGTAACATTTACAGTGGGAATGCTGCTCCCAAGGGACACAGAGAAGGGTCATTGTGGCTCCAGTCAAACGGGGATTTGTGCTGCCGGGAAACCGAGCCTCTGCAATCCCCCACTGAGGCGTTACTCTTTGAAATAATGTTTCTGATTTGTAAGTTATTCTATGTCCTATTCCTGGCCAGAACAGGGTGAGCACAGAGCCCAGCGTGGCAATTCTAAAAGCTGCTCCAACATAAGGCTCCCAGGGTGCCTTTGATCATTGGTCACCAATACCAGCACCGAATTATGGGGACGCAAAGCAGACATTGAGAGGAGAAGCCAGGCTCCAGCACCCTGAGGATCATCCTGGATACAAAAGTCAAGCTTGGCATCAGGCTAGGAAAAGCCCCAGGGGTTTGTGAGTATCTCTGTGCTCTGAGGAGAATCCTGGTTCAGCAGGCAGGGTTAGGGACACACATTTGGACAGGAGGAAGGTTTGCAGTTGGACAGCTGTTGGAGCAGAGTTTAAATCTTAATGAAGTAGTAAACACGTAAGTAAGCTGCCCCTGAAATTGGGGAAGGGGAAGACAAGCAGCACTGTGGGGAATTGTGCCAAAAATGGACAGGGTTGGGCAGAGTGCCACCCGTGCAGTGTGACAGGGCCAGCCCAGCGAGGCTGGGGCAGCTCCAGGGTCAGGGGTGCACGCAGCTGCCCGGTGCCTCGGCTGAAGAGTACTGAGAGGGTTTCTTCTATTTTTAACAAGGAATCAAAGGAAACAAACCTTCCCTGCTGGCTGGAAGCAGAAGCAGCAGAAACGCCTCTGAAGCCTGGGGAGTGTCCCCGTGCTCCTGCCCCGGGAGCGGCTCTGGTCTACCTGCTCTGACACCTGCCAGCGAGATGAAGGGGAGCCGTGCCTCTCCTGTGACAGCTCCCCTCGGATGCACCACGGCCCGGGGCTGTGTCGCGGACATTCCTGCTCTCCTCGCTGCTCCCAGCTCTCGACAGGCGTGTGCCAGGCTTGGCAGAGGAGCTGGGCATGTCCAGGCGGGTGTGAGTGTGGCAGAGAGCGAGGTAAAGCCAATTAGCCAAAAGAGATGAGAGCTCAGCTATGGTTACAGCAACGTGCTCTGTGCAGGGGAGAGAACTCATGGCCCAGGGCAAGAACTCGGGTTCAGGGACCTGGAAGGAGCTGGAGGTGGAGATGGTTGTGGCACCGCAGGCTGACTAACAGGAGATGGCACTGATATTTCCATTCAACGGGAAACCAGTTCTAAAACCAGTTCCAAACCTGTGGTGTCTGGGGAGCCTTGGCAGCACAAGTGGATAATGATGAGTACTGCAAAAATCGCGGGAGCTTAACGAGTGTGAGCTGAAGAGAGCTTGGGAGCAGAGAGCCCAGCCTGGTTTGCTTTTCATTTCGGGGGACCTGTCCCCCTGCAGAGGCTCAGCTGTGTCACTGCTGTTCCCGTCTCCTATCTCATCCCTCCCACCCTTGCAAATCTGCCTGAGGGCCAGGAGCAGTGACTGCAAGGAGAAAAGTGAGCTGCAGAAGGGAAAAAAGGAATTGAGTAGGTGGAAATTCATGTGTGACTGTGAGAGGTGTAACGCAGTAAGGAAAAGTACTGTTCCACTCTAAAATATATATATTTATATATCTAAAACCATGTACTGTGGAAAGCTGGTGAGTGCTCGGTGGAGGGAGCACTGTCACGCTGAAGGTGTCACTGAGGCTGTTTGCTGCAGTCACATGGAGGAGTATCAAACGAGAATATACCCACAGCACATTTCCAGGGTAGCAGGGGAGAAGGGGAAGCCCTCGGTGTCTCCCCTAGAGCTGTATTCACAGCCAAGGAAAGGTCCAAGGTCAAGGATCAGATCTCTTGGAGGGTTGTCAGTACAACAGGTCAGTACATGCCCTTTGCTTTACAACAGGGAATTCAAGGGGATTCCTTATGATGGTCTAATGTATTATCTGGAACAGGGTTGTTTTATTTTTGCCATATACAATGCCTCGTCTGTGTCTAGCCCAATGCAAAGAGTCCTGGCAGCAAGGAAGATGTGAGTGTGATACACAGCCACACAATAAGTAGATCTTGAACACTGCTGCCTGAGGGCAATTCCGAGAAAGCTCTGGTATAGCTCCTGCATTCTGGCAGTCAGGATGCCTGCTGTTGTCTCCCGGGGTTTGATGAAATGCATTCGTGCCCAAGCCTCCGGTGTTGTGAGACCCGGAGCAGGGGGTGGTTTTGCACCGGCCCTCCCCCCCTAACACGGGTTTTTCAGAGCAGTGGGAACGCTGTGGAGGGGGGCTCCGAGATCCCCGAGGCAGGACAGCCACGGGCTGGGGGCTTTAGCTCCCCGGAGAGGCCCGGGGTCCTTGTGGGGGTGCTGAGCTGGGGCCAGCCCCTCGGGGGGCTCTGTGCTCCGGGGTCCCTGTGCTGAGCTCTCGGGGGGCTCTGTGCTCCGGGGTCCCTGTGCAGGTGCTGAGCTCTCGGGGGGCTCTGTGCTGAGCTGGATCCAGCCCCTCGGGGGGCTCTGTGCTCCGGGGTCCCTGTGCAGGTGCTGAGCTCTGCGCTCGGGGCTGCCCAGGCGGAGCCGGAGATGCCGAGAGCTGACGCGGGGGCTCAGAGCTGCCGTGTGGGGACGGGGCTGGCTCCTCACCTCCCGCTCCTGCTGTCACTCCAGCTTTCCCTGATCGCTAAACTTAACTGGCAGGAAGCTTTCCCGGAGGAGAAGGGGCTCCTTCTGCCGTGTTAGCGATGGATGTGTCACGGGCAGCGGTGACAAGTGCAGCCGCTGTGGGGACGGGCAGGAATGGGGAGGTGGGGGGATGCTGCGCTCAGATGAGGGGGCTGATCCAGCTGAAAGCTCGCTCTGGAAAGAAGTGCTGGTTTTCGAACAAACCGGTTTAATCCAGCTGGTTGTGTGACCCACCCAGAGATAACGCTGGTAGCAAGAGAGGGCTGGGGTTGATCTGAGCTGATGCTGCTGCAGTCAGAGAATCCCAGACTGGTTTGTGCTGGAAAGGGCCTCAAAGATCACCCAGTTCTTACCCCTGCCATGGCAGGGACACCTTCCCCTGTCCCAGGCTGCTCCCAGCCCTGTCCAGCCCGGCCTTGGGCACTGCCAGGGATCCAGGGGCAGCCACAGCTGCTCTGGGCGCCTGTGCCAGGCCTGCCCACCCTCCCAGGGAAGGATTTCTCCCCAGTATCCCATCTAACCCTGCCCTCTGGCAGTCTCCCTTCTGTAGTCCCCACCCCTGCACCAGTTATTTGATACACTCACCTAATCTAGGTAGAAACTGCTCTTCTGTATTTTATTTTTTTTTTTAAATTTTAATGCTGGAGTAGTTTTCTGCAGATGTTCCCTGAGTGAGTGAGCTGTGGGATGTGGGTTGGTGAGTGAGGCAGAATGTGCTAATGTGTGGTCAAGGATGGCTCAGGGGTGGGAATGTGGGATTAGGGCAGCCACAGCTTTCCTCTGTGGAAGGATGTGTGGAGCACAGCCCTGCAGAGGCTCAGAGGGGAACTGCCTGTGGCCAGTGGGATGAGCTCAGTGGCCAGGGTTCCGTCCAGTGCTGGATCCCTACACGTGTCCAGCTGACCTGGCTCACTTGGGGTGAGACAACCCAGCTGCTTAAAACAATAAATGAAAGCAGGCAAATATGGCAGGGTTGCAGAGGGATGCAAGCTGCTGTTACCACAGGCAGGAGGATGTGGAAGTCTGGGGCGTTTGTTTGCTTATTTTTCCCTTCAGTGATAAATGTTCTCAGGAATGTGGTGGGATTCTTGAGGTGTCTGTGCAGGGCCATGAGCTGGGCTCGATGATTGCTGTTGGTCCCTTCCAACTCAGCATATTCTGTGATATTCTTTTGCAGTTTGGATACACAATCCTAGGAAAATGGAGCTAGAAGGTGTCCATGGCTGCTCCTCCCCAGCCCTGCTGCCCTGCTCTGCTCCCACATTTGGAGTTTAAATACTCTGAGTGTCTCCTGATGAATGGAGCTAGACAAAGGGGAGAAGATTCCTCACTGCCTGCCTGAGGCCTTGGTATGTGTGGTGTGTCATGTGTGGCAGAGCTTTGTATGGCCTCGATTCTGTCCTCATCAGAAAATGACAGTCTGAGCATCATCATTTTCTGTGATTCTGGAAAAGTGCTGAAAAAAATTCCATTTCGAGCCCCAGGTATTCGCATCCTCTGAGGAAGGCAGTGTCCTATAAATGTAGTTACAGGTTCTTCTCTATTAGCAGTAAGTGCTGGAACACTTTTAAATATGAACAGTGGTGATGGAGAAGGATAAGACCAAAATAGTGCTCCTGTGGCTTTGTGCGGGGTAGAATTAGGGAGCATAATCCAAATAATAACCTCTCATGCTTTCATGGGGCTGTGTGCATATGGCGTAAATGACAGCTCATTAAACTTTATATCCTGCCTACAAGATAAGCATGCAATTAGTATTACATCCTTTTTTATAATTAGGAGGCCTCATCCAAAAAAATGTGGCTCACAAGCCATATTTGAAGGCGGTGACTCAGCCTGAATTAGGCTGTGGTGTGAGGATGGAGAGAATCCTGCTTTAGAGGATTAAAAAAACAGAGACAAAAGGTTGAGCCGGTGTCAGCTTCCCGTGCCCGCACCCACCCATGGAAAACACAGGTGGATGAAGATTTTAATGCCCGGCATGGGCTGGAGCCCGTCCTGGCAGGACCGAGCTTTGTGTGGGGCCGAGCTTTGGCAGGCCGAGCTTTGTGCAGGACCGAGCTTTGTGCAAGGCCGAGCTTTGTGCGGGGCCAAGCTTTGTGCAGGACCGAGCTTTGTGTGGGGCCGAGCTTTGGCAGGCCGAGCTTTGGCAGGACCGAGCTTTGTGCAAGGCCGAGCTTTGTGTGGGGCCGAGCTTTGTGCGGGGCCGAGCTTTGTGCGGGGTCGAGCTTTGTGCAGGGCCGAGCTTTGTGCGGGGC
>VWZP01004159.1:474411-501106 GCA_013396995.1 Dicaeum eximium | reverse complement strand
CCTGGGACGGGGATGTTTCCCCTGTTTCCCTGGGACGGGGATGTTTCCCCTGTTTACCTGGGATGGGGATGTTTCCCCTGTTTACCTGGGACGGGGATGTTTTCCCTGTTTTCCTGGGACGGGGATGTTTTCCCTGTTTCCCTGGGACGGGGATGTTTCCCCGTTTTCCCAGCGCACTCCCCACACCAAAGGTGCTTCCCCCTGCTCCGTGCGAGCGCTGGTGGCCCTGGCTCCTGGCAAGGGCGGATCTTTAGGGCATCAGCCCAGCTGTCAGTGGCAAGGATGGTCTCCAGACGGGCTGGAGGAGCTGGGAATTGCTCCATCTGGGAATTGCGCTGCTCTGCTCGCTCCTGGGAGCCGGGGCTCGGGGAGTGCTGGGGATGCACACTCCGTGGGGGAAGGGGATGTCTGTGCCGTGATGCCAGGCGCGTTCCTAGCTGGAGCTGTGGCAAGCACAGCAGCCTCCGGACCAGCTGGCTCTGGCACGTGGAGCAGGGGACAGCCGAGGGCTGGGTGCTGCCTCCGCAGCCTTGGCACCCCCAGGCAGCCTTGGCACCCCCACCCTGGGACAGTGGGAGGTGTCCCTGCCCATGGCAGGGGTGGAACGAGAGGAGCTTTAGGGTCCCTTCCAAGCCCAACCGGTCTGGGATTCCATGACCCACGATGAGGGAAGTGTGAAGGGCTGTCTGGGCCGAGTGACCTGTAAAAAGAGCTGGCGTGTGCCTTTTCCCCACCCTGCCTGGTACGGTGTCCCTTTGCTGGTTTTTTATTCTTTTTCTCGCTGAAGCAGCGTCTGTCCAGAGCAATGCCCTTGTTGAGCGCTGGTTGCTAAGCAATGTTTCACAAAAAAATCCAACCATTGCAGAGCAGAGCGTTGGGTGTCTCTCGCACGAATTCTGGGAGAAAGCCCAGGTTAAAGGCAGTTAAAGGCAGTGATTTCTTCCTGGAAAGGGTGGTCAGATACTGGCACAGGCTTCCCAGGGCAGTGGTGGAGTCACCATCCCTGGAGGGGTTTCACAGATGAGGGCAATGGTCGGTGTTGGCTTTGGCAGTGCAGGGGGAACAGCAGAACAGGAGAATCTCAGAGGGCTTTCCCCACCTAAGCTATTCCATGGTTCCATGCTGTGCCCTGGGCTGTGCATCCCTGTTCTCACCCTGCGTGCCTCCCTAAGCTCCTCTGGAGATTTTAATTTATATTTCTCCTTTCCTGCCGAAGCAGGAAAAATTGACTCACTCGCCACCGATGTTCCTGCAAGCACAGTGGGATTTTTCCTGTTCTTACAGCTGAGGTGGAGGAGCACCGGTGACAAAAGGATTTCCGCAGCCTCTTTGGGAGGAGAAGGAAGTCGGTGGTGCAGAACTGCTCCTGGAGGGGCTGGGAGCTGGCCCCGCTCCCCTGCCCTGGCTGGGGGCGAGAGCTGCTGCCTCTGGGATGGGGACAGGGGAGGGGGACAGGGAGGCACTGCCCCGTGCCGTGGGATGTGCCAGGAAGGCCCCATGTCCTGCTGGCAGGGCCAGGGCGTTGGTCCCCTCCCCACATGGGGCTCTCTGTGCCCCTGTCCCCTGGGGACCCCAAAGCTTTGGTGCCTGTCCCTTGAGAAATCAAGCGGGCTCCCTGTGGCCCACCTATTAGCTAATTAGATTTAATAAAACACTAATCCAGAAGCAGGGCCAGTGCCTGAGGCAATCTGCTCTGCCTGGCGGGGTCTGGCAGGGGCTCTGCCACAGCCCCCCCGTGCAGGGCCTGCCCTCCCTGCCAGACCCCCTTCTGCTCCACTAATGGGCATTGCCTGGGTCAGGAGCAAATTTCTTCTGGATTAGTGTCCTCTAAATCGATTAGCTGTCTCGGGCAGGGCATTCTGTCCTAATGAAATGTGATTCCAGGCTCCAGTCGATGAAATATTGTGGTAACAAGGGTAAAGTCATCTGCAGCCTTCCTGTGGGTCGTGCCAGGGTTTGGAGAGGAGTCACAGAAATACACAATGATTGAGGATGGAGATGACCTCCAAGATTATCAGGTCCAACCTGTGACCCATCACCACCTTGTCAGCCAGCCCAGAGCACTGAGTGCCACATCCAGTCCTTCCTTGGACACTTCCAGGCATGGGACTCCACCACCTCCTTGGGCCTGACCATTCTTTCCAGGAAGAAATTTCTGCTGATGCCCAACCTGAACCTCTCCTGTCACTTTGAGGAGAAGGCTTGGAGGAGAAGCTGCAATTATTGGAGCAGTGTTATGCTAATAGGGACTGACCTGCCCTCCCCAGTGAGGGGACTGGGGGCAGTGGGGAGCTGTGAGTAAAACATGGCATTTCCATCCTGCCCTCGGAGGCATTTTACTCACAGGTGTAAAGCTGGAGGCATTTACTTGACCTGCCTGGGGCAGTGGCAGTGGGGCAGTGTGCAGGTGGAGGGGAAATGTGATATTCAAAATCCTTGATTTGGGAATAGCGGTCAGGATTGGGGTTTGAAGGTCAGGCAGTCGGTGCAGGGGGACAGCCGTGCTCAGCAGCTGGGACATCTCTCTCTCTGGGCCAGCACTGTGCCCAAATCCCTGGCCTGGTTGGGACCCAGAGATTTTCACTGCTGCTTCCTCACATTGTGTGCTCGTGCAGTTGGCTGCCCGTGGAAATGCCAGCCGGGGCGGTAATTTTCCATTTCATTACCATGTCCCTGATGTTTTCCAGGCACTTCAGCTGTCGCCTGCGTTTGCTGTTTGGATGCATCCCTCCTCTGTGTTGGAGTGGTGAATATTTACATTTGATTTTATTCAGAGACCTGGCCTGCTCCCACCTGAGCTCCTGTTGCTCCGACGCCTGGCTCCCTTCCTGGCAAACTCTGAGGCTGCAGGTTGGGACGGGCTGGGGGGTTCTGCCATAAAACAACGCCAGGATGTGAACAAAAATAAGCACAGGGAAAAGTGCCAGACATGGGAGCTGGGTGGGGAAGCGGAGAAATCCCGTTTTATTTTGTTTTGCTGCTAAGTGCACGAAACACTCTGTGTGCAGTGCAAGAGAGTGGGGATGGCACCGGGGATGCTGCCCTGTGCTGGGGGGCAGGTGGGCTGTGCCCCTCCAGGAGCTGTGGGCAGCGATGCTCTGGGGGCTGTGGGAGGACTGGGGTGTTGCCATGTTCGTGCAGAGCCCCAGGAAGCCCCTTGGCAGGGGTCACCAAGGGCTTTGCTCTGTGCTGGGGGTTCTGATCCGAAGTGCTGGTTCTCTGCACGCTGATGGTCAGATGGGAGCTGCCTGCCAGGGTGCTGGTACCTGCCCTCGGGCCCCTCATCTCCCAGGGCTATCCTGGGGGTATGCAGTGGTTGCCAGCACTGCCAGGAGGGCTCTGGCAGCCCGTGTTTCTCTGAGCCCCCCTGCTCCTCACTGGGAGTGAGGACTGTGCTGGGCTGTGCTGCCTGCAGCTGCAGACATCTGTCTGCTCAGGCTCTCCAGGAATGGGAAGCCTTTCCGGGGGTCGTTTCCATCATGCCTGGGTTTTGTTTCCTGCACGTCCTGGCTGCAGGCAGGGCAGGCTCTGCTGCCTGGCACCTGTGGCTGCACACACAGGCAGCTCCCGGTCACTCCATCTGCCATCGCTGCCCTTTGTCCCCACCTGGCATCAGCACCTCTGCCCTCTCTCCCCAGGGTGGTCTCTGAGTCAAGAGCTGCTGCAGCTCATTAAAATAACCTGATTAATGCAGAGCTGGGGCAGGGCCAGACTGTGCTGGGCACAGGACAGAGCTCTTCACTTTGGAGTGGTTCCTGCTGGAAAGTCCTGTTTGGGCAAGTGGAGAACATCATCCAGGGTTTCCACACGGGACAGGTGGAAGTCTCCCAAGTCTTCCTTTCCTGGTGGGATGGAGAGGTTGTTGCTTGGTGGTTCACCTGCCCAGTGCTGAGGTCCCTCCAGGTAGGACCCTTGGTGAAGGGCCCTTCATTAACTGTGTCAGGGACACTTCATCAGCTGCATCGATAACCCGTCCCTGCTGCCTGGACCAGTTTCCCTCGTGGGAAGTGTGACACTGTGGAGTGCCACAGCTCTGGTGGCACTCTGAGGGGGAAGAGGCAGAGCTGTTTGCATGAGCTGGGCTTCTGCAGTGTCTCAGCCACCGTGAGACAAAGATCTGACTCACGAGAGTGGCTTTGTTGCAATATGACTTGATGGGCAAGTGCTAAGAAAAGCTGAACAGGAAGGATGGAGAGAGGCTCGAGACCTTTGCCTCTGTGGCAGAGCAGGCTCAGCACTGGGCTCAGGGCTCCAGAGCCTGAGAAGTCCAGGGCTGATTCACGGCTGGGAAGTGGGGCAGAGGGGCAAGGGTTCCAATTGACCATCAACTTCCTCAAACCAGGGCTAAACAGAAGAGGGGTTGGAGCAGTGGGAGCTGAAGGAAGTGGCTTCTTGCCTTGGTGCTGCTGCAGCCCTGGCCCTGCTGCAGGATGTCACACTGGACACGCTGGACTGGCAGCCTGGGCCCTGATGGTCCTTCTGGCTTCATTCCCCTTGGATCTCCAGTGTCTTCCATCAGGAATCTTGGGAAGCTTTGCAGAAACGTCCTGGCCTGGCAGAGCTCCCAAGATAACTCCAAGCATTATTGATTTGGGGGTGGCAGGATGACGTGGCCGGGGAGCTGGGCTGGTGGGCAGTGGGGGATAATTTTAGCTGTGCAGCCAGGCAGTCCTTCCAAGGGATAACTTTGTTTTTCATGAAGCACAGAACCCTTATCTCTTAAATTACCATGGCAATAACTCCCATCTCCAGCGTGGTGCTCAGATCTGATCTGCTGTTCCAGCCTGGTCAATGGGGCTGTTCAGCACACAGAGGGGCCTCTGTCCCTGTGGCAAACGCTGCCATATGTGTGTGTGCATCCAGGCAGACGGGGATGCTCGGCTGGCAGCGGTGCCCAGACCTCCCCTGGCTGCAGGGCAAGGCTGAGCCACAGCTGTGGCACCTCCTGGACCTGCACTCTCGGGGCATCTCGGACACAGCTCCAGGTTATTTGGTGCTTTAGCACATTTGAGTGGTTTTGGGTTTTTCACTTGAAGCATGGTTTGTAGGGAATGTGTGCTGGTAAACTTTCCCTGGTAAAAATGAAGTGGTGGGACTTGGCCTCCCTGGGTGTGCTGCTGAGACGAGGCTCAACTGGAGGCTGTGTGTGTGGAAAAGGCACCAAAATGGGGTGTGGGGAGCTGTGGGGCCAGGTCAGCGATGCTCTCCCTGCCTTGGGGGTCCTGCCTGGGGTGGCTGCAGGGACTGTGCCCATGGCCCTGGTCCTTGGGGTCACCTTGCTGTCTTTGGCACCCTCTGACCTCCCTCTCTGGCGTGTGCCAAGCCGTGACAGCCTCTCCATGGGCTGTTGTGCAGAGCATGACAGCAGGAGCTGTGCTGGAGGTGGGGTGGGCTCTGCCCATCTGGTTTTATCTATTTGCTCATGGTGATTCAGAGGGGGAACCTGCCAGCAGCTGCCATCCCATCCTAAATCACTGATTAACTCCAACCACCTGGTGGAGAAGTTGTTTAATAAACAAATCAGTGCTAATTCTGTGTGGAAGTGACTCTGGGGTTGGGCCAGAACGAGAGGACCGCAGTATTTCATGGGAGCAGGGCTTTGCTGACCTTGCTGGGAAGCACAGAGAGGGGATTTAAACCTTCTGGAGCAGATGAAGCGTTTCATGATGCTGCCCTGACGCTTGGTGCTGACCCCAGTGCTGCAAGGGCTGGGGCTGGGCGGGTAAAACTCCAAACTGGCAGCTGCAAACGCTGTTTTCAGGCATGAGGTTTTGTTGCTGGATTCCTGCACGAACTGCAGGGCCAGACTGGACGAGTGTCCCGTGCAGAGGGCTCACATCCATCCCTGGGCCAGGCCCAGCTGGCCATTCCCAGCTCTGACCTGTCCCAAACCCCCTTCCCTGGGTGTCCCTGGGCTGCAGGAGTGCTGTGTGACCCCAGAAGGGGGCTGTGCTGCAGCCCTGGCTGGCTGTGGGACAGACACCATATTGCTGCTCCCTAAGCAGCCTGGGCAGGCTGTAATCCGGCTGGCTGGGGCTGGGGAGAGCAGCTGGTCCCTGGATTACCCATCCTGGCTGCTCCTGCTGGCTGGGGAGCTGTGGGCTCTGGAGGTGCTCCTCAGTGGCCAGGTGCTCTGTCCTGGTCCTGCAGCCACATGGGGCTGGCAGTGGTGACCCCCCAGCCCTGCCCTGCCTGGGGCAGAGGGGCTGGTGGGGGCTGGCACTGTCCTGCTGTCCCCCTCGGGGCTGGCAGGGGACAGACAGCCTGAGCCTGCTGTTCTGCTGTTCCTGCTGCGGGGGAAGGAAGGGGCAGGAGTCTCAGTTCCTGTTGTCCACTTGAACATTAAATATAGGCTGTTAAGCAGTTTTCTTTGCAGGAAGTGTAGAAATCCTGCTCCTGTGAGCCCAGAGCCTTGCAGCAGCATCCTCTGCTCCCCCTTTGCAGCACCATTAACCCTTCATGGCCAGACTCAGCAGCAGCCTTGTCTTTAACCTGAACCACCCATCCTGCTGCTTCTGCCCCTGTCCTGGGTCCAGCTGAGCCAGAGCTTTTTGCTCTTTGCAGCTTCTGTAGCAAACTGGCTGCAGTCAGCTCTGGGGAGAGCCCCCACCTCTGAGCCACCAGTTTCACTTTTCCCTGGCTGATCTGATCTTTCCAACGCAGGACCAGGCAGGGGGGGGACATTTGTCTTCCTGACATCTCAGTTTGGTGTGTTGTGGTTCCCCTCAGTGTCCTGCCCATTGTTTCTGGGGTGCTGACTGCAGACCTGGCTGGAATGGGGTCACCCCACAGTGCCTGGGGTGCTGCACTCATGGAGGAGGGGTGGGAAATCATGACACTTCCCTCTATAAACAGCCTTTTTCAGTAGTTCCAAATTCCTTTGGAAGAGGCTTTTTATGTAAAAAGCAACCACTTCAATCTCCTTGCAGTAACAGCAACCACTTCCCAGAAAGACTGAACTCTCAGTAGCTGAGGAGGGGGGGACACAGGGAGCATGGGGTGCTCCCTTGCTGCTGATCCCTTGCAGGATTCCTGGGGAATTCTGGAGAAGGTCCCTTCAGCCAGGTTTGGAGGGAGCCCTGGAGCTGGGGTGGAATTCAGGCAGCAATTGCCCGGCTCCCTGGCTGCAGGGGGAGGAGGAAGTGGGGTGAGCCTGGGCTGGGTGTGAGGGAGCAGGGACAGGCAGAGGGGTTATCCAGGGCTGCTTCCAGGAAAAGCTGCTGCCCTCTGACCTGCTGGGAGCCTCCCCCCTCCTGCTGTTCCTGAGGTGGATGGGGGAGCATGCATCACTTTTAAAAGGACATTTTATTTAGATCCTTGGTTGCTGTAGCTGTGCAGGTGGACTTGTGTGTGCCAGTTTTCTGTCAGGGGGACTTTTTCAAAGGGATTGTCCCATCCTCACCAGCCCAGGTGGGAAAAGGTAGCCATGGGAGGTGACGATGATGAAGATGATGAAAACTGCAACCTGAGCTGGTTGTGTTGCTCAGGCAGAAGGATTTTTCAGGCTTTTTGTGGTGGTTTTCCCTGGTGCTGTGGTTGACTGATCAAGCCAGCAGAGAACTTGGAAGGAGAACTTGCCAGCCCTTGGTGCAGCCCTGGTGTGACTCATGTGCAGTGTCCTGGTGGTTTTGCTCGTGTGTGAGAGGAAGCAGCAGATTGTGTTGAGCCTTTGCAGGAATTTTAGTTTGCTGTTCACAGCCCTGGGGAAGAAGAACCCTCAGGAGCTGCAGCTCATTAAGGGGCTGCCCTGTTCTCCCTGTGCCTTCCTGCTTCCACTGCAGGGGTATTGTCCCAAAATGTAGTTGAGGGGTTCCAGCTTTTAGGAAGAGGGGATGCTGGGGCAGGGGTGGCCTGACAGTGGCCTGGGGGGGACGATGGGGCCCCACAGGGTGGGCATGGGTGCTCCTCTCTCCTTTTCTGGCCAATCCTGCTGCTAATTTTATCCTTTATCGCTGTCACTCCAGGAGCTATCTGCCTCTCCCTTGCCTATTTATAAGCACTGTGGGCCACTGCTGTCAGTGCTGCTGGCTCCAAGGGCTTCTGGGCTTGGCCCTGGCTCATGCCTGGTCCCAGAGCCCTGACCTGCTCCTCACTCTCAGGTGGAGGAGAGGGTGACCCTGCCTTGGGCTGGGGAGCTCAGTTCCCTCCAGGTGTTCATCCCTGTGCTGCAGCAGCCCCAGCTCTGGGGTCCTGCCCAGCCAGTGGTGGGCACCAGGGGTGTCGCATCAGGGTTCAGATGGGGATGTGGCACTTGGAATGTGGCCAAGGGCTGAGGGAGAGGAAATGGCTCCTTGAACCATTAACATCATCTTTGTGGTTATTCCAGGGCAGGCAGGAGGGGCTGGCTGAGAGTCCCTGAGCCCTGTGGCTGCTCCAAGGAGCTCTGGTGAGGGAAGGAGGCTGCTCTGCTGCTGACACCAGCATGGGCATGGGGAAGGGAGCAGGGAGAGCTGCATGGGACTGTCCCAGTGCCCTTTGCTCAGCCCTGTGCTGAGCTGGAACAAACCCTCCTACCCCTCCAAACCCTCAACCCTGCCCAGGAGCACCTGGGAAGTTTCCCCAAAGAACATGTGTCTTGCTTCTGTAGGTGCCAGTGGAGACTCCCAGCAGCTCCAGGCACGGGAAGGGTGTAAAAGCCATGCTCGTTCCATCCTCCAGGGAGCAAAGCGCAAATCCTGTTCTGTGTGAACCTTCTCCTTGAAGAAGTCCCCTCTGTACTTTTCCACTGTGAGAGCTCCCAGGGATTTCCCTCTCCTGGCCTGCCTGGGCTGGGTGATTTCCTGCTGCCTTAGGAGCAGTTGTGTGACGGCAGCCAGGACTCAGCTGGGCAGGATTAACCCCAGGGCTGTCAGCAGCCATGCTGGGAAAACAGCTTTAATGCTTGGAGAAAGTTGACAACTCCCTTATCCCATGAGGAAAGCCAAACACTTGGACTCTGCTGTGGTTATCTCTTGGCTGTTGGTGTCTGAGAGGAGGAAATGGCCTTTGCGTGCACTCACGTTTTCCACTGATGCTGGGCAAGAGAAAAACCCATGGAATTCTGGGCTTTGAGTGAAGAAGTGCCCACAGGGGAGTGACCACTGTGAGCTCCTCACAGGGGCAGTGCTGGCAGGCACACGGTGCCCTCGGAGCCGTGGCCTGGCGCTGCCCGGGGCTGTCTGCGTGTGCCAGGGTGACAGGGCTGGTTTGAAAAGCCAATCCTGGATCCTCTCAGGTCACTGTGAGTAAGAACTTAATAGGATCCAGATCTCAGAGAGAATCTGCAGCTCGGGAAGCAATAAACCTCTGTGCTACTGCCTTCCCTGAGCGGGACGGGAGCGTGGCAGAGGTGCCATCTCTTGGGGGGCAGTGTCACTGTGTGTTACCATTTGCTGCTACCCCGTGGCTCTAGGTCTGAGCTCTGGGGTGGCTCTTTTGGTATTTTGAGGCTTCACCTCTTGTAGGGTATTTTGGAGGTGCTGATGGGGACCCCACAGAGCCCTGTCCCTGGGGTGGGTGCAGAAGGGCAGCACTCTGGGGCTTCCCTGCTGCCAGGGCTCCCTGGGATGGATCCCTCTGTGGGGATTTCCCATCTGGGATCATGTGTCTGCTGCATCCTGCTGTGGGGGGACTTTCCCACTTGTAAATCCCCGCTCTCCTGCTCCTGCTCTCACAGACCTGTCGGCCGCCAAGCGCAAGTTCGCCGATTCCCTCAACGAGTTTAAATTCCGCTGCATCGGCGACGCTGAGACGGATGATGAGATCTGCATAGGTGAGTCCTGGTGCTCCTGGAGCCACATCCCTGAGCAGGGCACGGCAGGGGAACACACACGAGGACACCAGGGGGCCCAGGAATCTGTCTGGGTGCTCTCTGCAAACAGCATATTCCTCCTGGGTCAGCAGCAGCAAAGCCGTCCCCAGGGAATCACTCGTTGCTTCTTGGCCTAAATCTGTCCCTGCCAGATAGGAAAGGAAGGAAATTGTCTGTATCTGAAACCATCTCAGTTAGGTGGATGTTTTGCAGTGGAGAGCAGCATCTGGAGGTGGTGGTGGCTGGATGCCCTGCAAGGGGCTGTGCTCTGAAGCAGAGGAGCAGCAGCCTTGCTGCTGGAGCACAGGATCCTGTGCTTGAGGGAATCAGCAGTGCTGAGCCTGGCCAGGCTCCCTGAACTCAGCCTGGCTGTGCCACAGAGCTTCTCCTGGCACAGGGCAGTGGCTTCAGCCTCTTGCCTCTCTCATCCTACTCCTGCCCCAGCTGAACTTTTAGAGCTTATTGTGCACATTGTCTGGAGCCAGGAGAGCAAAGAAGCTTTAGCCCTGATTTAACTTTGCTTGTTTATTTGTGCCCAGTCTCTCAGCAGAAATAGCTCCTCATCCAGGTCTCCTTGGTGCCCGTGCTGGGGAGCTGCCCCTCGTGTGCTGGGCATCGCTGGAGGCCAGGGCTGTGCTGTGGGGCTGGTTGATGGCTGGCTGTTGGGTAGGGCAGGTTTGAGCTGAGGATGTTGCTGTCTGGAGGAGGAAGCCTGGTCCTGGGGATGCTCTCCTGCCAGCTGCTTCTGTAGGCAGCAGGAACCTTTCTAGGGAGAGAGCAAAGATAACAAAAACCCCAACCCCCCTGCCCAAAACACAGACAGACAAAACCCCTCTGTGCAGTTTCTTTCTTTAAAAATGGAATGTTAAATGCTGACTGTGTCCCTTCCAGCCAAGTCCCTGCAGGAGTTTGCCACGGTGCTGCGGAACCTGGAGGACGAGCGGATGCGCATGGTAGGGCCCCATCTGTCCTGGGATCAGGGCGTGGTGGCACCTGGGACACCGTGGTGACAGTGGCTGCCAGCCCCAGTGCTCCTTCCCTCGCCCAAGGTGGAGCTGCAGGGGAGGGCAGAGGAAGGAGAGGGTGGGCTTGGCAGGGAAACACTTTAAAGCATCAGGAATGGAGTCCTGCTGTTGGAGGGTGGCCAGTGCTGGTGCTGGGGTGGCTCAGAGGTTTGCAGAGATGAGGGTGAAGCCTCTGGGTGTCTGGGGGCGCTGGGAGGGTTTCCATGGAAAAGGCTGTGGAGCAGCACAGGTGAGCTGTGCCTGTCTTTGCCCCCAGATCGAGAACGCCAGCGAGGTGCTGATCACGCCGCTGGAGAAGTTCCGCAAGGAGCAGATTGGGGCTGCCAAGGTAACCCAGGCACCGCCCCCAGAGCTGGCCAGGAGCTGGCACGCTGCAGGATGGGCTTGGGCATGGGAGGAGGCAGTGTGCTGCTGTGGGATGGACATGGGGACAGTCCAGCTCCTGGGAAGTGCCTCGGTGTTCTGAGTTCACCCACAACCAAATAACGTGCCAAGGGCACAAACTGCATGCCAGCTGAAGTGGACTTTTTTCCTTCCTCCAAGGAAGAATAAGGATTTTCTTGGAGGGGCTCACATGTTCCTGAGTCCCCCAGCCTGCACTCCCCACTCCATCCCAAGGCATGGCTGGGGGCTGCACGGGAACTCCGATGTTTCTGGCAGGATGGGGAAGCGCCGGTGTGGCTGAGGGTGGCTGTGAGACAGCCTGGCCCCCCCTCTTTCTTTCCTGCCTTTGTTCTGAAATGAAAACCACTGTCTGTGGCTCCCCTGTTGTTATAACAACCTGCTGCTGCCTGCAAGCAGCTCATGCCAGCGCCGGGGGCCGCGTTCGCATGGCAGCGGTGCCCAGCCCGGCCACAAACAGAGCACACAGAGGAGTCCCCCAGGATGGACCTGCTCACAGCAGCTGCTGCCATGGGCTGGGCCCTGGCGTGGTGGGGTGGCCAGGCTGGGGCATGGGGGCAGAGGAAAGTGAAGGTGGCATCCTTAATGCTGCTGAAGTGCTGTGTCGTCGTCCCACGTGGCACAGAGAAGCTCTCGCAAGGGTGGCAGGGCTGGGATGGGGAATTGTGATGATGTTCTGCTTAGAAAGCACTTTCCTCTCTCTGTTGTTTTTGGACCTGGATCTGGATGTTTTACCAAGCACTGGGCCCCAGGAATAGAGGAGGGGTTCCCTCAAGCCTTGGGTTTTGGCAGCAGAAGCTGCTTTCCTGTGGCTGCCTGATGCTGGCAGGTAAAAGCAGCCTCACCTGCTTCCAGCTGCTGCCCCTGGGTCCTGTCTCATGTTAGCTCCCACCTGGGACTGCCATCCTGCCCTGTGCCATAGGGATGCTGTCACAGCTGCTCTGGGGCTGTTGTGCTCAGTGTCACACTCCTTGTTCTGTTTTGTAGGATGCCAAAAAGAAATACGACAAGGAGACTGAGAAGTACTGTGGTGTCCTAGAAAAGCACTTGAACTTGTCTTCCAAGAAGAAAGAATCCCAGCTTCAGGAGGTGAGAGCAACCTCTGAGTTTCCATGTCTGGCTGTGACTGGAGAGCTTTTTGAATGCCTCACACAGCTTACAACAATGGTTCTCCTGGCTGTAAACTCATTTTTCCCCCTCATTCTGGCTGCGGGTGCTGGGTTTTCCCCTTTTCCTGTAATGAAAGGATACAGAGCTGTCTTGCTGAGTAAATCAGAGAGATCCCAAAACGGATAGCAATCAAAAAGGAGAGAGGGTTTATAATTAAAGAGCATAACAGAAAGGAACTGGTTCTGCTGCAGGCTTCCCATGTGCCAGCACAAATCATGGATGTCTGGTCTCCTTCTCTGCAAGTGGCTGCTCTGCTTTGTGCTCCAGGGGAGGAGGGATCAGGCTTAGTGCCTTAAACTCTTTAAGAGCCATCAGTGATTCAGGGTGTGGTTACCTATGGTGACAAGTGCTCCTACTGGATGAGTATGCTGAGTTTTCAGTCACTTCTTTCAAGTCTGGAATTCCTTGTGCTGTTCCTGGGTTGGTCCTGCAGGATGTGTGTCCTTGCCTTTGGGCACGGTGCTGATGTGCTGCTGATCCCTTCCTGGAGGCACTGGTGGGCATGGGGCTCCTGTACCCAGGTGGTGGCACTGTGCCCAGCAGAGCTGGGGACTTGAGAGCAGAAATATCTGTGGCACAGGTGATCATCTTCCAGCAAATCAGGGCTGAGGGGGGCTCAGAATCTGGGCAGATGTGCCTGCAATCAGCCTTGTCCTCGGGGTTTGTAAATAACTTCCCATGTGGAAGCACCCACGTGTCCCAGGAATTGTGGCTTTTAAATGACCCTCTGAGCCCTTGGTTTAGTTTGTGTTTGGGATTCTGATATGGGGCAAGGGAGTGGGAGGAGTTCTGGCTGTGGAGGGAAGGAGCCACTCCTGGCTGCCAGGGTGCAGCCGTGGCTGTTGGAGGTGTGATCCTGTGCCCTGGACAGAGCACGGCCCTGTGGGGCTGCCTGGAGATGCCAAAGGGGTGCAGGGGGGATGCAGAGTGGGATGTGTGTGGGATTCTGTGTGGGTTTCTGTTTGGGATTCAGTTTGGGATTCTGTTTAGGATGTGTTCGGGATGCAGCATGGGATTCTGTTCGGGATTCAGTTCGGGATGTGTTGGGGACTCGGTTTGGGACTCAGTTTGGGATTCAGTCCGGGATGTGTGCAGGATTCAGTTCAGGATGCAGTGTTCGGGATTCAGTTCGGGATGTGTTCAGGACTCAGTTCGGTATCAGTCCGGGCTGTGTTCGGGATTCAGTTCGGGATTCAGTTCAGGACTCAGTTCGGTATCAGTCCGGGCTGTGTTTGGGATTCAGTTCGGGATGTGTTCAGGACTCAGTTCGGTATCAGTCCGGGCAGTGTTTGGGATGCTGGGTGCTGTGCAGGTGCGTTGGAGCAGCGCTGGCTGCTGGTGCCATCTGGTGGCATCTCCCACCCGGACCCTGCCCGGGGCTGCTGCCGGGGAGGCAGGAGGAGCCTGCAGCTGGAAGCAGCTCCCAGTTCAGGTGCTGGCTCCTGTTCCCCCGTGCCACTGGGAAGTGCTCGTGGTTTGTGTGGCTCAGACCCCACCGAGGGAGGGGTTACCTTAGAAAGAGGATTCAGTGTGGAGTTGTGGAATGTGGGTGTGTCATCCCTGGTGAGGGGGAGTGCTTTCCAGAAAAGGGACAGTTGCCTTTTCTTGTCAAGTTCACAGTGATTTCCATTTTTCTCCCCTCCACTGCGTGTTTTCTACCCAGCTGTTGGGGAGGTGAGAACGAGTCACCACACCCATTTTTCTGAGCTGAAGGAAGAGCGTGCCCATGTGGATCAGGTTTATGTTTCTTGCTGTGCCATCTGTCCAGCTGGGACTGGGGGGCTGGAGCTGGCTTTGCTCTGCTTGGGGGCGTTCCCAGCAGAGCCAGGTGTGCTCAGGTCCTTCCTGAGCTCTGTTTCCCCTCCAACCCCTCTGCAGGCAGACAGCCAGGTGGACCTGGTTCGGCAGCACTTCTACGAGGTCTCCCTGGAATATGTCTTCAAGGTGCAGGAGGTCCAGGAGAGGAAGATGTTTGAGTTTGTGGAACCTGTAAGTGAGCTCTCAGTCCATCTCAGCCTGCACAAAACTGGGGCTGGTGTGGTGAAACCGGGTCATGGAGAGCCCTGGCAGTGCAGGGTCCAGGGGTCCAGCCTCACCCCACAGCCCCTCTCAGAGCGGGCCCACCAGGGAGCCCCTCCACCCAGGGGGGCTGCAGGGCCCCCTCCCCTCAGCAGTGGCAGCTCTGGGTGCAGCTCTGGGTCTCCTCTGACCATCTCCATTTGCTTTTCCCAATGCAGCTACTGGCCTTTCTGCAGGGGCTGTTCACATTCTACCACCACGGCTACGAGCTTGCAAAGGACTTCAGCGATTTCAAGACAGAGCTGACAATCAGCATCCAGAATGTGAGTGTCCCTGGGGTGTCCCTGTCCCTGGGGTGTCCCTGTGCCCAGGGCGTCCCTGTCCCCAAGGTGTCCCTGTCCCTGGGGTGTCCCCGGGGTGTCCCCGTGCCCATCGCTGTCAGTGTCTGGCAGAGCCACCTCACCTTCTGGTGTATTTTAATCACAGCATGCCAGACTGGTTTGGGTTGGAAGGGACCTTAAAGCTCATCTCATTCCAGCCCCTGCCATGGCAGGGACACCTTCCCCTGTCCCAGGCTACTCCAGCCCCAGTGTCCAGCCTGGCCTTGGGCACTGCCAGGGATCCAGGGGCAGCCACAGCTGCTCTGGGCACCTGTGCCAGGGCCTGCCCACCCTCACAGGGAAGAATTTTTTCCTAATAGCCAATCTAAATCTCTCCTCTTTTAGTTTAAATCCATTTCCCTTGTCCTATCACTATTGACCCATGTCAAAAATCACTCTCCCTATTTGTAAGCTCCCTTAAAGTTCTGGAAGGCCTTGCCAAGGTTGTAATATTTTTGCTTTAGCTTAAATGCAGGTGCAGGAAGCAAACCTGCCCTGTGGCTGCCCTGGGCTCCCCAGCCCCATTTCCCACAGGGCTGTAGGGACCCAGCCCCACCCCATGTGCTGCAGAGCCAGGCATGGGTCCCTGCACTGGAGAAGACACATTCCTGTTTTAATTTGCAGACAAGAAACCGCTTTGAAGGAACAAGGTCAGAGGTGGAAGCTTTGATGAAGAAGATGAAGGAGAATCCCCATGAGCACAAAAACATCAGCCCTTACACGATGGAGGGGTATCTCTACGTGCAGGAGAAGCGTAGGTGCTGGGGTGGGGAACGTGGGGGTGGGAGCCTGGGGAAGGGGTTTGCCAGGACAGGGGCAGGAAGGCTGAATCAGCAGGTACAGAATCCCTAGAAAACAAGGACTGGCCCAGTCAGTGGGGTATCCAGTGGGAATGTGGCAGCCAGGGAGAATCACTGCCAGTGCCTTATAAAAGTCTTTTTAGGTACAAGAGTCTGGCATGTGAAATGGTGGTTAAACATAGCAGGGTCTAATGTGAAGGCATTGAAACTGGTCTGGGCATGAACCCATGAACAGTGAAACGTTCTAATGTGAGGGCACTGAAAGTGTTCTGGGCATGAACCCATGAACAGTGAAACGTTCTAATGTGAGGGCACTGAAAGTGTTCTGGGCATGAACCCATGAACAGTGAAACGTTCTAATGTGAGGGCACTGAAAGTGTTCTGGGCATGACCCCTGCTTTGCTCTGCAGGTCACTTTGGGACTTCCTGGGTGAAGCATTACTGCACCTACCAGAGGGAATCGAAGCGCATCACGATGGTGCCCTTTGACCAGAAGTCAGGAGGAAAAGGGGTGAGTGCTGGCAGGGAGCAGGAGGAAAAGGGTGAGTGCTGGCAGGGAGCAGGAGGAAAAGGGTGAGTGCTGGCAGGGAGCAGGAGGAAAAGGGTGAGTGCTGGCAGGGAGCAGGAGGAAAAGGATGAGTGCTGGCAGGGAGCAGGAGGAAAAGGGTGAGTGCTGGCAGGGAGCAGGACTGTGTCCTGCCAGGGAGCACGTGGCACTGCTGGGTGCAGGCTCTCCTGGGGCTCAAACGGTGTCACCCTTTTGGCAAGGTGACACAAATGCAGTGACGTGGGTCACGTTCATTCCAGGCTGAGTGGCTGCCACACGGGGAATGAACTTGGCACCTGGTTTGAGAAAGAAAAGACAGGAAACTCCTGGAGCCCACACATCTTTGCCAGCCACATGCACCCAGCACGCTCCAGCTCCATGGGTGCCTGCTCCCCAGTGCCTCATTCCTGCTCCAAGGCACAGACAAGAGAACCTGTTCATTATTCTGTTCCTTCTCCAATGCCTGTGACTTGTCCAGGGCCAGGTTGGATTGGGCTTGGAGCAACCTGGTTGAGTGGAAGTGTCCTTGCCCAGGGCAGAGAGGGACAAGATGAGCTCTAAGTGCCCTTTCTACCCAAACCATTCTGTGAGTCTCTGATGATCCTGTGACTTGGCCAATGAAGTTGTTTTGTTTTGGACAGAGCCACAGGGGAGCCTGGAGCTCCCCTTGGCCCTGAGGGGGTGTGAGGAGCAGGGGGAGCAGTGGCTGTGGGGCGTGGGGAGCCAGCACATGCTGTGTCCCAATGCTCCCAGGGCTGCATCCAGGGCTGGCTTTGCTCCTCTGTACAGCAGGAACAATAGACCCCTCCACAGTGTTCCCAGCTGGGACAGTTTGCAAACACAATCCCCTTGCTGGGGAGCGCCTGGGGCAGCTGGACAGGCTCCCACACGGCTTCCTGCTGGCACAGGGAGCCGGCTGTGGGCAGGGAAGCTTCTAAAATTAATTTCCTCTTGCCTTGGAGCATCTTCATTATAGCTCAGCATTAACATATGCCAGCCCTGTAATCATCAGTGGCTGTACTGTGTTTTGTCTGGTCCCCTCCCATTTCAGGCTCTCCCAGCACCCAGGGGTGTGGGAGCTGCTGGCCTGAGCCCCTCTCCAGGCCAGGCTGGAGCCCCTCTGCAGGGCTGGGCTTGCACCACCCTGTGCTGGGGCAGCTCTGGCCGGGCTCCAGGGTCTGTCAGTGGTGACCACCAGGGACATCTGAGCATGGAGCAGCCCTGGGGCTGGGGCTGCACTGCTGGGAATTCTGGGTTCTGGCTGGAGCAGGTGCCAAGGTGCTGCATGAGGAGACCCATCACTCCTGGGTCATAGGTGGTGTCAGCCCCTGGTGACCTTGGGCTGAGGCCAGAGCTGGGTATTGGTGGGTTTGGAGCAGGAGCAGTCCCTGAATTCTGCACAGGGGCTGGGCAGAGTGGGAACAGCCTGTGCTGGCAGTGGGCCAGGCTGGGGGCACCAGGGGCAGGCCACTGCCAGACCCCAGGGAGAAGCCCTGCAGGAGCTCTTCTGTCTTCCTGGGCCTGTGCTGGGTCCCTGGTCTGGGACAGGAGAGCTCCTGGGGAGTTAGGAACCATGGAAGCACATGGGAACAGTCAGTAGGAATTAGGGCTTTTTTTGGGGCAGGTTCAGAGTCCCAACAGAAGAGCATCTACAGCAGTGCCTGCAGTGTGGGCAACAAGCAGGGGGGCTGGGAGCCCCAGTGCAGCAGGAAGGCTGTTGCCATCGTGGAGGCACGGTGGGATGGGTAGGGCTGTGTGTTAGGGAGTGTTTTGGTTGTCAGGAGCTGAATGATGGTGCCAGTGGGAAGGAGTTTATGGATAAGGACCAGGGAGTCACCCTCCCTGGGGGGATTTCATGGAGATGTAGTTGTGACACGTGAGGACGTGAATTAATGGTGGGCTTGGCTGTTCTGGGCAGCTTTCGGACTCTGTGATCTTAGAGGTCTTTTCCAATCTTAGTGGTTCTAAATATGTTTCCTGGAAAAATGGTGATGTCAGGGAACAGGGTGGTCAGCCAAGGTGTCATCAGGAACAGCACAGAGAGCCCAGAAAAGTGTCTGTCTCCAGGAACTCCTTCAGAATTCATTTTTTCTGAAGTCATCAGTGGAATTTCAGTTGCAGGAGTGTCTATGCTGGCAGGGGCTGAGGTGGATTTCCTCCAGCAGAGGACAGCAGTGCTCACAGATCCTGCTGGATCGCTGCTCAGCCCTGTGGAAATCCAGTACAGCTTGGATGCAGAGAGGCATTCTCTGGATGGGAGAATGGTTTTGTCATTGCTTTGTTATATAATAAACATTTTAAGACATGTTTGCTCCTGTTAAGAGTCCTTGTGTGCACAGTGCTGCCAAAAACGCTGCGTGGAGTGCAGGCTGCCAGCAGATCTATGGAGTGTTGTTTAGCAATGGAAAATAAAGCTGATTTTGCCCAAAAGTTGTGGTCCAGCAGTACCTGCCCACATGAAGAATGGGTTGTGTGGTGCTTTATGTACAGATTGAATTGTGGGCATCCTGAAGGGAAGGCTCCTCATGAAAGGTTTTGGACTAAATAAGGGTAAAAAGACAAGTCCTCCTGTCAGAGACATAAATAGATATTTTTATCAGGGTGATGGTGCCAGATCCCCCAGGCTTGAACCCACTCATTGGCAGCCATGGGTGCTGGGGACAGGCCTGTGGTTGTTGGTTGTTCTCAGCCTCAGCTGAGATTTTGTCTCTTCTCAGGGGGAAGATGAAGCTGTCACCCTGAAATCCTGCACACGACGGAAAACAGACTCCATTGAGAAGAGGTTCTGCTTTGATGTGGAGGCTGTGGATCGGTGAGTGCTGCCAGGAAACTCCTGGGGCTGTGGTGACCCTGTGGAGGGAAGGGCTGTGCTCCTGCCCTTGGCTTTGGGACAGTTCCTGTGCAGTTTCCGTGTTTCTCTCCTTTAGTCACACCCTCTGTGAGTGGAAAGCATTAGTCCATGGAATCACACCTTTTCCAGCCAGGTGCTCTCTGTACTGAGTCGGTGTTTGCTTTACAAGTCTCTCTGACTCAAGTCTCTCTGACTTTATGGGTGTTTTAGCACTTCTGCAGCCTCTGGCCACACAAGGTGAGCAGTTGCCAGCCTGGAGAAGGTGCTCTGTGGCTGTTGTGGGAGGGATGTGCTGCCTCTCTCCAGCACTGGTTATGGGTTGGAATAGTGTCAGCTTTTCTGCTGGACTGGCTGTTGCTGGCTCATCGTGGATGGGTGATAATGGACCCCTGGCTCGTGCCTCCAGGCACTTTCACTCCTTTTTTCTGAAGAAGGAAAACACTTGTGCTGTGACTTATCGCACAGCAGCTGGACCAGAGGTATGTGTGGATTCAATCTCTGGCATGCAGGAGTGAGAGCTGGTACCGTATCAGTTAGCATCATGCATGGCTTACACATGTAAACAGGAAAGCCAGGCTGGAGCTGCTGTTCCAAGAGGAATTAGTCACTGCCTCGCGTCTCCTCACTGCAGAACTTCACATGGTTCACAAAAGCCTGCTCCAAAGGCACTCAGTGTTTTCTCCCAGTTGTGTGCCTGAGGTCCAGCTGTCCTCCCATCTGCAGGAATTCCCTGGAAGTCTCAGAAAAACCCAAGTTCATTAAAATCTGGGTGTTGAATAATGCTGGAATAAGCCCTGGTGCCTCTCCCTGTCCAGCCTGTGCTTGGGGCAGCGTTTTGGTGCCAGCCCATGGCAGGGAGGGGTTGGGGTGATGGAGCTCTGCCTGTGTTGGCTAAGAGAGGAGATAACCTGGGGCTGCCTCCCACTCTCTGGAGCTGTGCTTTTCTCCAGAAAGCTCCAGTATTTCTGCTGACACAGGAATTTTTTTTGCTGTGCCCTCAGGATGTTTTTTTATAATGTAAAAATCAAACTAAAAAGTGGGAGAAGGGAAATGGAGCCACAATAATTTTCTTCAGCGTGTTCAGAGGCAGCTGAAGCTTCCCTTGATGTTTGGAGCCTGCCAGGCATGGGATCAGGAGCTGCTCCATGTAAATCATGGCAGGGGAGTAGCACAGGAAGGGGAAACCTGAGCAATTTCTCTTTTCATGTACACATTCCTGCTGCAGGGGTTTGCCAGAGAGAGCAGGACACAGCTGAAGGAAAAGCTGTCTTTTCCCAATATACAGGCAGCTCTGCATTCTCTTGGTATCAGAATTTGTCATTAGATGTCTAAAATATTGGGTATTCCCAAGATAAACTTAAGAGGAAGAGAAAGCAGAAAGTTTTTTCCCGGCTGAAGGAGACTGTGATGTGCCCAGCCTGCCTCTCTTTTCCTGGGGCAGATCTGGGCACCAGCAGGGCATCAGGGCCCGCTGCCAGTGCCAGGTGTGCTGGAGATCACTCTCACTTGCAGGGCTGGGGCTGCTGTACAGCTCTGGGGACAGCCTGGAGGTGGCAGCCTCAGCCGGTGCTTCAGACACTGCACAGAAATGGGCTTTTTCAGCCCTGCATTTTGGGAGCTCAGACAACACAGGCTGCGGGGCTGGAGCTCAGCAGGGGCACCCTAAATAGCACCAGCTAAGCTGTTCCTTCTTAGGTGGGAAAAAAAGTGGGTTTTTCTCCTGTAAAGATGATTCAGCACAACCAAGCTGAAAATCTGGAGCCTGATCTGTTCTTACAGCATTGCTTCCTTGTCACAGAATCCCAGAATAGTTTCTGTTGGACCTTAAAGCTCATCTCATTCCGCCCCCTGCCATGGGCAGGGACAGCTTCCACTCAACCAGGTTGCTCCAACCCCCATCCAACCTGGCCTTGGCATTTACAAATAGTTCTCATGTTCAATCTAGCAAGTTAGAATTATTGTGTTTGTTGTTACAGCAAAATTAACCTCAGAATGATGTTCTAGGGTCTGGCTGAAATACACTCCCGGTGTGATGGATGCTGTGTTTTACTGTTAATGCTCTTTTTTCATTAACTGAACTTGTTTGTAGTCTCTGCACATTAAATCAGGTTTGTAAACAAGGTGAACAGGGATGTCAGCCAGTGCCTTACAAAATGAGCTTGGTGAGGAGGAGTATCTCATTTGACTGATGACAAAGGCTTTGTCATTTAGGATAATGTAGGTCATTGCTCTGGGCCAGAAGCAAACTGCTTCTAAGTGCCAGCTGGCTTTTAGGGGAGCAGGAGGTTTTCAAATGCAGGGTTTGGCCTCGAGGTGGGCCACGAGGGCAGTGAACCCTGCAGGTACCACCACTGCCCCAGACTCTGCCTGGGTGCCCCACACCTGGTGCACAGTGGAATTGTAGAGCCAGAATCCCAGAGTCACTGAGGTGGGAAATGACCCCCAGCACCAGCCAGTCCCAGCTGTGCCTGATCCCCACCCTGTCCCCAGCCCAGAGCTCTGAGTGCCACCTCCAGCCCTTCCTTGGGCAGCTCCAGGGGTGGGGATTCCACCACCTCTCTGAGCAGCCCCTTCCAATGCCCGAGCCCCCTGCCCGTTAAGAAATTCCTCCTGTAAGAGTTGGCACAGTGGCTGGGTGGTTGGCACGGGGGTGGGAGAGCTGCCAGGCACCTGCCAAGTGCTCCTCTGAGCAGATGGTCTTCCCTAGGAGGGCTGCTGGCCTTGCCCTGGGAGTGCACTGACAGATCCAGGGCTCAGGGTGTGGCAGGACCTGTGCCAGGTGAGCCCAGCTCTGCGGTGTCCCCGTGCCTGGCAGTGCAGTGCAACCTGTCCCTGTTCCTCTGCCGGTGTCACCTTTCCAGTGACCTTTAAAACAAAGCCTGGGGGTTGTCACAGGGGCGTGAGGGATGGTATGTCACAGGGAGGGATGAGGCTCCTTCCCCTGGTGGCCACGGGAGCCACGGTGGCCCCGAGCCCTGCGGAACATGGCTGTGCCGGTGGTGCTCTGAGCTCTGCGAGGACACCCAGACTTGCTGAGTTCAGGGTCAGTGTCTCCCTTAATTCCATCTTTGCTCACCAATTTCTTGGGGCCACGTGTGGCTGCTGGTGCCTGGCCATGGCTGTGGGGTCCTGTCTGGGCTGTGCTGCTCTGCTGAGCTTGGGACTGGGAACATCTCTGTGCCCTCAGCCCAGCTCACCCCTGTTATTAATGCACTCGTGTATTTTCATCAGCAATTTAGATTGTCTCGCTGTGATAAGCTGCTACAGCAGTTGGAAGTTCTTATCTGTTTCTATTGCTTTCCTTATTTGTTTGTTTTCCTGGAAGAAGGAAAAGCTATTGCAGTTTCTCATTTTCTCAGTGTGCTTAGTCACAGCTCCTTAAGGCCAGGCCATTTGTCACAAAAGCTGAGATATTGAGAAAATTCAAATTTCCTGTGTGGTCTCATATGGAAAAATCTTCCATTTTTAGATTGTAGCATATTGAAAATATTCTTTCTTATTAAGTGTTTGCCATGTTCTGCTCTAGTCTCACCGTCCTACACTCACTCTGTTTAGAAATGGAGCTCTTCTGATCCCAAAATGTCCCTTCCTCCTTGTGTCCCAGAAGAAAGCAAGGGGGTTTGGTATCTGCAGGTGGGAATGTGGGATGGAGCAGCTAGGAGTCAATCGGCAGGTCCTTGATCTCGTTTGCCACAACAGCTCAGGTTTGTGCATCTTGGGTGACAGAGCCAGGAGGGTGTCCTGCTGTCCTGATGACACGGCTGTGGCTGGCTGGGGTGGGCTGGCTCCACACGGGTCCAGGTGCACCCTGTGTTGGGAGGAGGTGGGAGCTGCCCCAGAGCAACATCTACATTTACTGTATAGTATCTTTATAAATAATTATCTGTATAAGTGACCCCCAGTATTCAGGATCATTTTTTGGGTGAGGGGACAAGGACAAATCCGTTTTGCCAATCTTTTGGGAAAGGACGTCAGAGCAAGGTTTTTGCTGTGGCTAGATAAGGGAGATAACCCCGTAAGGAGCTGTGGGAGGTGTTGTTCCCTGGGGAGCTCCATGAGGATGGTGCTGTTTGCAGGCAGTTTCCTGCAGGGCTGGGGCTGGCAGCCTGGGCTGATCCAGTGCCAGCCATCCGACCTGGCTGTGAGCACACGGAGCCCCGTGGGCATCGGCCACATCCATAATGAATGAGGCGTAATGTGTGGGTGCATTTTAAATTTGTCACAGCCAGGAAGATGCTTCTGCTCAGGAAAGTGATGCAATGGGTGCCCTGGCAAATAAACACTGGGGGAGGAAATGCGGGGCTATTTGCAATGGAAATTGGGTTTGATTCAGTTTCACAGCCCCTCCCCTCATGCTGTTAAAGAAGTTTGACTTTGAAGTGAAGCCTGAGGAGTTGTTATCTGCTCAGAGGCAGAACAAACATTTTGCTGTTATCACCCCTTTGCCCTGTGCTGAGGGAAGCTGGCACTCCAGATACCAGCACTGCCACTCTGGCACCGAGCTCTGCTGGGAGTCCAGTGCCCCACATACCATGAATGGAGGGTTTAAATTTCTCTATTCGAGCGTCTTGGCTAAAGAGACAGAAATCCCAGTATTTCCTTTCCTGTGTGTCCCTAGCTGAGCTAGAGCCCTTCCAGGGCTTTCTGACTGAGGTGTCTGTGCCCTCAGCAGCAGCTTGGCTTGAAGTCAGACCTAAGCCCTGGCTAAAGTGGCCACTGCAGCTCGCCAGGTACCAGGACTGCTCTTGAATCACTTTGTACCTGCACAACAAGGAGCTTTGTGCAGTGTTTTGAACATATTTGTTGGATGTGGAGCATTTTTCCTCTCAGATGGGGCGATGGTTAAGTGGTTTCCTCTTCCCTCTGAAGTGAATAAACTTCCAAACCACTAAGCTGGTGAGTATTGACTGACTCACCAATGGGATTAGCAGAGATCAAGCACATTATGTCTGGTTTTTGGACCTGGGCACAGCTTCCACTGGTGGGACAGTGTGTGTGTGTGCTGGAAGCTGGGCTGGTTGGATGGGGAGTGGAGTTAGGGAGAAGGGTTAATCCTCGGTTCCTGGCCTGTGCGTGCCACAAAGCAGCAGCAGAGGGGCCAAGCCCACCTCTTGAGAGCCCCTGTTAAAGTTTAATTTTCTTGCAGGCTCTTATCAAGGACCAAAGGGCATCTGCAGAGTGTTGGTGCAGCTCACATTTTCCAGCTGAATCACCCTTGGGAAGTTCAAGTTAGAAATCACCCCTCTCCCCAGGCTTTATCAGGCATTGGGGATTGAGTACCAAACAGAGCCTACGTGCTCAGTGGAACACTCCACAGGTGCTTGGCAGCTCCCGAGGTTTAATCCCTCTTCTCTTCCCTCTGTGCTTAGCAGCTCCCGAGGTTTAATCCCTCTTCTCTTCCCTTCCCTCCGTGTGCCCCCAGCGCAGCGTTCCTGGCTCCTGTGCCATTCCAGAGCCCTGCTCTGCTGGGCTGGGAAGAGCAGCAGCAGAGGCTCTCTGCTGTCACAGCTCTGTGTTTGAAACCCCCCGGGCAGGGAGCACCAGCAGCCCCCTGCGTGTCTCTGTTGCCAGGGAACCTGCTGGCGGTGCTCTGGCGGGGATGCTGCTCTGCTCTGCTCTGCTCTGCTCTGCCCTGCTCTGCCCTGCTCTGCTCTGCTCTGCTCTGCTCTGCTCTGCCCTGCTCTGCCCTGCTCTGCNTTGCCACAACAGCTCAGGTTTGTGCATCTTGGGTGACAGAGCCAGGAGGGTGTCCTGCTGTCCTGATGACACGGCTGTGGCTGGCTGGGGTGGGCTGGCTCCACACGGGTCCAGGTGCACCCTGTGTTGGGAGGAGGTGGGAGCTGCCCCAGAGCAACATCTACATTTACTGTATAGTATCTTTATAAATAATTATCTGTATAAGTGACCCCCAGTATTCAGGATCATTTTTTGGGTGAGGGGACAAGGACAAATCCGTTTTGCCAATCTTTTGGGAAAGGACGTCAGAGCAAGGTTTTTGCTGTGGCTAGATAAGGGAGATAACCCCGTAAGGAGCTGTGGGAGGTGTTGTTCCCTGGGGAGCTCCATGAGGATGGTGCTGTTTGCAGGCAGTTTCCTGCAGGGCTGGGGCTGGCAGCCTGGGCTGATCCAGTGCCAGCCATCCGACCTGGCTGTGAGCACACGGAGCCCCGTGGGCATCAGCCACATCCATAATGAATGAGGCGTAATGTGTGGGTGCATTTTAAATTTGTCACAGCCAGGAAGATGCTTCTGCTCAGGAAAGTGATGCAATGGGTGCCCTGGCAAATAAACACTGGGGGAGGAAATGCGGGGCTATTTGCAATGGAAATTGGGTTTGATTCAGTTTCACAGCCCCTCCCCTCATGCTGTTAAAGAAGTTTGACTTTGAAGTGAAGCCTGAGGAGTTGTTATCTGCTCAGAGGCAGAACAAACATTTTGCTGTTATCACCCCTTTGCCCTGTGCTGAGGGAAGCTGGCACTCCAGATACCAGCACTGCCACTCTGGCACCGAGCTCTGCTGGGAGTCCAGTGCCCCACATACCATGAATGGAGGGTTTAAATTTCTCTATTCGAGTGTCTTGGCTAAAGAGACAGAAATCCCAGTATTTCCTTTCCTGTGTGTCCCTAGCTGAGCTAGAGCCCTTCCAGGGCTTTCTGACTGAGGTGTCTGTGCCCTTAGCAGCAGCTTGGCTTGAAGTCAGACCTAAGCCCTGGCTAAAGTGGCCACTGCAGCTCGCCAGGTACCAGGACTGCTCTTGAATCACTTTGTACCTGCACAACAAGGAGCTTTGTGCAGTGTTTTGAACATATTTGTTGGATGTGGAGCATTTTTCCTCTCAGATGGGGCGATGGTTAAGTGGTTTCCTCTTCCCTCTGAAGTGAATAAACTTCCAAACCACTAAGCTGGTGAGTATTGACTGACTCACCAATGGGATTAGCAGAGATCAAGCACATTATGTCTGGTTTTTGGACCTGGGCACAGCTTCCACTGGTGGGACAGTGTGTGTGTGTGCTGGAAGCTGGGCTGGTTGGATGGGGAGTGGAGTTAGGGAGAAGGGTTAATCCTCGGTTCCTGGCCTGTGCGTGCCACAAAGCAGCAGCAGAGGGGCCAAGCCCACCTCTTGAGAGCCCCTGTTAAAGTTTAATTTTCTTGCAGGCTCTTATCAAGGACCAAAGGGCATCTGCAGAGTGTTGGTGCAGCTCACATTTTCCAGCTGAATCACCCTTGGGAAGTTCAAGTTAGAAATCACCCCTCTCCCCAGGCTTTATCAGGCATTGGGGATTGAGTACCAAACAGAGCCTACGTGCTCAGTGGAACACTCCACAGGTGCTTGGCAGCTCCCGAGGTTTAATCCCTCTTCTCTTCCCTCTGTGCTTAGCAGCTCCCGAGGTTTAATCCCTCTTCTCTTCCCTTCCCTCCGTGTGCCCCCAGCGCAGCGTTCCTGGCTCCTGTGCCATTCCAGAGCCCTGCTCTGCTGGGCTGGGAAGAGCAGCAGCAGAGGCTCTCTGCTGTCACAGCTCTGTGTTTGAAACCCCCCGGGCAGGGAGCACCAGCAGCCCCCTGCATGTCCCTGTTGCCAGGGAACCTGCTGGCCGTGCTCCGGATGCTGCTCTGCTCTGCTCTCCCCTGCTCTCCCCTGCTCTGCTCTGCCCTGCTCTGCTCTGCCCTG
Organism: Dicaeum eximium; assembly: GCA_013396995.1. Classification (NCBI taxonomy): domain Eukaryota; kingdom Metazoa; phylum Chordata; class Aves; order Passeriformes; family Dicaeidae; genus Dicaeum; species Dicaeum eximium. The sequence continues at coordinate 474,452 of VWZP01004159.1, read as the reverse complement.
CTCTGCCCTGCCCTGCTCTGCCCTGCTCTGCCCTGCTCTGC
>VWZP01004159.1:446439-474243 GCA_013396995.1 Dicaeum eximium | reverse complement strand
CCTGCTGTGCCCTGCTCTGCTCTGCCCTGCTCTGCTGTGCCCTGCTGTGCCCTGCTCTGCTCTGCCCTGCTGTGCCCTGCTCTGCCCTGCTCTGCCCTGCTCTGCCCTGCTCTGCTCTGCTCTGCTCTGCCCTGCTCTGCTCGTGTGTCTGGCAGCAGCCGGGAGGGAGCAGCGGCACCAGAGCAGACACACGGACAGGTCTGGCTGTCTGCCTGAGCCCGGGAGCGGCGCTGGGAGGCGAGGTGGCCACCCCTTGGAGCTGCAGACCCAGCCCAAAGGCGCAAGGCTGGGGAGGAGCAGGCTTAGCCAGCTGTGTGTGTTGGGATCCAGTCTGCAGGATGAGCTGGGATGTGGAGATGGAAATCCTGGGAGCTCACAGCCAAGCACGGCGCAGTGAGATGCCAGCCCCTGGTGTGGGATGACAGCTCCCAGCCTCTGTGTCCCCGCACCCCCCACACCTGAGGCTCTGCAAACGCTCTGTCTTGTCTAATCCATCCTCACCTTGCTGATCACGCTTAACAGAGCAGGTAATGGAGGTTTGACAGCTTGCATGGAAAGGGCAGTCCAGAGTGGATGCAGCGTCCACTGAGGAGCGTGGAGGTGGCCCTGGCCCTCGGGCAAAGGCGGTGCCACTGCTGTCCCCTGCTCCTGTGCTGTGTGTGCAGCACTCAGGCCTGTCCTTTCCCCTCCTCATTACAGTAAATGAGCTGTCCCAGGGCTGTTTGGAGGCTGGATTGACAGGGCAGCTCAAGGCTGTGGTGTGTGACAGTGCTGGGGGCAGGAGCAGCACCCTGGCACTCCTGCATTCTCCCCCTGTGAGGCTGCTGGGGGGGGACACGGCCAGCATTGTGTCACTGCCACTGCTGTGTCACTGCAGGGTACGGACAGGGCCAGGGGACTGGCACAGCCATGAGGGCACGGACATCTTGGGGGTGAAATGCTTTGCACAGCAGAAGGTCTCCTCTGTGAGCCTGGTGCTTGGGGTGCTGGTGAGGCATGTGGGGCTGGGATGTGTGGGGCTCCTGCTTGCTTGGTTACCTTCCTTGGTTACCTTCCTTGCCTCCTCCTGCCCTTGCATGGACGTGCTTAACCCAGTGCAGGTGAGCTGGCTGGCCGAGGGCCAGAGGAGGAATTTGGCATCCAGCTCTTGCACAAAACCACTGGAAAGGTGTGTTGATTGTTGGAGATGTCCTCTGCTGGCTTCCTGACCCTGCTCAGGACCTGCAGGGATGTCCATGGCTTTTGTCCTCCTTGTGATGGGGCTTGGCTAGGACGGAGCTTGTCCTCCTTCCCTCTTCCTCTCATGAAAAATTCATCTTTGCCACATTTGCTTCCCGTCCCGCAGTTCATTGACGGCGTCCCCTTCTCTTGGCAGGCCCGGCGTCATCACCATGCAGGCGCTTTCGGAGGAGGACCGGAGGCTGTGGATGGAGGCCATGGACGGCCGGGAGCCGGTGAGCAGCGGGAGTTTTGGGCAGAAAGCAGAGGAAATGTGGCGAGCTCTCGGGGCCCGGGGCAGAGCGCTGGCTGCGGAGCTGCTGTCACGCCGCGCCTGCCAGCCGGCGGGAGCTGTACCCGTGTGGCAGCTTCTGCCTCCTGCCAAGAGAATCCTTTAATCCCTTGGTTAAATATTTGAGGTAATACTGTATCTCCCGTGCTTGGATTGCTTGGAGGTGCGGTGGAGAGGAGGAGGGTAGGCTTGGCCAGCACAAACATGCTGCTCTGCCGTGCTGAAAGGAAAACATGGCAAAAAGAGCAGTGGAAGAAAATACGTTGTAGATTTCCAGGGCTTTTGGAGTCCTGCGGCTCCTTGGCAGCTGTTTCTGGGTCTGGGAGAGAATTGTACATTTCGTGTGAGCGGAGGAGTGTGGCCCCTGTTCTCCGTGTTTGCTCCTGCTGTGCCAAAGGCTTCCTCACCTCTGGAAGGGATTCTGGAGGTTTGCAGAAAACTCGTTGTTAGTTTTTATTTTGGAATGCGTTTGCAAACCTCACTGCCAGCTTGAAGAGCGTTGACTGGTTCTGAGCGGGTCCCTGGGGGGTGCTGGGGTCACGGTGTGGCCCATCCCAGCTTCGTGTGGTGACTTTCCCATGGCACGCACGGCGCTGCAGAGCAGCCAAGACCAGTCTGTGGCCTCTGTGCCTGCTCATGGCCAACAGTGTTTTGGGATATGAAGAGAAGCCATGTGGAGAGCCAGAGCAGCCTGGGCTGTTCCCTGACAGCCCGTGTGGCTTTGGAGTGGGTGTCTTTGTGCTGGGCTCGAGCTGGGCTCTGGCAGTCAGAGCAGAGTCCATGCAGGGAGCAGGGTGTCCCATCCCAGCACAGCCTGCTCCCACAGGCTTGTCCTGGTTTGAGCAGATTCCCCCCCCCAGTCCATGGAAAGGTTCTTGTTTGTCAGGAAAAACGTTCACTGAAGCCAGGTGAGGCATGGGCACACAAGGCTGTTCTGTGAGTGCTGGACTTGGTCAAGTGTTTGCTTTTGGAACGTGCAGCAGTTGGGAGATTGGGAGGCTGCGTGTGGGAGGTGCTGCCCTGCATTTCAGGGAAAGGATTGCTGGTGGATTACAGCCAGGTCCCAGCCTGGAGTCGTAGATCCATCAAGTAATTCAGGTAGGACGGGAGCTCAGGAGGTTTCTGGTCCAACCTCCTGCTCAGAGCAGATACCTCGGGGTATTACCGGTCAGATGGGAGCATCCGAGGGAGGAGAGGGCTCAGCCTGCCTGGGTTCCAGCCCAGCTGCTTCCCTGGCCTCCTGACACCAAGGCTGAACCTCTCTTGTTTCAATTTACACCCGCACAGAGAAGCTGTGGTTGCCCCATCCCTGGTCCAGATCCACGTTGGACAGGGTTTGAGAGCAGCCTGGTTTAGTGGAAGGTGTCCCTGCCTAGGGGATAGGACTGGATGAGATTTAAGGGCCCTTTCTGTTTAAACCATTGCATGATTCTCTGGTTCTGTGACAGCCTCTGCTCCCTTCTTCTATTGTCTGTTGAAAAGGGGCCCTTGTTTGGGAGAACCAGCCTGCTCCTCCACCCTTGGCTCTTGACCCCTGGGGCAGCTATAGTGGCACAACCCTCTCCAGCTCCAGCTGTCTTGATCCCTCCTAAATGAGCCCCTGCCTTGATTCTGGTGACACCATTCCTTCAGAAACAAAATGTTTATTGCTGCTCCTGATCTGCATGGAGTCTTGTGCTCCTCCAGCCTGCTCAGCTGCCTCCCTCTGCACACCTGTGCTGGGAGCTGCTGTGGCAGGGATGGCAAAGCCAGCCAGCTGCGATGGGAGCTGCAGGAGAGCAGGCACCCAGCTGTGTGTTGAGCTGCTGATGTTACCAGGATGCAGCACAGGGGCACAGCCAGTCTGCAGAGGTGCAGACACAGATCTTGGGCACTTGCAAAGAGCTGTGCATGCCAAAGGTTCTGTGGAGCAAGCAGGACAGGACTGCCTGGATTATCCTGTTCCAGAATCTGGTTATGAGAATTCCTTCAAAACCACAGAGGTCGTGGTGCTGCCCACGTGCTGCCATTCTCCCCTGTTGTGTCCATCAGCTGAGGTGAGGGCAGCTGGCTCATCCAGCACGTCAGGGGTTGTGCTGTGCAGTAATGCAACACCTTGTGGCACTTAATTGCTAATGGCTTACACTGCCCTTCCAGGTGTGGAGTGGGAGCAGTGGGAATGCAGCCTGCATGGAAACGGATCCAGGAGACACTTTGCTGCTGAAGGTGGTGTGCGTTGACACATGAGGCAGCTCCTTGTCCTCAGTTATCCTCCTCCATCCATCAAAAATGCAGCTGTGGGCTGTTCTGTTTGGGTTCTTACCTTACAACACCAGGGTGCAGCGTGTTATCTTTGCGTTACCTATTCCACAGGGATTTCCTTGAGCAAGAGATGAAGATTTAACCTTTGGACTTCTAGAAATAGCCATCCTATGCTTTGGCTGTATTTCTGTAACCAAAGAACCCTACTGGAAAGAATGTCTGGTTTTCTTTTGGTTTGACTGAAGTGTGGGGAAGGATTGGCACGGTGGGGATGGTTAATTCCATGTGCAAATTCAGGCTCTGGAGAGATTAGCGCGGACTGGAGTTTGTTTCTTAATTATAATGAAAAAAGTAAACCCAAATGTCAAATTACATCTTAGTGAGATTTAAACATAGAGTGTGGCTGCATTAGCCAAGACATTTGTCACAACTTGAGAAGATTTACGCTGTGTCTCACAGTCAGAGCAGCCTCCAGACAGCTCTCATCACGCCGTTAACTCTTACCACTTGTTATTCATTTGGATAAAGCCCCCGTGTTGACTTTGGGTTTTCTTCCATGTTGCAGAGGCTGGAAACAGGAGAAACTGCTAACTCCATGGCGGAGCAGTGGTGTTTGATTTTGCTAAGATACTCAGGATCAGTTTCTTATGGATTTTCTGCTCTGCTGATGCAGTTTGCAAATGTGTATGGTGGAGACCAGAGCGATTCTGAAACTTCCTTGGAACCTGAGTCAGGAATAAAATCTGTGTTGGCTGATGGTGGCTCTGCTGGGTTGCGGGTTTAGGAGAGGCACAAATTAGGCTGTGTCTTGTGGCAAAGAACAAGGTAAGCATTTAGGTAAGGTTGTGGTGAGTGAGTGTGGAGGAGGAGGAGGAGGCTCAGGGGGGACCTTGTGGCTCTGCACAGCTCCTCCAGGAGGGGACAGCCGGGGGGGTCGGGCTCTGCTCCCAGGGAACAGGGACAGGAGGAGAGGGAACGGCCTCAGGCTGGGCCAGGGGAGCTCAGGGTGGGCACCAGCAGGAATTTCCCCATGGAAAGGGGGCTCAGACACTGGAACTGCCCAGGGAGGGTTGGCTCCGATCCTTGGAGTGTCCAAGGAATTCCTGGAGGTGGCACTCGGTGCTCTGTGCTGGGGACAGGCTGGGGATGGGGCACGGCTGTGACTCGCCGGGCTGAGAGGGCTGTTCCCAGCGCAGCGGTGCCGGGGCCGGTCCGGCCCGGGCGGGGGTGCCCGATGGCCGCTCCCCGCTAGGTGGCGGCTGAGACCGGCCTGTGAGGGCAGGCGTGCCCCGCGGGGCCCCCGGCACCCCGGCTCTGCGGGCCCGGGCTGTGGTGCTGCTCTGAGCGGGACAGCGCTCCCCTCCCTCCTGTGGCTCCAAACCCGGCACAGCCCCAAAGCGGAGCCGCTTCCCTGCTCTGTTCCTGTCCCCTCCTGCGGCTGTGCCCTCGGGCTGTGCCCGCTCCCCCACACGGGTGGGTGCCACGGCCCCCCGGCCACTCCGGCCATGCCGGCCAGGGCTGGGCTGTGCCCCTGGAGCTCTCTGTGCCCTGCTCCTGTCCCGGTGCTCCTGTGGCACAGCTCTCAGTGGTCCTGGGCTCCTCAGCCTTTCCTGCTGCCGGAGATGCCACCCGTGTTTGTGTGGCAGTGACAGCAGAGCCCAGCCCCACATTCCTGCCCAGCACACCTCTCACCTCCTCCTTGGATATTGCTTCTGGGAATTCCTTCTGAAATTGTTTTTCATTGTCCTTGTCTAATTATACAGAATGGTGAGAGATTTATTTCCCGGTGGAAACGTTGTCTTTTGAACTCACTCCTGTGCTTTCAACCTGCGGCATTCCTGTTATTTTGGCTCATTCAAAAACTAAATTCACTTGAACGACTCCAGTCCCAGTGTGGCTGTGGGGGGACGGACAGGCACCCACTGCTCACCTTCCCAGCCCCTTATACAGCACTGGGACTCGCTGGAGCTGCAGATCTGCTTTATCACATGAATTCATTCCATCTCAGCTATCAGAGATGGTAAAAAAGCCTCACCCAGAGCACCTTTGGGTGCAGATGGTGTCTGTGGCCTGAGTTCTCTGTGCACGGGAGCCCGTGGGCGAGTGCCAGAGCGATCGCTGTGTTCTCTGCTCTGCTCTCCCCAGGGTCTGCTCTGTGTCTGCCTCTTCAGTGTCTTTCCTCTCAGCCCTTTTCATGCTGAGCTTTGATTATGATCTCAATCCCACAGACGTGTTTTCAGCTTTCTGGAAAATATGTTTTTTTGTGTACTCTGTCTTGCAGGTTTTCATGGCCTTCATCCTGCCTGGGTTTGTTTGCTTATAGCAGATTTCTTTTGTTGTTCTCTATGACCTGAGTCATTCCTGTTGCTGCTTCTCCATCTCTCCGTCGCTCTCTTTAGTGAACAGAACATTTTTTCCCCATTCTGCCCACTCTTAATGTCTAAGTTTCTATTGTTTGCTGCTTCTCTTTGCCTGTGCTCTGTTCCCCAACGCAGACAACCCAGTGAACTTTCCCTGAGCTGGAGCTCAGTCTCTCCATGCTCTGGGGGCACTGGTGCCACCTCCCAGTGCGGGGAGCCATGGTGATGGTGAGTCCCACTGGGACCCAGACTGGCCCAGGGGAGCCTCTGCTTGGCTTTTATTGCATCCCACAGCTCAAGGTTATTGCCTCAAAAAATTCTTTGTCCTTTTTGGGGACAAGGTGGTAGGAGAGGATCCTCAGAGAAGCACGTTCCATGTCATGTTCCATGTTAGTTCTCGTGCCGCAGCTCCTCCTTCTCCCTCTCCTGTTTGGTAACCCTTTAAGCCTGTAATAGCAGTAACTTTACATGGGGTTTGTAAGCTTTTATTTTGCTTCTAAAGCACTTAAGCCAGTGAGGTCTTAAGCCTTGACTTCAGGCTTTTATTCTTGGTTCCAGCAACTGCTGCTTCAGTGGCTGACGGCTCGCCCAGCTGGAGTCACTGCGGCTGCCAGGGTTTGTCCTCTGCTTAAAAAGTTGTTTCAGAGAAAAATACTAAGAGAAGCATTATAGATAATTTTTAAAAGAGAAAAGAGCCCTCTGGATTGCTTTTACACACCTAAAAGTGCTGTCCCACCCAGTTCTGGCAAGTTTGTGACCTCTTGTTCCAGCTGTGTTGTCAGGGGTGGCCAGGAGCAGAGCAGTGGCTCCTGTCTCTGGTGTGAATACCTCCCTGTTTATGTAATGCATTCCTTGCTCTTCCTCGGGGCCTGTGCTGCAGAAATTGGCTACGAAAGTTTGGCTTTGCCTGGATGCTGGGGTGGTTGGTCCCAGGACAGCAGCTGGGTTTTGCTCCCTTTGGAGATGTTGCCTCTGGTGGGACCCGGTGGCAGCCACTTATCTCCTTCTGGGTTATGTCACTGCTGATACCCCGGAGGGGAGCTCACAGGGGGTCAGGGCTGGGGATGTGAGTGTGGGTCCTGATCCACAGGACATGGCACAGCACACATCTCCTGTGTGGGACACCCACAGTTCTGCTGCAGGTGTGTTCTTGGGTTCGGGGTTCAGGCTGGGGGTGAGCGTGGTGCTGAGGGGTGGGCTGGGTCTGCAGGGTGCCTGAGCAACAGGGATAATCGAACCTGGATTGCAGCACAGATGTGGAACAGGACGGAGCAGCTGCTTGCAGCAACTTGTTTGTGAGCCTGGGCCCAGAGAGGTGAGCCAGCCCCAGGGGAGGGTGCAGGGTGCTTGCATCCAGTGATTTCTGTCATGGTTTGGTGGGAACTGGCTGTCCACCCTTCAGCCGTGCTGGCAGCCTCAGCAGGGAGGCACAGGGCCTCAGCTGCAGTGACAGACCAAAGAGAGCATACTCACTTTCCTTCCGTCTCTTTATCACCTCTGCTTCGAGTTATTTGATCAGGCAATTCAACAAACATTTAGAAATTCAGGGAATAGCTCCATGTTGGGAGAACAAATCTCCCTGCCAATTTAAATAGACTATTAGAGTATTGTTTCCTACTTTAAATTAAAAATTAAAGTAAATGGTTCATGCTACAATGACTCACAAAGCCAGCCTCTTCCATTATTTCCTGCTTTATTGGGTCTTACATTTAGTTTTAAGCAGTGATTTACTGTCCTGCTGCATCCCCACTACCATCCCTCCCCCAGGGGTTTTTCTTCTCCCAGCTTCAGCCCCAGAAGAAGGTCTTTGGACTGTTGTTTTGATAATTTTATTTCTGTGTTCACCCTCAGTTTGTCATTCCTGGCAGATCCATGTGTGGAGCTGGGCTCTGCGGGATCAGGAGCAGGACTGGGATCACGAGCAGGACTGGGATCAGGAGCAGGCAGGCTGCAGGCTCAGGCCATGGCAGGGTGCAGGTGAATGTCCCACCTGTCTCTCAGCCTGTGTTTGTTGGATGGTAGAAGTGGTGGTGGGGAGTGCTGGCAGCCCCTGGGGTGGGCACAGGCAGGGCTGAGGGTTTCCCAGGGAGGTTGTGAGTGTTGTGGAATTTCAGGTCCTGTCTGCAGAGGGATAAACGTGCTGCTGCAGTTTTGGAGGGGGACACCAGGAGCCTTTAAAGCCCCACTGGGCTGGCTCCCAGGTCCAGGAAAGAACCTTGTGCTGCATCCCAGGATTGGTCCAAGAAACCTCTGCAGCCACCCTGTGCTTACAGAAGTCTCTCTAGGAGAGGAGGGATGGGCCTTTCTGTGTCCCCTTTCTGCTGCCTTCCCCAGAGCCTCAGGTTCTGTGCTGCCCCACACGTGTCCCCAGGTGTGCCAATGGGGGATTGAACGTGGTCTCCTCTCAGGGATGTCCCAGTCCTTAAAGCTCCAGGCAGTGGTGATTGAGCCAGTCCTGGCACAGAGCCACCAGCCTTGTTCAGAACACCCGGGCAGTGTCAAACCTCTTTCAAAGAGGAGGAGCGCCAGGCATGGCTGTGTTACAGTTATTTTAAAAATAAAGATGACACTGCCATTTAAAATTAGGCTGGTTTTGATGTGTTGAGAGCCCGTGTTCGTCAGCAGACGTTGGGAGGAGGAAGGGCGTGTGTGCTGGCTGGGGCTGGCCGGGCTCCAGGCAGAGCTGCTGGAGGAGGATGTGCAAATTGTTGCTCAAGCATCCTAGAAAACTTGGGGGAAGCTTAGAGCAGTAGAAGTTTTCACTTTTAATCAGTTATTTGAGTGATCCCAACATGTCTGCTTCGCTGGACCCGCTTAAAAATGCTGCTCTGGGAAAGTTTAGGCGCTTTAGTTATTCCAAAAATGTATTTTGTTGGAGCAGTTGACCTTTAGCTGTGTTATTCCGAGGCTGCCGCGCATCTGACACTCTGCTCCCCTCGCTCCCACACAGCCCCCAGAGTGGCTGCTGCTGCATTTCCTTTTCAGGGTGAGCCATGGGAAGCTGGCAGTTTGACCCAGGTAATTTTTTCCCTTGCTCTGACCCAGGTGATTGTTTCCTTGGGTGACAAACACAGTTATATAACTGCGCTGAGCTAAGCAGCCCAGCTGGCTGGCAGGGAGCCCGGCTGGCCTCGGCTCCGCAGGCCCTTGGGAATGCCTGCACTTGTAATAAAATGTGGGCTTGTTTTTAATTGGAACCATCCTTTAGTCAGCTCCGAGAGACACAAGAGTGAGACCCATGTAGGGGATTCAAGCCACCCCCAGATGCTTCAGTTTTGATAGATTTTTCTCTTCTGTCTTTTAATCAGGCCCAGGGTATAAGTTTGAAGCTGAAATTTATATTGAAAGGAAGGAGCAGGAGAGAGAAAGGGGGACACGAGGTGGGAGATGACTCCGACTGCGATGAGCAGTAGGTTGAGAGGAAAGGAAGGAAGGAAGGAAGGAGCTGCCAGGGTCCCTGGCCACCCTCTTCCAAATGAACAGCTTCGTCTGCATGACATAAACCAGCATTTCACAGTGGGTTTCTGCTGCCCTGCCAAGTTCTCCACTTGGGAAGCAAGGCATAATTTTCCCTCCCCTCCTGCTGCAGAGAGGTTTGCAGGGATGTGGGCTGGGAGAGATCATACTCCTATCTATATCCTTCTGGCTCTCAGAGCAAGGAGGGTTATTTCTAACCACAACACAGTGTAGTCTAGCTCTGAAAATCCTGCTTGTAGTACGAAAACCTGGCTCTCAGACAGAAATAGAACAAGGTTGATAAGGCAGAGCCAGAAACAAGGGCTGATTTCATCAAGGTTGCCAGGTGTCCTGCTTTAACAAGGAAATAGTACATGAGCTTTGCTGGGTGCTGCTCCAAGGCTGCTCCCAGTGAAGCAGCTCAGGGGCAGGCTGGAGGGTCCACCTCACTCTTCTCTTCTTCCTTCTCTCTGTTCTTCCTCTGACCCCTTCCCTGTTGCTGCAGGGACAGGATACAGGGTGCCCCCCTGCCCCAGGCCTGGGGGCTCTCCGGGTGCCAGAGCTCCAGCCCTGCTCTGGGCATCCCTGTGCCCGTGGGGGGACATGCTGGGGACCGTGGGGACACGATCAGGCACATCCCTGGTGTTCCAGTGGGGAAGGCATCACGAATAAAGACTTGTTGCAGGGCAGCTGAGGTGTGCAGAGGGATCCCCAGCTCTCCCTGCTCGGGCAGGGCTCTCGGGGAGCTGTGGGGTGCTCGGGGTGCTGCAGACACCCAGCAGCAGCTGAGTCAGTCCGAGTGGCCCCACTCCAGCTGGAACACTGCTCCTCAGCCCATTTGCCCTTATGAAAGGGTTGCAAAACCCTCATGTGGAATGTCTGTGCTCCTCCTGCCCATGGCTTCCCAGACTGTCCCAGCGTGGCTGGGAAGCCACTTGGGCTACCAGTTCTGAGGGAATGTCATATCTATTTATACCCCTTGGGCTTGTGCATCTTCTGAGCTGAAAGTTGAAAGACTCATTCCTGGCTGTTTTGAGGATTTCTGAATATGAATCACAAGGAAATTGCATAACACTGCAGCATTTCCTCCCATTGCTCTGGACCTTGCAAACACCATGCTCCCCCAGGGAGACCAGGGAACTCTGGCAGGACTGGCCCATTCTGAGAGTCCAAATGGAAAATCTGGCTTGAAGGGGAGGTCCCAGCACCAGTGAAAGGAGTGTGAGGTGGAATCTTCCATGCCAGGGCGCGGAGTTGAAATTCTTCTTTGATGGAAATCCCCCTCTCTGCAAACCAGGGCTGCTGGCCTCTTGGTCTCCAGTGCTTTCCTTAAATCCCTCTGTCCTCTGAGCAGCTGGACAATCCTTTCCTCTGGGTTTTAGCCATGAGGCAGAATTTCATGCCGGTGTTGGAATTTGAAGGATTTTGGGAACTGTACTAAACACTGTGCAGCCTCCACTGCAACTTAGGTTGGGCCATTTTTGATTTTAAACCTTAAATGAAAGTGAATGAAATTTAAAATGAAGCAAGTGCCATAGGAAATCACAGCCCATGTTTTGTGGAGGTTAATGAACACCAAGGGCAACAGCGTGACCCCTGAAATGAGGAAATAAAAATGAAATTACTCAACATAATCTTTTTGTAGTTCCCCTTCCAACCCCCAGCTACTTCCTTTTCCTTTTCTTTTCCCACAGTCCAGTGTCATCCTGAACCACTCACATACCCCTTTGCTCTTTGCACATCATGTGTGCAGTTTGTTTAGGATCAGGTTGGAAAACTGATGGGTTGAGTTCTTCCTGGTTTATCTGTGCACAGGCAGTGCATCAGATGATGAAGAGTGGCTGTGGGACTATTTTAGGCTCTGGGTGGTGTCTCAGGGGTGTTTCAGGCTCTGGATGGTGGCTGTTGGTGGCTGTAGAGGTGTTTCAGGCTCTGGATTGGTGGCTGAGGGGTGCAGCAGGCTCCAGATGGTGGCTGTCAGAGGCTGTAGGAGTATTTTAGGCTCCAGATGGTGTCTTTCAAAGGCTTTCTGGTTAGGAAAATCCACAGCTGATGTTTGCCTGATGCACAGCTCCAGTGTTGGGGTGTATGGTAGTGGCAGGACTGAATTTAGAGGGGGCAGGAGCAGGTGCAGCACCTGCATTGCTGCTTCTGCCCAGGCTTTGGTCCACGAGAAGCTGGGGACGTGGATCCAGGAGCAAACCCTGGCTGTGAGTGTGTGACTCCCAGCTCATCCCTGGGCTCATCCCTGCGGCTCCAGGGGAGCAGGGAGCTGCCTCCTGGGCTGTGTGTTCCTCTGCCACACCCTGGAATATCTCAGAGCTCTTAATCATCCCTATAAAACCATTTCCTCTGCAAAACATAGCATGTATTTGGTGAAATGTCTCACCAAAGGAAATAACTGATTCTTTGATGAATTATCTTAAATACCAAGTTCATAATTGAGCATAGTGCAAGTGTCAAAGTAGTCATGAGTTGTAACTGCTCTCATAAAATTTATCTTTCTGGATTACTTGCAGATGCATCTTGGAATTTTTCAATAATAGCTTGTAAAGGCCTTCTTTAAGCTTCCAGACAGCAATTATCCTGCAAGAATGAAGCAGCAGTAGCTTCTGCTAAAAAAATTATAGTCTGGTTTTGTTCAGGATATTTGACCATCCACAGTAGGAGTTTAGAAAACTGAATACAAGACATGGAGGTCTGTAAGTTTTATACTATATTAATAATGTATTTTTTCTATACACATTACTTCTGAAACTGCCTGGTAAGGATATTTTGGCTCTGGAAATACAATCAAATGGGAATAATTAGTGAGAGCGAGATGTTAAAGCATCACAGTGCTGCAGGGCAGGGATTTGTCTCCACGTTAGTCACTAGTCCCAATTCTGGGAGTTTTATAACCCAGCCTGTTCCCACACGTGTCCATGGGCCACAGGCCCTTCACCTCCCAGCAATGTTTCTTCTCTCTGATTTCCCACCCTTTGTCAGTGACTAATACTGGAAAGTGAAAGAAGCTTTTTGCTTCACGAGAAGCTCTCTGGGTTTAGGGCTGTTTTCTCCAGAGTGTTAACGACAGGAAAAACAGCGTGTGGGCATCAAAATACACTCATTTAATGGTGTTTTATTGTCTGGGCTGGTGCTGGGCAGTGTGTGTGTCTGCAGAGCTCCTGCCTGTCCTGTTCTCAGCAGAGCTGTCATGAGCTGTGTGTTGGATGCTGTCACCCTGGGGGTGTCACCTCGCTGTCCCTTCGTGTTCCCCTGGCCCAGAGCTGTGTCTGTGGGGCAGCCACAGCCAGCCTGGGCACAGCAATGGTGCAAATACATGCCAGAGAGAGGGTGAGGGTGGGGGGAAATCAAATCCAGCACTTGGCAGTTGTTTGGAAGAGGGTTTAGAAGAGCTTTTCCAAGGTGCTCCCAGCCCACCTCTCCTGGGACAGAGGTGCTGCAGTCCTGGGCTCGGTGCCATGTGTGTGGGATGGGGAATAGCAAGAACCTCTTTAAAATTCTTCACCCTTTCCCTGGGGGAGGTTGGGCCATGAACTGACATCTATGTGAGGCTTAATCTTCAAATGCATCCTTCTGCTTTAAGGCCTGCCTGTTATTGGAGCCGTTTTGGAAAGAGTGGAATATCAGCATCCCTAGGGCCAGGCTGGGCAGGAGTGATCTTTGCCAAGGCACAAGCCTGAGGGGTTTGCCAGCAGAGCAGGGGTGACACTTGGGGCACTGGAGGAGCCTCACTCTTGGACCTCTTACACAGCAGCCCTTTCCTCAAACTTGGAAACTTTCTCTTACCCAGAAAAATCTCCCTCTAGAAGATTTGAGGCAGTATAGGAGAAGTATTTCTTGGAAAAGGAAGGGGTATGACTGACTTGGGGCTTGGCTAAAACCCTGCTGGTGTAGAGTTGTGTTAATGGATTACCAGAAACAACGGATAAAAGGTTTGACCTCAGTAAGATGGATATAGGGTGGCAGTGTCTCTGTGTTTTATGGGTGCTGTTGATCTCTGTGTGGAACCTCCCATTGTGTGCACACTTTGCAATTAATGGCGAAAGCATATTATGTTTCCTTGTCTGCCCTTTTCCCTTGTTTTACGAGCAGCCTCTGGTGATTAACAGCCTCTGTTGTTTCATAGATCCAAACTGGAAGAGCAAATGTGCAGGCAGAGGATCTCCCTGTGCTGTGCACTAGGAGTTGGAAGGGTTTAGGTTGGAAGGACCTTAAAGCTCCTTTCATCCCACCCCTGCCGTGGGCAGGGACACCTCCCACCATCCCAGGGTGCTCCAAGCCCTGATCCTTTGCTGTGTTTAGTGTTACCTGTGTGTGGGGGTGAGCCAGGACACGGGATCTGTGTGATCCCAAGGAAGGGCCCTGTGTCTCCAAGGCTCTGAGTGACAGGCTGAGCCCCCAGTCCCTCCTGTGAGCCCTCAGCAGAGGCACTGAAGCTGGAGGGAGAACTTCCTTCAGGAAGGCTGGCTCTGTGGTGGGGCTGCAGGGCAGCGCTGCTGTCAGGGGAGCCCGCGGGTGTTTTCCTTCCTCTTGCCACTTATTTTATTTTCTTGATATAAACACTGTTCCTAGAGGAAAACTCACTTGCTGACTGCAGCTGGTTTTGCTGCTGAATCATCCCCCGCTTGCCAGATGTGGCTGGTGGATTTTCTCCTGCTAACAATCATCTCTGCTTGGTTTTGTGTTACGTAGCCAGGTGTCCTGGGAGGGAGATAAGGAAGATGCTCCTTGGAGGGATCAGTCCCTGCCCAAACCCCAGTTTTGAGCTGCTCCATTCGAGTTGTGCTTCCCCAGCACGTCCTGGGTGGTGGAGCTGATCCAAGGTGTCCTGCCGTGCTCCGGGGTGCCCAACAGGAGAGCTCAGGAATGGCCTGTGTTTGGCTGACCTCCAGGGGAGGAATCTGTTTCTGTGCCCTGCTGGTGACATGCCCTGTGACACACAGCCTTGCTGGGTGTTTGGGCAGTGTTGGTTGTTGGGGCAGCACGGGGAGCTCTGCTGTGCCAGCCTGGCTGCCGCTGGCCCTGACCTCTGCGAGCATCACAGGCAGCTCCCAGCCTGGCCTGCAGCTCCTGGGGGAGATCCCCTCAGCAGGGACCCTGTGGGAGCACAGACCATGCCCTGCTGGTGTCAGAGGTTGGGGTGCCTGGAGCACAGCCCTGCCCACAGCCTGTCCCAGCCTCTGGAAGCTCGCCTCGCCCTGGCTATTTCGGGAGGCACCATGTGATGCAGGCTGCTCCCTTTGCAAGGGGGCTCCCAGCCTGTTCCCAGCAGCTTCACCAGCCTTTTGTCCTGTTCAGTGGCCACTGCCCACTCAGCCACATCCAGACGCTGCTGGAGCACTGGGATGTGTGGGTGTGTGTTCCTGGTGGGACTCTGAGCAATGAAGGATTATTTTAAACCATTTTACTCTGTTGAGCTGGAGAAATAAAACCTGTCTGAGGGCTGATCTTCTTACAGCTGCTGTTGGTATTATCCTGGGCTTTTAAAGTGCCCTCACATCGTGATTAAAACCTTCTGCCAGTGTTTTCCCTTTTTATTGTATCCACTGAAATGTCACTTTAATCTCCAGCAGCCGAGCTGTGTGGTGTGGTGATTGGAGTGGGAGGAGGAGTATGGACATTTGAAAGCTGCAGAGGCTTGGGATGGAGTGCTGGTGGTGACTGCTGTGGGCAGTGCTGGATGCATTCAGTGCCTCATCCTGCTGCACTTCATGTCCTCTCTAAATTAATGACATTTCTTTTCCTCTCCTGCTCTCTGCCTGACTCGTTTGCTCAGGCTGTCCCTGAGGAGGGTGGTACCTGCTCCCTGCCCCAGTTGCACCTGCCAGAGGTTCCTGTAATGCCCATAAGGGAATTGCCTGCTTTGCTCTAAGTTTATATCCTTTATATGAGTCTTTCAGGAGAGGAGTCACAGAACCGTGGGATAGTTTGGGTTGGAAGGGGCCTTTAAAGGTCATCCATTCCAACCCCACCTTCATTTTGTTTAGAAACCTCTAATTCCTGTTTTTACCTGGTCCATCCCATTTGCGATATTTCATTTTAAGAGCTGTCCTAGTCAGTATTTTAACATAACTCCAGAGCTGGGCCAGCCCAATATTTGTGTGCAGAAGGTCCTGGTGGTGTCTGGGGACCTGGCTGCTGGGGGAGGTCCTGGCAGCAGCCACGCTGTGGTGACACCAGCTGTGCCAGCAGTCCCAGCCCAGCTGGAGCCAGGGGCTTCATAAGACTTTCTGCTTGTGTTTTCCAGGTGTACAACTCGAACAAGGACAACCAGAGCGAAGGCAGTGAGTATTTCTTCTCAAGCCTGACCCCTGAGAGGGGGCTGAGCTGTGGGAGGGGTCGCAGAAGATGCTGGGGACACTGGGCTGGGCTGGGGGGTGACAGGGCTCAGTGTGGGGACCCCAGGGTGGCCCCAGGGCGAGCTGAGTGTGGCACCCAGCAGGGACCAGGGGCAGAAACCTGCTGGTGGGACCTGGGGCCATGGAGAGCAGTGCCAGGCAGTTCCCTGCACCCCTCAGGGTGTGTCCCCTCCTGCCCCACACCATGTCCCAGCCCCAGCAGCACTGCAGGGGTCTGGTGGCCTTGGGACCCGCTCCTGAAATTCAGCAGAGGGATCAGGGGATGCCTGGGACCAACCAGCTCTTCTCTCTGAGCCAGAATGTGCAGGGTGAACGTGTCTTTCAAAAGGGAAATTGGAACAGAAATACAGGAGTAAGGAGGTTCTGCCTTGTCAAGATTGCCAACAAGAGCCCTTAAAAATCAAAATATTTTTATTGTAGTTCAGGCAATCAGAGCCTTGTGTCAAGAAAGCACTTGTTTTTCTTCCTAGAGGAGCAGTTGCACCTGGTCCTGCCTCTTATGTCCTGTGTTTTAAAACCCTTAATTGAGCCATTTCCCAGTAGGTTGGATTTGCCATAATTGCAATGCTCCAGCCCCAATCCCTTCCCTCCTTCCCTCAAAGCCACTGGTCAGGCAGGGCCGGGGTTGACGTTCAGTGCTTGGTTCAATTTGGTGCTGCCTCAGACACGACATTTTCATCTGGGCCCAGAGCATTTTTCTCTCAATAATTGGTGTAAATTGCAGCTAATGTTCTTCAGACTCATTTCAGCCCTTGCACAAAGCAGTCTCTTCCCCCTCTCTGCTCCCTCCTCTGTGGTTTCCCCTTCCCTTTGATCCTCCCTGGCATCAGCTGCACATCCATCTTTCCCTGCGTGTATCCCTGGCTCTGTGCCTCCCAGGTGATCCCAGCAGAGCTCAGTGCTGTGCCTCACACTGGGCAGGGCAGCATGGCCAGTGCCCCTGGGCAGGAGCTCTGCTGGAACAGCTCCTCTTGTCCCTTTTTCCCAGAGCTGCAAAGCCCAGGAGTGGCTCTGTGCTGCCTGGCCAGGAGCTGTCGCTGCTCCGTGGTCCCTGCACACAGCCCTGGCTCTGCCAGCTCTGTACCTGCTGGTTTGGCTCTCTTAAAAATGAGAGTGGTCCTCCTTGTCTGCTCCTTGTCTGTGCTTCCTGGTTCTGGGAGCAGGTTGGGACCCCTGGCTGAAGGTGCTTCCCACCCTCTGCTTGGGCTGGGGCTGCCACCGGTGTGGGCAGAGGTCTGACTGCTTCAGCCTCATTAAATCCCTGGTTTAGAGCTCTGCCTGCCTCCCCAGGCACTCTAAAATTGATTCAGCAGCTGGCTCTCTGCCAGCAGCCCTTGATACAGGATCTTCCTATAAGGACTTGAAAGGCGTGTGGTGATTGAGAGGGTCCGGATGCAATTCCTGACCCCGGGAGCTCTGTCCCTCTGCTTCCTGCCTGCACTTCTGGGAGCCTGAGAGTGCCTCGTGCTGCTGTGCTGGCACTTTCAGGACACTGTAATTTTGCAGAGCTTCTGGGTTTTCTGTCCTGCTGTGTGGCCAGATGGCCGTGGGCCTGTGGGTGATTTATCCTGATCTGCTGTGCAGGGGGAGGAAGCCAGGCAGAGGGGCTGAGTGGTGTCACTGAGCCATGAGAGCCAGGGGAATTTACATGCTCTAGTTTGCTAACCAGAAGGACTTGCCCTGCTCTGTGGAAACAAATCCTCCAGGCCATTTGTGCTTATCACATGGAACAGCACAGAATTCCTCCTTTCCCTTCCTTCCCACCATTTCCCTCTCCATCTTCCACATCCACTTGGTCTCCCATTAGTTCAGGACCCCACCAAAGTATTTATTTTCACAAGCTCTTCATAGACCTTGAGTCCCTTTGGCTGCCCTGTCTGCTGTGCCCTTGTCTGGGTGCCCGGGCCCTTCCCAGCAATCACAGTCATGGAATCACAGAATATTTTGGGTTGGAAGGGCTTTAAAGCTCCTCTCTTCCCCTCCCTGCCATGGCAGGGGCACCTTCTGCTGTCCCACTTTGCTCCAAGCTCTGTGCAGCCTGGCCTTGGACACTTCCAGGGATGGGGCAGCCACAGCTGCTCTGAGCACCCTGTGCCAGGGCCTGCCCACCCTCACTTTAGAAAAACTTCTTCAATTTCTCTATCCTAATCTGACCCTCAATCTTCCTTTTCCAATCTTGGCAGCTCACTGGTAGTTAGAGCCCTGAAAACTCATTTCTGGTAAGACTTGAAAGCTCATTCCTCTGGTCTCTGCTTCATGATTTCCCCCCTCCTCTGTGGTTCTTATTTCCAAAATGTCCTTGAAAGAATTCAAAGCAGAGATGGTTACATGGCACAGGAACGTGTGGTGGGGAGGCAGAGGAGCTGCTTTGACCTTGCACTGCCCTGACATGCAGCTGGAGCCAGGCATGCTGACAGAGCTGATTCAGCCCTCCTGCCCTCTTCCCAATGCTCTGATATGTCACATCAGTGTAAAGGAAAGGAATTAATGGATTAAATAGAAATAATCTGCCAGGCAAAAATAGAACAGGATGAGACCAATTCAGCAGCACTTGGAATGTGATGCTGTTGAAGGTCAGATGAGTGTGGGGGTGTGTGGGCAGCAGCTGCTGTGCAGGTGATGTGTATCACCTGTGCTGATGTTAAATGTTTCTGGGATGGATTGCAGCCTGGGCAGTGCATCTGCTTGGGCACTGGGTGCTGCTGCTGGAGGAAGAGCCTGTGACACGTGTGGTGGCCTGGAGCTGAGCCTCACACCCTGCCCTGAGGAAGGAGAGCCTCAAAGGAGGCTTAGCCAGGCAGGCAGGGACAGTTCAGACTGGAAGTTAGGGAAAGTTTCTTCTCTGGAAGGGCTGTCCAGCCTTGGCACCTCTGCCCAGGGCAGGGGCGTCCTCATTCCTGGGGAGGTTTTACAGCTGTGTGAATGTGGCTCTTGGGGACAGGGGTTAGTGGTGGCCTTGGCAGTGCTGGGGGGAATGGTTAGACTTGATGACCCTGGAGGCTTTTCAAACCCAGATGATTCCATGGATCTGTGATCTGGACAGCAGTAGATCCAGATCTGCCTTTGATCTGGACCATTGCTGAATGGATCATTTGGTAAATGACTGAGATAAAGAGCAGATGCTCTGAGAGAGGGGAAATCAAGCTTTTACAATGCTCATTAAAAGTTAAATTTAAAGATGAATAAAGGCACTTTGGATATTTAATCAGATATTATTTCTGGATATAACTACTGCAAATAAATCCCCGGCCTTTCCTGATCCAGAGCTTGACATGAGTGGAAGAGCTTGTTCATCTGCTTAGGGGGATTATGCCAGGTCACTTCCATCCAGAGGCACTGCTGGGTTTCCTCCTCCTGCTGTTGCTGCAGGGAGCTGGGATCCCATCCCTGCCTGGTCGTGGGGTGGTGGGCCCTGCAGGGTTATGGAATCATGGAATCATGGAATGGGTTGGGCTGGAAAGGACCTTAAAGATGATCCAGTTCCACCCCCAGGGACACCTTCCACTATCCCAGGCTGCTCCAAGCCCTGTCCAGCCTGGCCTTGGCGACCCAAACATGCAAGGGGCTGAAGGAAAACTGCTGGTCTGTGGGATGGGTTGGCACCTCCAGTGGGTGGCAGAGAGCCTGAGCAGTGACCCAAACTGTCAGCACCACACAGGGATACCCAGAGGTCAGGGTCACCCCAGTGCCAAGCCAAGGCTGAGCAGACCTGCTGAACGAGGTTTGCTGGAGCAAGAGGGTTTCCACACCACGGTTTTGAGCTTCTCAGGTACCCCTGTGTTTATCAGTAGCATGGGAATGGCAGCTGTGCCCAGCTGATGGATGGCACATTGGGTTTATGCTGCATCCATGCTGGGAGCTCTGAGGGTGCCCAGCAAAGGGCCCTGCAGCTTCTGGATTATCCTCACGTCCTGTGGCACAGGCATCCTGCAGCTCGTGTGCTTGTGTTGGCTCGGCACTGCAGCCTGCTTGCCCAGAAAAACATAATAGAGCTGTTTTCCTTTGCACTGTTTAGGGTCCTCGTGCCATTCATCAGACAAAGCCCACCCCCAGCAGAGGGCTCAAAGCATGGGATTAGGAAGGGGCTGTGGGCTGGCAGCTGCCCAGGGAGCAGCCCTGGATGGGGGAAGGAGAGCAGGGGAATGCACAGGAGGGAAGCTGCACGTGCCTTGCTGGGGGCACTGCCAGCAGGGCCCTGCTCCCTGCCTGCCCTGCTCTGCGCACAGCCACTTGTGTCTCTCACATCACTGCATTCCCTCGGCTCTGGAGCTGGGCTGGCATTGCCCACCCTTCCCTGAGGGGCTCCTGCCCTGGGGAAGGTTTTCCAAACCTTTCTGTAGGGAGGAACCAGTTTTCCATAACAAGCAGCTGGCTGTGGGCAGTGTTTTCCAGGCAGTGGTGGAAAGCTCTCTGTGGGATGAATTCTTCCAGCAGGTGTTTGGGTCCCTGTATTAGTAATTCCTTGAACTCAGAAGTGAAAACCTGCATTGGCACAGGTGAATTGAGTTGTACATCCCATTAACTCTCATGTTTTAGCTCTCACTCTCCGGCAAAGGCAGGACACCTCATGTGCCATTTTGAGGGATTTGTTGTGTCAAAATGTACGATTTCATTTCTTTCCAAGCAACCCGTTGTCAACTTGCCAGACAAATTTGGGTTATCTCACCTTGATCCTAAATTAATTTTTGTCCATCTGCACTGGTAGATGCCTGGCAGAGCCGAGGTTCAGAGAGATGTGGAGGCTGGAATGATGATCAGTGTCCGTGTTTGCCTGGGTTACAGCTGGTACAAATTGCTGTACTTGTGTTTTTCTGCCCTCATTTATCTCCTCCTTGTCTGGGCAGTGGTGCATTGCTGGGATGGCAGGGATTCAGGAGGAGCCTGGTGCTGCCTGTGAGGGCCTGCCCTGCCAGCTGTTCACCACTGCTCTGTGCCCTTCCCCTGCAGCTGCCCAGCTGGACAGCATCGGCTTCAGCATCATCAAGAAGTGCATCCACGCTGTGGAAACGAGAGGTAGGGCAGCTCTGGGGCTGGGCTTGCTCTGGGGCAGCTGTTGGCAGTGGAGCACTTGCTCTCCTGCCCTTTTCATGGACAGAATGATTCATGAACCCTCGGACCCACATCAGAGGAGCCCATAACGTGCTGGGCCGATGCCAAGAAGCGTTTGCCCCACGGCTGGGCCAGCAGGGGCTCACAAACATGGGGCAGAGTTAGGAAATAACCCCCTGGATGTGCAAAACGGGGGACAGGACCGAAGGGGGTGCTGACTTCAGCATCCTTCCTGCAGGAATGCTGCCAAGTACGTCCTCTCATGTGGCATTCTGTCCCCAAAACCTCTTGTGAGTCTCCTTGTATACAGGTGGGATTGTCCCAGCCCCTCAGGGTGAAGTCAGATGCAAAAGGCACAGACTTCAACCTGAAGAACTTGACACAGTAAAATTTTACCAAATTGTCCTGGTTAAGTGCAGGTCCTGCATGGGGCTGCCATGGCTGTGGGAAGGAGGAAAAGTGTCCTTAGATCCTTATCCCTGAGCTAACTGGGGGTAACACTTCTAATGAAACAGAATAGGATACATGAAAACCTTGATATCAACCCCAGATTTTACCATCTTCTGTGGTTCTGTATTTGATAGGTGAGAAGGTTTCATTGGCTTTACTATTTGAGAAGCCAAAGAAGTGAAAGAAATCTTAGCAGCTCTTGTGACCTTCTGCTAACAAGTTCCTTGTTTTCCCTAGGGATCAATGAGCAGGGGCTCTACAGGATCGTCGGGGTGAACTCCAGAGTTCAAAAGCTGCTGAGTATATTAATGGGTGAGTATCTGGACTTTTGTTAAAGGCAAGTAGACTGAGCTGCTTTGAAGTCTTGCCAAGCAGGAGCAGAGGCTCTTGCTGGGGTCCCTAAAGGAGGTGACTGTGCCCTTAGGACCACGTGCTGGTCGAGGCTGGGAGGTCCCGGGCACTGTGGGCAGGTCTGAAGATAGGACTGTCACTGGTGTCCTGCTCACACATGCTCTGAGTTCTGACAGCTTTCCCAAATGCAAACCAAAATCTTCAAAGAAATAGCTGAAAGCTTTGGCTTTACATCTCCTACCTGCCCCCTTGTTCCCAGCACCCTTTGAAATTATTTTCTCCTGGATGTTGCACGCTGCCTGTGGCTGTTCTTGCTTTCCCCATGGACTTTCTTGTGCCTGTTTATCTCAGTCTTGCCCAGAATTTTCCAGCATGTGTTTCCCTTGTGACTGAGGCATTGGATCCTGCAGTTCTGGATGCTCCACAGAGATAAGCTGCTGGGTCTTGGCACAGCAGAAGTTTGCTCTGGCTGTGGGGACAGAACCATTTCAGCCCTGACCTCACAGGCAGCATTTCCATCCCACAGCTGCAGCCCTGGACCAGTCTGTCCGTCTGTCCAGACATGCCTGAGACACAACAGTGGAAGAGAGAACAGAGCTGGGCTGGAGCAGGGCAGCTGTCCTTGGCCAGTCCTGTCTGATGCTGCTCAGACTTGACAAAACCATGGATGAAATAGGGAATAGGGAAACAAATGCTTACTAGTTTGTTAGTGCCCTGTTGAATGTGTTTGTTACTCCTTGGGGGAAATGCGTGGCATTTCTCATCATCTTCTTTCCTTCACTTATGTCTTTCCTTTGCTACATGATTTCCTTTTCCTCGTCCTCACAAAACTGCAGTGCTCCTTTCTCTGCATATTTGTTCTTGCAGAAGGTTTTTATCTCTTGTGTTTCAGCATCTTTTCCTTCTCCTTTTCCAATTCCTTCTTCTTTTCCCACCATTAAGGTGTTCAGTGAGCAAAGCCCATGGTGGCTGTTACAGCTGCCAGTGTTAACCTGTGGAAAACAGATAATCCAGGTGATTGGAGTAGAAGGGCACGGCTCCAAATCTGGGTGCAGGGGACCTCTTTGCTGTGGCATTTGCAAAGTTCACTGCAGTCACAAGAGCTGGTGGCTGGTGCTGTTACTGGAGAAGTTTGGCACAGGCTGGGGACGTGTGAAGGTGCCCTGCAGCCCCAGGAGCCAGCTCTGTCCCGTGGCACACGCGGTGGGCACGGGGACAGCACCGCTCCCAGAGCACTGCCCATGGAAACAGCCTGGCCTGGTGTCCCAGGGCAGGTCCTGGCAGGGGCACAGCCAGGTCCTCGGGTGGTGCTCGTCACCACATCCCGTGGGTGGCATGGAGCCCGTTCTCCTGTCACGAAGGTGTCAGTGCTGGTGTCGGTCCTGGGACTGTGACAGATGGCAGAGCTCGCCTGGGTGAAGAGCTCTGCAGAGCTGGGAGGGATTCAGTTTTGGACACCATCCAGCATCCATTATCTCCTCAGCCACTGAGGCCACTCAGCTGTCGCCCTGTGTCTCATAAGGAGGTGATAAATCGCTGGAGCTGTTCCTTTGTCCTGGTGTGTCCCCGTTGGTTGGTGGTGCTGGGAGCCCTGCTGGAGGCCAGTCAGGGCTGGGAGTGGGACCCTTTTGGGAATCCCCCATGGAGTCCATCCTTGGGATGCTTTGCAAACCCACGACTCCATAATTTCTCCTAATTGTGGGGGATTAAATCTTCATCAGCCCCGTGTTTGGGCTGTCTGTGCAGTCAGTGTCACACAGAAACGTGTCCCTTGTCAAAGCCCATCTGTTCTCGCTGCCCTCGGGGCTCCTCGTGAATGGAGGAGCCAAACTGTGGATCCACCGTCAGCTTTCCCTTATATTTAGAAATGAATGTGGGCAGCGTTACTGCTTCACATACAGTTGAAATGGCAAAAGGATCCAGTTTCCCTGAGCTGCTGTCAGTGACACTGCTGTGAAGGGCTTTGGCACCAGGAGTCCCTGCAGGAGGGACAGGAGGGACTGGCTGGCATGGTGGCTGCAGGGCACTGGCTCCCAGTGGGCAGCAGCCAGCTCAGGGGCAGCCCAGCCCCTGCCTTGGGTTCCAGGGCAGATCTTGTCGGGGTCTGGACTGGGGTGAAGCAGTGGGGGGGTACTCCCAGGGCTGGTGGGGGGCAGATCATCTCCCCAGCATTCACTGGTACCACCTGCCATCAAAATGAGGACAAAACCAAACAAATAACCAAACTCTCATCAGTGGGAGCTCCCATGGGAGGGTTTGTGGCACTGTGGGGGCCCCAGCAGGTCTGAACTCTGCAGAAGGTGAGTTACAGCATCTGAGCTGCTCTTGCTCCTTTGCCATGTGGGCCATAAGGGCTGGGAGTGGGGCTCCTTCCAGCCCCTCGCTGCTGGGATGTATCATCATTGTTTTGGAAGTCTCTCCATGATCATCACACTGGGGTGATGAGGTGCTTCCCCAGGTTGTTCCCCTCACCCTGGAGAAATTGGTGAGAGACATCAGACCAGGGATTGGCAGCAAAAAGCAGCTGCAGGGTCAGTGCTGACTGTGGGCTGTGGGTGCTTTTCCAGCCCCTGACTCCACAGTGGCCCCAGTTGCTGTGGAAGTGTGTCCTTGTGGCAGGCAGGGCTGCCTGGGCAGACAGATGCTGCAGCTGCAACCCACGGCGGCAGCTTCTTGCAGACTCATAAATCTGAAGGTCAAGGGGAGCTGATTAACTGCTCTGAGCCTTTTCATGGGACCGACTGTGGAATTTCACCTCGTGTTCCATGATCCTGCCTAGAAACCTCTGGGTGAGCCTTTGCAAAGACACATGGTCTGGAGTTGTTTGTTCTACTTTGGTTAAAAAGTTTGTTTTTTTTTTTTAAAGATGGAACTTCTGGGGGGTTTTGTTGGTTTTTTTTTTTACTATGTCAAACTTATCTTGACTCTGTTAAAATTCTCTCCTTGTAAAGGCAGTGCCGTAGGAAGTTTCCTGGGCATTGAGTCAGGAGGATGGAGGTCATTTGTGTGATTGCTGAGACACACATGATCTTCATGTGAATATGCATTTCTTATGTGTTTACTTTTCCAAGCGCCTCTTGATGGTTTTTTTAATTAAAATAAACCCTTTGCCCTGAGGGAAAGCTGAACTCCATTCATGGCATTCTTTTAAGCAGGTTAAAAATTGCCCAGTGCTTACATGGGGCTTTAAAATTCAAAAGTGCATTATTTGTGTCTGTGAAGAGGCAAAACCCCCTTGAGCTGAGCCCGTGGGAGCAGATGGTGTCGGCAGCTGTGGCTGTCACCCTGGGCCTTGGGAACAGCGGGAGCCCCGGCACCTGCCCTGCTCCCTGGGGACACTTGGTGGGACCCCCAGCCAGGGACCCCCACTGGGGCTTCCCTGGGGCTCTGGGGGGAGCAGGATCCTGGCTGAGTTTGCAGGATGGAGCATCCAGGCAGGAGAGATCAGCACACAGGGCACTTCCATGCTGGGCTTTTCCGTGGCCTTGGCTTGGTGCCCCTGGCCTCAGTTTGATGCTCCTGGCATTGGCTTGGTGCTCCTGGCCTCAGTTTGGTGCTCCTGGCCTCAGTTTGGTGCTCCTGACCTCAGTTTGGTGCTCCTGACCTCAGTTTGGTGCTCCTGGCATTGGCTTGGTGCTCCTGGCCTCAGTTTGGTGCTCCTGCCCTTGGCTTGGTGCTCCTGACCTCAGTTTGGTGCTCCTGACCTCAGTTTAGTGCCCCTGGCCTCGNTGGTGCTCCTGACCTCAGTTTGGTGCTCCTGACCTCAGTTTGGTGCTCCTGGCCTCAGTTTGGTGCTCCTGACCTCAGTTTGGTGCTCCTGGCCTCAGTTTGGTGCTCCTGACCTCAGTTTAGTGCCCCTGGCCTCGGTTTGGTGCTCCTGACCTCAGTTTGGTGCTCCTGACCTCAATTTGGTGCTCCTGGCCTTGGTTTGGTGCTCCTGGCCCCAGCTCAGAGCTGTCACCATGTGGGACCCGGTGCTGTGCCTGAGCCCACTTCCCACTGGCCTGGTGGTGGCTGTGCAGGTGGCTGTGGCTGTCATTGGGGAGGTGGCTGCAGGTGATGATGCTGGCCATGGTGGGCAGGAGGGTCCCTGTTTGCCTGTGTGTCTGTGCCTGGCTGTCACTGCTGTCACTGAGCACCTTGGGCTGCTGTGCCCCGTGTCCTGGCACGCTCCAAGCCACACTGTCCCTGTCCTCGCTCGGATGGAGGATTCCCTTTTCCTTCTCTGGGCCCATCCATGCCAGTGAGTCTGGCCTGTCTGGGGTGATGAGCCCCACACCCCTGCAGATGTGTCCTGAGCTGGGAATAGCAAATGAAATGGGGCCTGATGGTCTTCCCACACAGCTGAGCTGGCACGAGCTGGAATTGTCTTCAGCTTCCTTCAATTGCTGCTTTTTTGTCTTTTCCCATAGATCCCAAGGCAGCCACAGAGACAGACACAGAGATCTGTGCAGAGTGGGAGATCAAGACCATTACTAGTGCACTGAAAACATACCTGAGGTAAGGTACCTGGCTTCAGGAGGGGTTTGGTACTGGCCTGGGATTTTACTGCCTGTTATTGCAGACCCTTAACAACAGCATTTTTATAGAAACAGAGCAGAAACTGCTCTTAGGGAATTTATTCTGGCTTTTGCCTGACTTTCCAGTATGTTTGAGTAGGATCTTTGGAACACACTCGGCTCTGACAGATGCACAGATTATACAAACATGATTTTAAAGCTCATTCTTGCATCCCCTGCCTTGATTTAAGCTTTTCCCTGAGCTTTTCCCAGTGGACTTCCACCTTCTGAGCATGTGGCAGAAGGGGAGGGGAGGGCAGTGCTGTGAAGGGCAAGGGCTGTAGAGCTTTTCCAGACCTGGTGCTGAGCTTTATTGTAGTTACGATTTCTGTGTGTCAGGCGAGCCAGAATCATCCTGGGGATCTTCCCAGCAGGATTGGGTGTTGGCAGCCAGCAGCATCTCATTATCCACAACGTGCTCCTACCTGCTGTGACCACAGCTCCTTGCTCTCAGCGACTGTTGTGTGCTGGGTTGTGTTTGAGAGAGCCAGGGAGCACAAGAGAAAGCCTAAATCCAATTAGGCTGATAAGTGTAATTAGCCTGGTGGATCTCAGCCTAGAAAATCACAGAATTTTGCATGATTGGCAACCTTTGCTCTGGAGTCTGAACTGTTGGCTAAGCAAAGAGGAATGTGGGCAGCACCAGTGTGTCCCTCTGAAGGGATGCAGCCAGTGGGAGGGGCAATGGGAATGGGGTTTGGGAAAGTTTTACAGCTAGGCTTGTTTATCTTTTTAATTTATTTTCAAACTTATGTGGAAGTCATGGGCTCAGTAATGCACTGAAGCTGTGTTACTGAAGGAATGCTAAAATTAAAGATTAATTTAGCGGTGAATAAATCAAAGGTCCTTGCATAGATCTTTCTCCTTCTGATGGAGGGAATTAATTAGAGTTGGTGTTGCTTAATTCTGCCCTTTTCAAAATGGAGCTGAGTTTACTGCAGGGGCACAGCTTTCTTAGTGTGGATTGTGTTCCTCAGATGTGTTTTGTGCCTGTTTCCTTTTTATCTTCCAGAATGCTCCCAGGGCCCCTCATGATGTACCAGTTTCAAAGGAGCTTCATCAAAGCAGCCAGTGAGTTTGTTGGTGTTTATGGCCCCACTCCCAAAGAGGAGCCTCACTTGCCAGTGCCTGTGATGCCCCTGCCCTGCTGCTGCCCCAGCACGCTCCTGGGCTGTGTCCTGGCCAGCAGAGCAGGGCTGGAGCCGGGCCAGGGGGTGATACTGGGGGGTGACCAGGGTAGGAGGGAGCACAGAGGGTGCTGGGGGCACAGAGGGAGGGAGCACAGAGGGTGCTGGGGGCACAGAGGGTGCTGGGGGCACAGAGGAGGGAGCACAGACAGTGCTGGGGGCACAGAGGGTGCTGGGGGCACAGAGGAGGGAGCACAGACGGTGCTGGGGGCACAGAGGAGGGAGCACAGAGGGCGCTGGGGGCACAGAGGGGGGCGCAGAGGGGGGGCTGGGGGC
>VWZP01004159.1:391663-446268 GCA_013396995.1 Dicaeum eximium | reverse complement strand
GCACAGAGGGTGCTGGGGGCACAGAGGAGGGAGCACAGACAGTGCTGGGGGCACAGAGGAGGGAGCACAGAGGGTGCTGGGGGCACAGAGGAGGGAGCACAGACAGTGCTGGGGGCACAGAGGGTGCTGGGGGCACGGGGCTGGCGGCGGCTCCCATGGCTGTGACCATCGGCTGCAACCATCGGCTGCACCACGGTATTTGAGGGGCTCACTGCTGCTTCAGGAGTCTGGGCCATGTTTCGTTCAGTGCGCAGGGGAAGGGGCTTTGCTGGGAGCAGGGCATTTGCTGTTGGTAGTCATGCAGCCTGTGGATATGGGAGTGGGATGTCAGGAGGGCCCTGTGGTCCATAGCCATGGCAGTGCTGGCCTCCTCCAGCAGCCCCCACTTTGCACCATGGACCCCACCAGCCTGTGGAGCACCAGGTGCTCCAGCCTGGCCTGCACTGGGCCCACTGAACATGGGAATGTGCCCGTATTCCCATCGCTGGAATCGCTCTGGTTGCAGCCAGCCCTGCCCTGCTCACCGTGCTGTTCGTGGCATCTGCTCTCAGCTCACTGCAGTGTCTGCAGTGCCTGGGTTGGGATGGAGCAGCTCTCTGGGGTGTCTGTCAGGGACAGTGTTAGGCCTCTTCCCATACAGCCCCTAATATGGAGATAAATCATCTTCTGTTCCCCGTGCAGAACTAGAGAATCAGGAGTCCAGGGTGTCGGAGATCCACAGCCTCGTTCATCGGCTCCCGGAGAAAAACAGGCAGATGCTGCACTTGCTCATGAACCATTTGGCAAAGTACGTTTATGACTGATGTGTTTTTCTCTCCTTTTTCCATTTCCTCTGAAAGTTAATAGTGGTGGAAAAGTTTCCTTGTCTGTGTGTGGTGTTGAGTCATATCTGGTTGGCAACTGGAAACCCGCGTGTGAGTGAGCCGAGGGCCGAGAGACCGAGTGGGGTGGGAGGGGGGGATGAGGGAGGGAGGGAAGGATGAGGGGCAGGAGCTTCCCAGCCAGCCCCAGCCCTGTGGCAGCACCAGGAACCCATTCATTCCTGGGAACCTTGTGTTGCTTTTAACGGCCCAGAATGGGTTTGGCTGTCCAGGAGGCAGAGCGGAGGGGAAGCTCCTCATGTGGTTTCAGAGCAAACCTGCCATTGAAGGACTAAAAGTGATTTCTCTGCATAACAAATGACTACTCTGGGGCATATTTTCTGCCTTTGTGCACCCTCATGAATCAATATTTTTGTGTTACCTTGAAACTTTGTGAGGGCGAAGGAATGGGATAATTTTTTTTTTCTTTCAGTGGTAAAGCTGACCTGTAATTTCCCATCTTCTTCCTGCTCCTGCAGGTTCCCATGGAAACCTTTGATTAGTGTTTTAGAAGTGAAAGCATCATCAGGTGTTTGTGGCAGTCTCAAGGCTGCAGGGTTGGACCTGCCCTTGCCATTTGCAGCAGTGCTGCAGGAGCAGCAGGGCTGAGGCAGGACTGGGAAACCTGGGGAATGACTTCATGGGGAGAACTGCTTAGGAGGAGTTATCTGTTTAAAAGAAAAAATAACAAATGACATTTGAAATAGGCTTAAACACAACTCTAGATGCTTTCTTGTGGCCTGGTCTTGTGTCTGCTCCACAGGGTCCCTGGCAAGGCTGTTAGAAACCAAATTGTTGGTTTAGGTGTTGGTTTCAAGCCTTCTGTGTTTACAGCCCGAAGCCAAGGCCCAGTGGTTCCAGGTGCACCCATCAGCCAGATGGGATTGCCCAGAGCAGCTGTGGCTGCCCCTGGATCCCTGGCAGTGCCCAAGGCCAGGCTGGACAGGGCTGGGAGCAGCCTGGGACAGGGGAAGGTGTCCCTGCCCATGGCAAAGAGTGGAACTGGATGAGCTTTAAGGTCCCTTCCTACCCAAACTGTTCTGGGGTTCTGTGATTCTGTATGTGCAGGGAATCTGTAATTGCTTCAGTGTTTTCCATCTAAAGGAAAAACCTGGTGATGGAGTAGAGATGCAGAGTCAGGCTTACAGTGGGGTTTGTGCTGCTTTAGTGGGGCAGGAATTCAAACAAAACAAACAATGTGTGTGGTGGTGTGTGCTATTTTAGGAAGAGAAACAGCTCACAGTGTTATTTAATAGGAAAAAAATTATCTCAGAGAAGGGCAGGAAGCTGAGGAGTGAGAGCCTGCTGAGCTCTCCAGCCCTGCTGCCATTCCTGGTGAGATCCTGGGCTGTGGAGGCACAGCCAGCCCCAGGCAGGGGCTCTCAGCATCCCTCTGGGGCTGGTCCTGCAGCCCCTGCTCTGATCAGGAGCAGCACCCTGCTCTGATCCAGGAGCATTGCCCTGCTCCAGGAGCATTGCCCTGCTCCAGGAGCATTGTCCTGATCCAGGAGCATTGCCCTGCTCCAGGAGCATTGCCCTGATCCAGGAGCATTGCCCTGATCCAGGAGCATTGTCCTGATCCAGGAGCATTGCCTGATCCAGGAGCATTGTCCTGCTCCAGGAGTGCTCGTGGGGCAGCTGAGGCCAGAGCTTGTGTCCATGACTCTCTAAAAGAACTGCTTGAGGCTGCAGTGCCATTGAGCCAGATTAAAGACAAGAATGGAGAGAAACCTTCACATGTGCAGCAGATGTTTGGAGGGAGGGGCCGTGCTGTAAAAGGGCCAGGCCTGGCTGCCCCGGGATGCTCTGGATGGTTGGACTGGCTGGGTCTGGGTGCTGCTGAGGGCAGGGCACCACAGCCAGCATGGGCAAGGCCAGGGGCCTCTGGCTGCCCCTGCCAAGCTGGGCTGCACTGCTTGGAGGGGTTTGCCTCATCTGCTTCTGTCTGGGTTTTTTATTTTAAGTAACGTATGAATAATCAAGATTTGCATGTTTATCAGATGAGCTAAAAAAATATTTCTCAAAGGCTCACTGTGGAGATTTCTGACACTAAAACCAGAACTTGGGCTGAGTCGGTCAAGTAAAGGAAGAGCCTGTCTTGGGTGGTTTCTGACTTCTGTGTTTTTGGGGTGTACGTGCTCTGCTGCACTGATGAGGGATGTGGGGCTTCTCATGTGGTGAAGCTGCCGTTTTTATTAGCAGTATAAAACTGGTAAGAAAGCTGAAAAGTTAAAAAATGGCAATTATTAGCCCCAGTATCAGACAGAATAAGTGCCTTGGAGGTGGTTCAGCAGTGCCCTTCCCTGTGTGGTGGGTCCCATGGCAGCTGGGGGCTGCAGAATTGGGGCACAGTGAGAGGGGCCCACAGAGGAGGGAGAGGACAAATCTCAGGAACAGGCACAGACAGGGTAGAGGATGAGGAATATTTTGATAGAAAATTATTTTGATTTCTCCCAGTCCATTTGTGCTGCCTTCTGCCTCATGTCTATATGTCCAGGTAGTTGTGCACTATGGCCCAGAGAGCAGGAGCTGTCCCCATCCCTGCTCCTTTTAGCCTTCCAGCCTGACCCAGTCTGGGATTCTGTGATTAATCCAGTTTGATTTAATGCTAAGTAAGCAGAAGTGAAGCAAGGTGCCTGTGGTGCTGCTGGGCTGGTGGTGGCTGTTCCATGGGTGCTGCTGGAGTGGAGCTGGTTGCAGAAAATTGCCATTTTTGTTAGTGGAGCTGCAATATCATCCTTGTCTCCTTCTTCTTTTGTAATGTACTTTCTCACCCAGGAGTCAATGCTGTGGAGGTGCAGAGCAGGGGGATTTCACTCTGATTATATTTCAAGCATTTAGGGAATTATTTTTCATGCCTGGCCATAATTTGACACCTGAGCTTTGCTTTGTTCTTGTGGCAGCCAGTCCAGGTTCTCCAGCACAGATGGTGCCAGGCTCATTCCCCTTCTGTGGGGGTCCCAGACCCTTGTGTGGGTTGGCATCGCTGCCACTGCCCCACACAACCCCTGATGCGCTCCTCTTGTGCCAGGGTCAGGAGCACGGGGGAGGCTGCAGCCTGTGTGTACGTGTGTTTAGCAGAATTAATTATCTCTAATCACTCCCAGCTGCGGCCTGGCCAACACCGCCTGGCTCCCTTTGGTTTTGCTGTGGTGGTGTTTTCTAGCTTACGTGTTTAACCAAGATGACAGCGATGGTTATCTCCTGCACAAATTGTTTGCTGTTTGTCAGGGCCGTGGTTTCCATGGGCTCTGCAGGGCAGCTGCTGATGGGGATCCAGCAGAACCCTCGAGAGGGCAGGGCTGGACATGGAGCCTTCCAGAGGGCTCGCTGCTCAACCAGGGGTTGTTGGCAAAGCAGAAGAAGAAAAAATTCCTCCAGGTCTTCTGCCTAAAAATACAGCCAGGGCTTGTTTTGCTCGGCGTGGGGCAGCTCCGCGCTGGGGCCGCGCTGCCCGCAGAGCCCTGTGAGAGCTGCTCTGTGCTCACCACGGTGCCTCTGTGCCCTGCAGCCCCAGGAGCCCACCAGGGCACCTGTGCAGGGCCAGGGGTGGCAGCTCCCCCAGGAATGTGCTTTTCCTTGGGTTGTTTCTCTGTTTCCCCCGAAGGTGCAGCCGGCGAGGAGGCTGACGCCTCTTGGCACAGCAGGTCTGATTTCATCCCCGTGGCAGCTGTTTATGCTGCTGTCTGGTAACTATTCATTTGCTTGATTTATGTATTGCTTCCAGTAAGTCATTCTTGTCCAGGATGTTCTGGAAATTTCCACTAGCCACTGAGGCCTCTGAGATGCTCTGCTCTCGTGTGGTGCTGGCCTGATTTGGCTGCCAGAGGCAAATGGGAGCTGTCTCAGAGCTGGTGTGGCAGGCCAGGCAGTGATCCTCCTCACTGCCTTTAGGAATGCCATCTTTATGCCCAGTGCCCGTTTCTGCTCCTTTTGGGTCGTTGCAGTGCTGGATCCAGGCAAAGCCCTGGAGTTCAAGTGACCCAAAGGTGCTCCTGTGGGTAGTAGAAGGGAGGTGACATGGAAGGAGACTCCCTCCCATGCAGGCACATGCTGCCTTGCAGGAGCTGGGAGAATCCTGCCTGGGGCTTGCCTGTCCTGGGTCAGGTTCATGCTGTGCTCTTTTACCCCTTTTCCTTTTTCCCTAGGTGGAATGAGTTGGGATTTAAGGTCCCTTCCAACCCAACCCAAGCCAAGCCAAGCCAACCCATTCTGTTGTTCCATGACTCTGTGATTTGTGCTCTGGAGCTGGAGGTACCAGAGCCTTGTGGGGAACAGCAGCACCTTTGGTTTCCCCTTTGCTCTCCTCTCCCTCAGGTGTTTTGGTGGAGGAGCTGGTGATGCTTCCGCATAGGCGAGACAGCCCTGCAGGACTCTGTGCCTGCCCTTGCCAGCTCTGCCTCCCTCTCACTCCTCTGCTTTTGTTTTTAATATCAGATTCTGCAGAGTTACAAACCACCATGAAAAGCCCTGTAGGTGTTCGCTGGGTTTTTTGGGCTTGGCTTCCTGTAATGTGCAAATTAGCAAAAGGTTTTGTTCTGCTTCTGCAAATGAACTTTTAACCCCCTCTGTCTGGATTGTCCCTGGAGCAGCCGTGTGGGTGCTGGTAGCTTTTCCTTCCACACTTCTCTAAAAGGCCCTTACATTTCATGCAGGCTCTCTAGTTTTCAGCTGGAGGGGAATGTGCCCCAGAGCCTGCAGTCCCTCGTTAGGTTATTTTGCACCCACATTCTGCACAAGACTTGAGTCTGGAGATGGGATAATGGGGGTCTTGGACTAAAGCTGGCATCACCAACCTGGCAGGATGATTTAGCAGCTTGTAACAAAGCACCTGCTAGGTTTGCTGTGGAGTTTCTGTGGTTGAACATCTCTGCCAAGCTCCTCCTGGATCTCCAGGAGCAGCACCAGGCATTTTGCATTCCTCAAATGTGAATTCTTGTGGGCTTGTGTCTGAACTTGGTGTTGTTGGGTAGAGGTTGTTGATAGCACATAATTGTCTGGATTCTTTTTAGTTGTTTATCACAGTGAAACTGAAACTGGATATGGAAAGAGATTGAATTGAGAGTGAGCAAAAGATTTCCAGTAACTGGTTGGAGTCTCCCTGGTGGTGTCTGCACCGTCCCCGCAGACAGAGTGGGCTGGAGATGTCTTCATGAGCACATCCCTTGATGACTGTATGAACAGACCCAGCAGTGAACCAAACTCAGATTTTAGTCAGTCAGTCTTTCAGCAGAAGAAAAGAGACTGGAAATCACCATTGCCAAGATGTTTTTGAGCTGCCTTTTCTGCCAGGATGCTTGAGTGATCCCTGGCCTGCAGAATCACAGAAAGGTTGGGGTTGGGAGGGTCATTTAAAGGTCATCTTATTCCAACCCATGTGTGTGTGGCAGGGGGCTCAGAACTGGGGGAGTGAGGGGTGTTTCCAATCATTGGGCAACACCTTGTCCCACTAGCAAAGGCAAGAGAAGCATTCTTCCTGCTGTTGTTCACATCTTTAATTCTGGAATCTCCTTATTCTTATATTCCCTTTCTTCCAACACTGTCTTCCAGGAATTCAGTATTTTGGAGGGATGAGCTCTAACTTTGAATTTGTGAAGTGAATGAGCTCCAAAACACCTCTAAGGGAAAGAAAAGGTAACCCCCCTCTGTTGCTCTTCCCTATGGCCACTGCACTGGTGCCAAGGTTCAGGTGTGCACCGGGCACCTCCTGCACATGGCCCTGTGACCTGGCTCTGGCTTGGAATGGTTCCCTGTGAGGATGTGGGAGCTGCCCTTGCTCACCCCAGTGCTGTTGCTGCCGGGAGGCTCTCTGGGAGCCCGTTTACTTTGGCTCTTTTCCATGCAGCAGGTTGTAGACTCCGGCGCGGCGCTTGCCATGGCGGCAGAGCTTTCAAAGGATTCCTTGTTAGCCCAGCCCTGCTGCGTCGGGCTCTCCTTGCCCTGCTGGCCATGTGGCTTTGTTATTGCAGTGGGACAGCACCAGTGAGGTCTGGTTTTGGTGGAAAACCTGCCTGTGCAGCAGGGCTTTGCCACGGCACTGCGGCTGGCACTGGGGTGGCAGTGGCACAGTTTGCAGCCATGGCAGGCCCTGCTCCAG
Organism: Dicaeum eximium; assembly: GCA_013396995.1. NCBI lineage: Eukaryota > Metazoa > Chordata > Aves > Passeriformes > Dicaeidae > Dicaeum > Dicaeum eximium. The sequence continues at coordinate 439,311 of VWZP01004159.1, read as the reverse complement.
CCCATCCCCAGGGGTGTTTGAGCGTGAGGCCCCTTTGCTGGCTGTGTTTGTGCAGGTGGAAACCATGGTGACGTTTCACACCAGCTCTGGCTGTGCCTATGGTTTTCACCAGGCTGTCAGTGGAAACCTGCAGTGCTGCCATGCCGGGCACAGGGAATGTGCCAGCCTGGTGCCACCGGGCTGAGGCTGGGTGAGCAGGGCTGGGATCGCTCTGAGATCCCCCCTCAAGCTCAGCTTGCCCAGAGCTGGAGAGGATGGCTTTGGAAACCCCTCTGGCTCAGTTTGGGAAGCCTGAGCCCGAGCAGCGTTGAGCTCCCTGCGTGTTTCCCTGCAAGTCTCAGCACGTTTGGTATTCACGCTGATCTGGCTCGCTGATACTGAACCTCACATTTGGCCTCGGTGTCTTCTCAGTGCAACATGAGCCCTTTTTTTTTTCCCTGGGAGTGAACCCAGGCATCCAGCTGTGGCCAAATCCACCCAGGAGAAAAAGTGAGTCTTGTTGGAGCAAGTCAGAGCGCCCGGAATCAGTGCAGGCACAGGATTGGTCTCAGCTGAGCAGGGAACCCGAGAGCAGCAGGGGTTTTGCATTCAGCAAGTTTCCCCTTGTCTTCACTGGGAGGTTTTGGCATTCCCTGGTGATCTGTCCTCCTTCTGGATCTGCTGGCCTCTGTGTGCATTCCTCAGGCTTGGCTCTCCTCTCTGGAGCGGTGGGGCTGGGGAAGCTGCAGAGCTGAGCCCATGGGCTGCCTGCAGACAGCAGGGTTTGTCCATATTCCCCATTTCCCAATTCCCACAGCGTGGCTGAGTGAGCCCAGTTTGCTCCTGCTGCTCTGGACTCCTCTGGCCCTTGCAGACTCTCTGCATGCAGAGCAGCCTGAGGAAGGCAGGCATGTCCAGAGCCTGGATGAACAGGTGGGATGAAGGGATGGTGGTGCAGTGTGTGGCGTTTCTGTGCATGTGTGCTCCGGCTTGGGAATCGTGCAATCTTTAAAGTTGGAAAAACCTACTAAAGTCATCATCTCCAGCCATTCCCCCAGCACTGCCAGGGCCACCACTAGCCCACATCCCCAGGTGCCACGTCCATGTGGCTTTAGGACAGAAGACGAAGCAGAGCTGGTTGTGCTCCCAGCTTCACGGCGTTCTGCCAGCAGCCACTGCAGACCAGTGTCCCTGTCACCTCCTCCCATGCTCACGTGCCTTTTAGGAACGATTTAGGAATATGTGATTGACTGATTTAGGTGCCTGGGACACCAGTGGGTGCTGCTGCAGCTGGAATTGCATCACTGGTTTCAGCAGCTCTGTGCTGGGTGCCAGTCACAACATTCCTGCAATAAACACCTGCTGCCTTCCCAGCCATCAGACACATTCCCGAGGCTGGGAAACCCACCGTGGGTTTGAGTGAGAACTGAGTCGTCCCCAGGGAGCTGCAGGGCTGCCATCTCTGGGGACACTGCTCCACCAGCCCCTTGGACAGGGGGGAAGCTCAGTGGTGTCCAGCCCAGCCCCTCTTAGCTCTCCACCTCAGTGCTCGTCAGCCACAGCCCAATTAAACTCAATAATGTGCAGGGATGAGTTAAATGAACCCAGGAACATTTCCCAGAACTCATTAGATTGTATCCAATGAATGCTCCCTGTTGTGTTGCTCAGGTCACCGTGTCTGTCTGTCTGTCCCTTCCCAGTGAGGTGCAGGCTAACAGGCTGCAGTGGGGGCTGCTCTCTCATAAATGGCCCCAGTTGTGTGTGTGTGTGTGTCTGTCTGTCTGTCCCTTCCCAGTGAGGTGCAGGCTAACAGGCTGCAGTGGGGGCTGCTCTCTCATAAATGGCCCCAGCTGTGTGTGTGTCTGTCTGTCTGTCTGTTCCCAGTGAGGTGCAGGCTAAGGCTGGCAGTGGGCTGGATTCTTTGCACATACTTTTGTGGGAACAAGGCTGGTGGCTCTGGTGCCACAGGTGCCTCTCCACCCACAGTGCTCCCTCTACTCCCTCTTGCTTTTTACCTTTCCTGTATGTCCAGAGTCAAAGGTGTTTAATTTCTATCAAACTACCCAGAGCAACCTAAATAATTTTGGGCATTGCTGGCCTCTGTGTGATTGGTTTTTCATGTTAAACAGAAGCTCTACTACTGGTGGCAGACAGGGGATAGATTTTTACCTGTAGCAAGAGGAATGAGCTGCATTATTTTCCATCCTCTGAGGACTTGCTAGGCCAGCCACAACAAGCACTTTGATTACAAAGGTTAGTCCCAGGCATGGAAATAGAAACACTCCAGACTTTCCTTTTGTTCCCTTCAGATGGTTGTTTGCTCAGGGATTTTGTTCTGAATCAGGGAAGATATTTGAACTAATAATGGCACTTTTGGCTGAGATTCAGATACATGCATTCTATATATAAAAGACAAGTTTATATGTAAAATAAACACACAGCAGTTGATACATATATATATATATAAATACATATATAAAATACATGTAGGAAGTAATTCCAGACACGGGAAGCAGGAGTTCTGTGGGAACAGAGCCAGGAGCCCCTGTGGCACCCACTGGAGCTCTGACCACACTGGAATATTTACTGTTCCCTGCTTCCCCTGCACTGAACCTTGGCTACCAATTAGCCTGTATTAAATTGTGTTTGGTCATGGCAGTGATTATACAGTATCCAGGCAACCCGGGCATAATCTAATTTAACACCCAACACGGATTTACTCCGCTGCTGTTCTCCTCTGTTTTGCTGGAAGGGAGTGAGAAGTGAGCGGTGTCCAGGGACACCCCGGGAGTGGCCTGGGGGACACTGCTCCCTGTGCTCCTGGCCTGGGCTGTCCCCAGGGCGTGGCAGGGCTCTCTCCCAGTGACCACAGCTGGTGCTGCCAGTGTCCAGCACAGGGGGGTCAGGTCTCCATGGAGCTGCTGGCTGGTGAGGCAGTGCTGAGCACAGGGGCTCTGCCTGGCCCACACCCCAGGCTGATCTCCATGCTGTGCTGCCAGGACAAGGAACAGCCCAGAGCCCCAAAGCCTGGCCCACTGTGAGCCCCGAGCAGGAGTGAGGAGGTTCTGCACATTCCTCCATTAGTTGTTGCTTTTTCCTGTGGTGGAAGTGATTCCTGTAAAGTGGGGAGCAGAAAAAGGACCCATAGGAATGAATGATAGTGCAGTTCTCTCAGAGTGCATCAAGGACAGCAGGTTAAAAGGAAAATACAGTGAATGCTTGGAAAACTTCTAAAGGGCAGCTCAGGAATGGCACTGACAGTCCCTGCCGAACAGCCCCGGCATTAAGCCCACTTTGGGCTGAGAACACCCATCTTTAGAAACTGCAGCATTATTTCCTAGTACAAAGGGGGATGAAGAGGTATAATTTAGAGTAAATTATCCTGTGGGTAATGGATGGGGAATTTGAAGGATGTGAAAGGTGAATCATGTTTTGGAGCATGGCTGTGGTGACCTGGTACAGGGATGGCTACTGCTGGAAAAGTACCTGGGGTGCAGAACAGGAGTGCATGTGCCCCTGAGGTTTATTCCAGGAAGGAGCCAGACTGCACAGCTGCAGGACAGCTCCCACACTTCCAGAGGCAAAATGAAGTACCCTGAGGAGGGGTTTGATGGTGGAGGCGAGGGCCAGCACCCTGTGGGTGAGTGGGCAGTCCCTGGGCAGGCTCATGGCTGGTGCTCTGGGACCATGTCCTGCCTGGGAAGCCATTAATAGCCCAGTCTGAAATAATTACCAGGACCACGCTCAGCTGCCTCCCTGTAATGAGCTGATGACAGTGCAATTTATTAGAGTGATGTAGGACATGGTAACGGTAATGAGAAATGGAGGCACCTAATTTTGTGCGACTTAGATCAATTCAGTTGTTTTTTTATAAATGAACATTGTTTTACTAACCACAGAAGATCATTAAAATTATTATTTTATTAATGCTTTTGAAAGCCATTTGGACTGCAGGCTGCGTTTTTCCATATCCAATTAGGAGCATGTGAATGTGTGACTGAAATGCAATTTTGCAATGCAGAAATGTCACTGGGATTTGTGAGCGATGTGGGTGGGAGTGGGGGGTAGGTTTGAATCCCCTATAAGTATTATTTAGTATATATTGTTTCTTATCAGACTTGTTCTGCCTTTCTTGCTGCTCCATGAGGTTGTGAATCCCTAAGGAGAGTTTGTTTCCCCTGCCAGCTCGGCGGTGCTGGCACGGCCATGAGCAGCTCGGGGAGCTCTTGGCTGTGGTGAGGATGAGGATGAGGATGGGGATGGGGAGAAGCTCTGTGCCCACCCAGGATGGCCAGCCTGGCTGGTGGCAGTGTGGGCAGCATGTCACCTCTGGTGAGGTTGGCAGAGCCCGTCTGGGGGCAGCCCATGTGCCCCAGGCATTCACTGACACCGGAGATTTCCCGCAGGCTGATCAAATCTTCACACTGCCAGAGTTTCCTGGCAGTGGGGGAGTTACCAGTGAGAGGGAGGTCCCACCAGCCCCTGAGGGCTTTGCCAGGACCTCCCGCTCTGAGCTTGGATCCCAAGCACAGACTCAGTGGAGGGGACAGCTCTGCCTGTTGCCCAGGGATGAAATGTGCACCAGGCTGCTTGCCCAGGCAGTGAATAGGGCTGATGTTGCTGTTGGGGGGAGCTAAGCCAGCAGCCCTGAGCCCCCCTTGTGTCCCCGTGTGACCCAGCAGTGGCCAGGGCACACACACGTGTCCCTGTGTGACCCAGCAGTGGCCAGGGCACACACAGGTGTCCCACAGCAGTGCCCAGGGCACACACAGGTGTCCCTGTGTGACCCAGCAGTGCCCAGGGTGCCCGGTGAGCTCTGTCCTTCCAGGAGAGCTGAGCACCTGCAGCCCAGCATGGCCGAGGGGCACCTGCCTGTGTCCCTGTTGGGACCTGCCTGTGTCCCTGTTGCTGTGTCCCCTTGGGGTGAGGCAGAGCAGAGCACATGTCCCATTAGGGCTGCTGGGGCTTTGCACCTCTGAGACCAGGTGCCAGCTGGATCTGCTCCAGGGTAACCCCTCAAACACTATGGCCAGGGTGCCACATCCTCAGTGTGAGCTGCTTCACTTGGCTGAGCTGGCCTGTGCCCTCTTGTGAGCTAAAAGAGATGGAGGTGGTGAGCAGGAAGGCTTGGGTGTCCCTGGGTCCCCATCTTGTGGGGGTCTCCGTGCCACAGAGAAGGGAGCACATGGGGCATGGGCATCTGAGGGCAAAGCCCCATCTTGGCCTCCCAGCCAGCCTGGCTGGCCAGATGGGACTGACCTCTGGTGCTGGAATGGCTGGGAAGGAATTGGCCTTTGGAACATATGAGGTCACTCATTGAGCTGGAGAGCAGCATGTGTCAGAGGTCCAACAATTTGTTTTCAGAAGGGTTTTAAGCATTAATGATTCAAGATGTTTTCCTGGGAGTGGTTTGCAGAATGAGGCTTAGTGGCTGGCTTGGGGTTGAGGTTTTATGGGATTCTTCAATTCATGGAGGCTGAAAGGTCTCCAGGAGCACAACAGTTAAATTTGTACTTTTCCACATGGCTGAGCCTTCAAGGAGCTCACCAGGAGCGTGAAAAATGTAAACAGCGTTGTAAGCCTTGTGCCAGCCACGAGGCAGGGAAGGGGTTCCCTGTGGATTAGTTCCATCACCTACTTCATTTTCTTTCCCTTTTTTTTCCCAGAGTTGCAGATAATCACAAGCAGAACCTGATGACTGTTGCTAATCTGGGTGTGGTGTTTGGGCCGACGCTGCTTCGACCTCAAGAGGAAACAGTTGCTGCCATTATGGACATCAAATTCCAGAACATTGTGATTGAAATTTTAATAGAAAACCATGAGAAGGTAATGGCTTCCCTTGTTTCTTTCGTGTCAGTGGTTTATGGAAAGGAATTGGTCTCTCTTTGCCCGTGGCAGGCCCCTCTCTCCCCATGGCCAGTGGCACCCTGGTGGGGCTGTGCCAGGGAGGGGACTTCTAGCAATGGAGAGAGACTTTGGGAGCTGGTCTGGAGGGGTCACTGCCCTTGGCTGAGCCTGGGGTCCAGAAAAGGAACAGTTCCTAACCAAATATCAGCAACCAGCGAGGCTGCTGCTCTTTGGGTTTATGCAGTTTTAAAATTTCATCCCCTTGAGAAAAATGTGATTACTCAGTTTTCTGACAGCTGTGGCTGGAAGTTGCAAAGACTTTCCCAAGCTGGTGTGCAGCCGTGGGAGCGTGGGGGCCGGGGTCAGTGGGGGCACAGAGGGGACACTGGTCTGTCTGGGCCATCATCACCTGCACTCCCAAAAAGTCACCAGAGTGCCAGGGTTCTTCCCAGCTTGCAGTGTGCATCTTAGGTAAAAAAAAGAGGAGTGCAGACAGAGTGGGAATGTGGAATTTAGGAATCTGTCCCCCAAATGTTGCCCTGTTGAGTGCACGTCTTCCCGAGAGGCTGCGCCGTGGGGCGGTGCAGCCCAGGCAGGTGGGCAGCTGTCCTGCTCCACGGGGTGATGCCAAAGAACAACTTGTTTATTATTTTTACCAGATATTTAACACGGTGCCAGAGGCCCCGGCGTCGAACTCGCAGCTGCTGCTCTCCCGCAAGAAGAGCACGGAGTCGAAGCCTCCCTCGTGCAGCGAGCGCCCGCTGACGCTGTTCCACACGGCCCAGCCCAGCGAGAAGCGTGAGTGCCCTCCCTGCCCTGCAGCTCTGCCCTCATCGTGCCTCACAGGCTGGCATTCCCCTGCCATTCCCGTGCAGCTCTCCTGCTGTCAGGGGAAGGGATGATTCCACGGCAGGGTCAGGCTTCGGTTTCCTCTGCTGTCGCCTTGGTGGGGAGTGGAATCTCTCCTGGCTCCGCGTGAGGCTGCCTTAGCATGGGATAGAGTGTTGCTGTCCCCTCCCCACCTGACGGGCCCCTGCGTGTCCCCTTCTCATGTTCCTGGGCCCGTCATCGCTGCCATCAGCTGCCAGGACGCGGTGCCACACCTGTGGCAGGGGCGGCCACCCGGGCGTCCCCACAGCGCGGCCCTTTTGGGATGCCCTCGGGCACTTCGCCTTTTACAGACAGGAAAACTCCAGGCCAGGAGGTTTGGCATTTTCTTGAGGATTATGTACCATGGCAGTTTAAAAATGTTGGAGCTCATCTTTCCATTTCTGTCACTAATTGATGCTCCAGATATTTGGGTGAAAGAGCCAAGGCCCCAGCCCTGCTCATGGGGTGGCAGAAATGTGTCTGCTCAGGCTGTTGTTTCATGTTACAGAGTAAACCCAATTCCCAGCTCTCTGGTTCTTCCTGCCCATGTGCTCCTGGAGCCAGCCAGCTGCACACAGGGAGCTCTCCCAGTTTGGTAAAAAAGCAGGAGAGTCTCCTGGTGAGCAGGACAGGCACAAGTGGAGCAGGGAGCAGGGGAGGGCTGGGGATAGCCAGCTCCCCAGGGTGCACAGAGTGGTCGCTGTGGGCTTTGCTGACTCTCAAAACATGTGGGTTTGTGTGATTAAGTTACTGTTAATCACCAGGCACTCTCCTTTCGGAGGGTGTCGGAAGGATCCGCGTGGGTTTGAGGAAGCAGCGGTGGCCCCAGAGCGTGCTCTGGAAATGGTGTGGGACGACTCTCGGTGCAGCCTCAAGTATCAAATGCTGCTTTTGAAAACTTTCAGCCCCCAGTAATTTATTTGCTGCTAACTAAGCAGCAGGCTTGTCAGCCTCCAGGCTCTCCGGGCTCTGTGCACCATCCTCCCCGTGCCTGGGAGAGGAACTGAGCTAATTTCTTTATTTCTGCATTTATTTATTCCCATGTGAAGCAACATCTTCTTTTTCCTCCTGACAGTCTATAACCTCCTGTGTCTTTGGGAAACCACTACTGTTTTATTTGCCTTCCCTACTGCACATCATGAGAAATATGTGAGGGCTCCTTTTTTCTTCTTTTCTTCTTCCTTTCCTTTCTTACTGGTCTGGAGGCAGACCAAGGCTCTTAAGTCAGGGTGAAGGGCTTAGGCAGCAGCTCAAGCCCAGTTGAGCACCACAGAAACTGAAAGTTGAAATTGAAGCTAGAAATGTTCTAAATGGAAGCAGGGTGCAGATTTTTTAAGACTGGGAGCAGTTTGACATAAAAAGAAGTGGAGTGGGACAGTGGATTTTCCATCACTTGAAATGTGTCCATCGAAGTCCAATATCTTTCTAACATTTTCACTAGCATTCATCATACTAAACTGTGTCTAAGTCAAAAATTATCATGTTCAACACACAGGGAGCAGATTAGATAATCGTGATTAATCTGTGATTACAGTGATTATTTTGTTGTTAAACATTTACATTTTCATCCACATCTGACCCAGGGAGTAGCTCTTGTGACACAAGTGTCACCAACACAGCAAACACCATTTTGTTCCTTATCAGTTCTTTTGTCATCCCCTCTCTGTTCCCTGGGGTCACTGTCACCAAAGTGCCCTGGATCAGTTGTCAGGCAGAGCCTGCCCCAGCATGGTGTTCCTGGAGACAAGGCTCTGGTGAGGCTCCAGTGGCTCTGCCTGCCTGACTTCCCACTAGAGATAGAAAGTTTGGGTAAGGGCTGAAAGGCTCTTCTTCTCTCTGCATGCTGGAAATGCTCTTGAGCTGGTGGGCAGCTCTGCTCTTGTGGCTGTAAGACCAAATCAAATCTTCCAGCGAAGAATCCTTCACATGAGCTTTCAAAAACATGAAGCAAAGTACAGTTTCAGCCTCCTAAAAGGAGGAAATAAAATAAAGCAGGAGTTTCAGCTTCTGCCATTCATCTCCCTTCCCCTTGAGCTGAGGCACTTCCAGTTCTGTGGCTGATGAGGACTCCAAACTTGCTCTTGGCACGTGGCTGCCGGGGAGATTAGAGGGACAATCCACGCTGAGCTGCCAAGCTTATGGAGCTTATTCCCAGCCTTCAGCCCTGGGCAGAAGATGTTTGCAAACAATAAGCTGGTGTCAGTCCACACTCTGGGGGCTCAGGTCAGCTCCTCAGGGCCTCGGGGCTGGCCGGGCTCAGCACAGGCAGTCCCTGGGCTTGGCCAGCTGTGTACAGGTGGCCTCTCATGGGCTGCCTGAAACCTGCTCTGGCAGATGCAAAAACAGAGGGATTTGGGGGTTTTAGGTCCTTAGACAGCTTAATTTCTTTCTTTTTTCATCTGCTGGCTATCACATCTGCCTGTCAGTATTTGTGGAGGTCAGTGCTCTGCTTTTCTTCACTTCTCCCTCTTTGTCTTCTGCATGGATCATCTTTTTCATCCCAGCATGCTGGTGCCTTCTGAGCCCTGAGGGTTCAACTTCTGCAGCGTTGGGGACAGAGAAATGTCTGTGCTGCCTGTTCCCATGGTGGCTCATTGCAGATGAAGATTAATGAAATCCAGTTTCAGGAACACGTTGACATGTATCAACATCACACATCCATGGCTCCTCTCTGGAAGATAAGCTCAACCTGAGCTAAACCAAGCCCTGTCTCGCTGCCCTGCAGGTGCAGATTCTGTCCAGGTACCTGGGAAATGCAGCAGCTCCAGAGAAGGAGCAGCACAAGGAGCCTTGGGCTCTGCTCTGGGCATGTACAATCCTTTGGCTGATGGGGCATTTCCCTTTGGAGTGGTGGCAGAGCTGCACCAACACCCCAAGAGAACCTCCTGCCAGGCTGTTTTACAGGCAGCTCCTTTCTGCTGTGTGCTCAGGATTAACCTTCCACACAACCCAGGAGTTCCTCTTGCACTCCTTTACCCCCCTTTATATGTGCACAGGATATAAATTAGTATTGCACATTCTCCTCACTCAAAAAGAGGTGGAATTTAAAGGGATTGAGAGCAAGCATTCCCTATCACTACTTGCTTTTGGGTTGTAGTTTGACCATGTTGTTGTGCACTGGAAAAATAATTTTGGAAAGAAGTATCCTTGAAGTAGGACTCCGTGTTTTCCAGCTGGTGCCTGTTTTTCAGGAAAGCAGCATCCCAGCAGCTCTCTGCCCAGGGCTGCTCTCGTGCCATCAGTGTTGCTAATTGCTTCTCACCACTGCAATTACTGCTCCAATGGCAGAGGCAGTTCCTGGAAATGAATTAATGGGATTTTGGGTGACCTGGCGCAGAGCTGAGGAGGGGGCCCATGCTCTGCTGGCTCTTTGAGATGCACAAAATTGTCAGTGCTCACTGCTGAAGTTACACAAACAGAGGGGAAATCTCTCAACAGATGTGGTGGAGGGAAACGGGGATCTCTGAGAAGCCCTGGGCTGTCAGCAGAGCCGTGGCAGCACTCCCCAGCACTGGGGCATGCCCAGCACATCCTGTTCTGGATCACATCCAAAGGCAAACTTCTGCTCCACTGCTGCTCTGCATTTCGGAAGAGCTGAGCCAAAATAGAGCAGAGACCCATCCTTTTCCCACTTCAGAACTGGCTAGGAAAGAGAAGCAGTAGTTGGTGTCAAATACGAGGCTGAAGCAACTTTAACTGGGTGATCTGCCCTGTTCCTGATCTGAGGTGTTGTCCTACTCTGTCACCCAAACACTGTCCCTTGGGAGCTGATTTCAGTCACACAAATCCATTCCTGGACATAGCTTACACTTCAATTTCTTTCAGGTTGTGGCGTTTTGGACGCCTTTGGGAATCTAAAACATTAATATCTTAGGAAAAGTGTGTATTTTCCTACTAAAAATTTAAATCTGCATCTTAAACCCAAAAGAGCCAAAGAGTACCTGGTATTTCTTGTGGTTTAATGTATGATGTGTCTGTAACTAACTCTGAGCTCTGGGGAGATTTCCCTGTTTGCATTGGCACAGGGTTTCCTGGGAATGCTTGATGCCTTCACAGCCATTTGCTCTTCACTTTGTCTGCAGTGGCAGCTGATGATTCTTGGGTTTTGCTGTTTTTTAGAGGAGAACAGGAACAGCATCATCAACTCCAGCCTGGACTCTGTTGTCTCTTCAAATGTAAACAGCTTCCTCAACTCCAACAGCACTCCTCAGCCCAGCCTGAACTCCAGTGATCTTGAACTAGAAGTAATTAAGCCCAACAGGCCAAATTCCCTGTAAGTACAATGGTAATTAGTGTTTATAGACTCTCCATCCTTAATCTTTAATCAGAATTGTTTCTTATTCTCAACCTCAGCAGTTTGTTGGAGAATACAATTTAACTTTTTAATTTTTAATGGGCACCAAACATTTGCCCTCCATTTTTAACTCGGTCCAAGCAGTGGAATTAGTTACTGTGGGTTACATCTGCCATCGGTTCCAGCTCTGATGGTTTTGCCCCCGTGGAATATTTTTGAGCAGAGCTCCCCAGCGGTGCCCGGCCCATCTGCTGATAACTCCAACACACACAAAGGACTTTTCTTCTGAGTTCAATCCTGTGACTGTTGTCAGTACAGTTGATCTCCGGCCAAATCTATGCTGTTGCTTCTGCTATTGCTTCCTTCATCTGGAAAGTTCAAGGGAAAAAATGGTGACCTTAGCCATGCCTCCCTGGGGACGGCCCAGTTATTTATGAAGTCCCTGAACTTGCCGCGGCGGAGCCCTCGCGCGGTGGCGGCTCCGCTGGGGGAATTTCCTTCCTGCCGGGCCCCGCAGCATTTTCCCACAGCAGCTCCCTCCCCACCACGTGAGGATCTGCTCAGATCTCCGGGAGATGAAGCCCCTTGTTCCCCCGGAGCTGCGGGCACGCCCTGCGCATCCCCACGGGAGCGGTGCAGGGAGCCGTCCTTGCCCCAGACACCCCCGGTCCCCACCCATCCCACACAGCCCCCGTGCCCTGAGAGCAGGCAGGGCTGTGTCTGGGGTAGCCCAGTGTCAGGGGGCTGGGCAGGGCTGGGATGTGGACATGGTGACACTGTTGGCTTGTCTGGGTTGGGTTTGGGGTTTGGGGTTTGGGGTGCAGCTCCCACTCCGGCATTCAGGATGGTTCCAGGCCCTGCTGGGCTCTCCCAGGCAGGAAGGTAAGTGTGGAACAGACACAGGCTTCATCCAGCTTCACCATCCTCTCTGCTTCCATCATCCTCCTCCTGCACTAAACGCTGAGCTGCAGCAGCCCCACAGCGTGCCCCAGAGCAGGGTTGGGATGCCCAGCCCTGTGCCGTGCCTGCTCCATGGGGATCATCCCACAGCAGGACAGCCGTGGGGCAGGACAGACCACCCAAAGGTAGGACACCTCCAAATCAAGGCTGTGCTTTACATATGTTACATAAAGAGTAAAGATGCTTCCCTCTCTCGTGCCTGGTGGAATCTCTGGAGTCAGTCATATCCCATTCCCCCAACAGGATGGCTTTAGTTTATCCTTCAAGGGGGAAAAAATGGTTTGTCTTATCACAGAATGAGGTTTGTGAGCCTGGGCCTTGCTGGGACCTTACAAGGATTGGTTGCCAAATTCAGAGTTTTTCAGATTCCAAGAGTTGGCTCTTCCTGATGATTCTTTTCTTAATAGAAGTTACAAAGGAATTCAGCAGAATAACTCAGTTGACACTGTGTGAGGCTCTGGGGAGTGGAGGCACCGTGCTGTTCCCAAGGGATTAGGTGAGCAGGCTGGCACTGCACCAGGTGCTTGTGCCAGTTCCAGAGCCTTAGTTCTGTGAGGTGAAACAGGGCTGAGCAGGACTGCACTGGCAGCTCGTGCCTCTTACAGTGCCGGTGGCATCTGGTGCTTTTCCACAAGTCCAGTGATTATGAGATAATTTCTGCACATGCAGGGTTTTGGTCTGTGTTGAGCTTAAGTTTGAAATATGGGTCCTAAGGGGGCTAATACCACAGGGCAAATATTCTCTGTGACCCCAAATATTTAAATCAAATGTCTTTAATCCAATCTTTCAGTGAGAAATTAAGCACCTAACTTGGTTTTATTCTGACTAAGTCTCTGTGGATGTCACTCCCCCGCTTGCCCAGGAGCAGAGGCTGTGCCTGTGTTTTTGTGGGGTTCTGCCCTGGGTAGGACTGGGTTTACAGTGGCAAGGATGAGGAGGGTGAGGGGGGCTGGAGCAGGGATCTGTCCCCAGCCCTGCCCTGTGGCTGCACCCTGGGCAGGGTGTCTGAATGGTGCCAGTGTCCGGCGGCTCTGTCCCCGCTGCTCCGCAGGGCTGCCCCAATAATGTCCCCATAAAGACACTTGTGTTTGTGCAGGCAGCTGAGAAATGTGGGCTCTGCAGGCAGCCTGGGGCAGCCACGCACCCTGCCCCGGGCTGGGGCAGCTGCTGCTGCCGTGCCAGGGCTCTGGGGCTCCCCTGGAATTGCTGCCCACAATTAGGATCTGTGGCCACGGGGAGGGTCTGGAGGTGCCACGGGGTTTGTGCTCCTTCAAACACTGCCAAATCCTCTGCTGGTCCTGTGACATCTATCCCTGAGCTCTGCTTCAGGACTTTGGTTTTTTTCTTGTGTTCTTCACAATTTTCTGTCATTTTTAGCTGTGGACCAGGGCTGTCGTGCTGGGGAGCTGTGCAGGAGGGGCTGTCTCCTGGCAGCCCCCACGAGCACATCAGGGGCCTGTGCTCGCCCAACTGGGAAGCTGCAGGGAAAGGAGTTGGGTCATTCTGATGTCCTTCAGTCCCACTAAGGAGTCCTGCTGATATTCCTGTGGAAATAACTCCTGTGGATTTCAGAGGGAGGCTCCTTGGAGTGCAAATGTTGAGGCCTGCAGGCCTGGGGCGTTTCTTGTGTCCCATTTGCGGTCGTGAGCACCGATGTGTCCAAGGTGGCCTTTAAATGTGCCAGCTGTAAATTGGGAGCACCATCTGTGAAACGAGAGATGTTTGTTTGAGCTTCTGTTTACAAAAGCCCTTGGCTCCCCGCTAAATGCTCGTGTATCCCCCAGGTCTGCTCTGCGGGGAGCTGTGCCAGTTCCTAAATCCCCCTCGTGAGCTGGTTTCACTTCTTCCAGCCTCTGCCAGCAGTGTCTGTGCTGGGGCTGAGGTCCCTCCCTCCACCTGGGTGCTGGTCCCCCTGTCCCCCTCCCCAGGAAAGTGGGCTCTTTCTGATGTGCTTTCCCTGGAGCACCATCCAGAGGCTCCAATCCAGACGGAAATTGTTTTGCTGCTGGGCTCAGGCTCTTCCTTCCCAGCCACCAGTTGGGCTTTTACGGTGGGAATGCATTTATTTATTAGGGCTGGGTTTATTTTTATGGAAAAACTGCTCTGGGCAGGTGTTGTGCTGGGTGAGTCAGCAGGGCTGCTGTCAGGAGCTGTCACTGCAGCTGCCAGGGCACTGCGGCCACCAAACCCCAGGCAAGGATTTGTGTCCACAGCAGTGCTGGGGTTCTGTGTCCAGCAGGATTCTGTGTCCTGTTGGTTTGTGTATCCTGTTGGGTGTCTTCATCCTGCCCCTGCAGAAAGCATCTTCCTGAGAAAACAGCCAAGCATGGAGCAGAAAGCACTGTGCTTCTAGCAGAGATGTGTTCAGCTGAGGTGGGGAAGGACACGGGGATGGCCTCATACTGCTAGGGCAGGGTTGGATGGGATATTGGGAACTGGGAATTGTTCCCTGAGGGTGGGCAGGCCCTGGCACAGGTGCCCAGAGCAGCTGTGGCTGCCCCTGGATCCCTGGCAGTGCCCAAGGCCAGGCTGGGCAGGGCTGGGAGCAGCGTGGGACACTGTCTGTGTCAGGGGTGGCACTGGGTGGTTCCAGCCAAGGAGATACAACCAGTTTAACCCTTCTCATGGTCATCCCTGCCTCCAGGCCTGCCAGTGTTCCCAGTGCTGGTGCCCATCCTCACCCTCAGGCCCAGGCACTGCTGGATGGGGCCATGGGCCAGGCTGAGCCCCCACACTGCCAGCCCTGGCCCAGGCTGATGCTGCCCCTCCTTCACCCCAGAGACTTGGCATTTAGGGAAATAATAACCTTGGGAAACTCAGATTTAGTCAGTTCATGTCTATTTGCATTTAATTTCTTTTTCTCACTGACCAAGTATGGCTAGTTCTTGACCTCTGTGGGTATGGAAAGAAATGAGCAGATCTAAGGTCTAGTGGTCATGAAAAAATAACCCAGTTAGTCCAAGGAAGAGTGGTTATTCCCACATAAATAAATCTTCATTAGGCATCCCAGTTAAAATTGAACATTTCTCTTTCCATGCCTGAAAATGAGAGAAATTTCAAATGGTACTTTCAAATGGTACAGTGACTTCTCCAAGCGGCTGGGAGGGAGCTGTAGGCCAGGGGGACAGGGGACAGCACACCAGAGCCATGGGACTGGCGTGATGCTGCTCCTTCCTCCCATTGCTCCATTCCTGTGCTCTGCTCTGAAGGCCCTCACCATCCCAAATCCAAGGGCAGCATCCCACAATCATGGAACCACAGACTGCTTTGGTTTGGAATGACCTTCAGGCTTCTCCATCCCACGGGCAGGGACACCTTCCACTATCCCAGGTTGCTCCATGCGCTGTCCAGCCTGGCCTTGGGCACTTCCAGGGATGGGGCAGTGGATCAAACAGGAGAGGGCAGGATTTCTTTGGAAAAATGATCTCTTAAAAACGCAGGTAACTTTGGAATTATCAGCTGGGACACATGAAAGCAAAAGCACGTGAGGTGAAGCAAACAGACCTTTAAATGCTGCTGGTTCCTCTCCTGGGGAGCTGGGCAGAGCTGCAGGAGACACCAGGCTGTGCCTGCTGTGCTGTGCCTGCCCATCTGTCCTCATCCAGAGGGGCTGTGCCGAGCCAGAAACGAGTCCTTAACCTGCCTGACCTGCAGTTCCTCTCCCTGTGCTCCAGGCCCTTGTTGTGCTGAGCTTTCATGGCTCTCTGCTGTGGCTCCTGGTGTTTATATTCCTGGAGAATAATGGCAATTCGAGGTGCAGAGGCGCAGGAGCGGGTCCCACCCTCATCCTGCCTTCCCGGCAGCCACTTTGGGAATGTCCCTCTGAAATGGCATCTCTGGGACTTCTGTTTAAGAAATTTGCTCATAGATCAAGTGCTCCTGTCCCTGAAGAGCCTGGATTCTCACCCGCTCTCCTCCCACCCTGATATTCAGTCCCACTTTAATTTGGAAAAAGGCCAGGAAAATGCACTGGTGTTTTGTTTTGCTGTGTGTCACTATACAAACAGTGACTTGTGCTCAGAGGGGTCCAAATCAGGAGGAATTTCCTCATGGAAAGGGTGGACAGACAGTGGAACTACCCAGAGAGGGTTGGATCCCCATCCCTGGAGGTGTCCAAGGAAGGGCTGGAGGTGGCACTCAGTGCTCTGAGCTGGGGACATGGTGGGGATCAGGCACAGCTTGGACTTGATGCTCTTGGAGGTCATTCCCAGCCTAAATGACTCTGGGATTCCGTGTGTTCCTCCTGGGTGGGAGGCTGGTGCCAGGAGGGGTCCCAGGGGATGGTGCTGGCAGGGATGGGGCTGCCAGGCTGCTCCAGGGCTCCCACCTTGCACGGGACCCTAAGGGCCCCGAGTGGTTCTCACCTAGCAAAGACATTTCTGTTTCACTTTAATTTCATTCTCTGTTCACATGAAATTGCAAAGCAGACCCTGTGCTCAGTGCAGGGGCTCTGCCATGGCTGGGAGCTGCCTGGTGCATTCGGGGTGGGGAACGTGGGACTGCGAGGAAATAGGAACTTGATTAATTGCGAGGCTTTGGGCAAAACAAAGCTGTTTCTTCTTCCTTCCACTGCATTGTGGCCGCCTGGCCGGGAGCCACCGCGGCTCTGGAGCAAGCCAAGAGCTGGGAGAGGCGTGTTGGGGCCAGCAGAGCAGGGCTGGGGCTCCCTGGGGACCCTCCTCTGCAGCTGTGTCCCTTCCTTGGGAGATGACCCCCGAGCACCCCGTGTGTGCTGGGCACCCCTGGGGGACTGCAGGGAGCCCCAGATGGAAACTGGGGCTGGGGGGGAAGTGTCTGCCTCCATCCTGCTCCCTGCAGCCACCCAAAGCTCAGCCCAGACCCCAAAACTCTGGTCTTCTGCCTAATCTGGGTTTGGATCGCCAAGGCCAGCCCCGAGGGGTGGATTGTCGGGCTGCCAAACAATAAATGGCATTTTTGGGGGATTAGGTAAAATCTTGTCATCAGAGGAGCTCCAGAACAGCCTTATCTAAATTGCTCTTTAAGAGGAGCAGACCAGTTCCCAGCTGTGGTCCTGGGCTGGGGCAGGGGGTTTTACTCCCAATGTCTGTGGTTCCAGCAGAGTGAGGTGGCTGGAGCTGGTGCAGGAGGTGCCCTGGGTGGCCCCCAGCCCTGGGTCCCCAACCCAGGCTATTCCTGCAGGCAGTGTTGCCTTCCAGGCAGGGTCAGGATACTTGATTATTTCATCTCCCCTCCCCTGAAAACCTCCTCGTGTGGCTGCTCAGGATTTGCATCTTCTGTGCCTCGCTCGGACGGGGTTGGTTTGTGCTCAGGAGGAGCAGAGATTGCTGCCAGGTTAGAACAGAACCCACCTATCTCCCAGTCCTCTGACTTGAGAAAAGCTCCTAAAATTCCCAGTCTGCTGCTTGGCTGATTCCAGATGACATAACATTCAAACTATCTTATGACTTACTTATTTTTTTTGGTGCAGACTGTTGTGAGGGTGTCGTGTGTTTGTTTCTTTTAGAGCAGTTTTAGCTTGGGAGTCCTAGATCATGCCTGTGGTGAGAAAGCTCCGTAAACCAGAGTGATTTAGGGCTCTGGCAAACGTCCTTAAACCTGGCTCATGGAAAACACAAGCAGCAAGCTCAGTAGACTCCACAGATAAATATACTTGAGGCTTAGTTGCTGATCACCGTATAATCTTTAAATTTATATCTATATCTATATATATACACATGTATACGTACAGATTTCATATAGAAGGTTGAACTTTATGATCTTGGAGGTATTTTCCAATGATTCCATTAATTCCTTCCCTCGTTGTGCTTAAATAATCCATGATTTATTTTCTAAGCATCTGTAACCTTCCATTAGGTATTTTAAGATGTGTAGCAAAGAACCATGCTTGTGGGCTGCAGGAGCAGGGCTTGGTTTGGGGAGGGCAGAGGGAGGTGAAAAATTTCCATTTGAGGTGGGATGTTTCAGGCTGTTTGGGTAAGAGAAGTCCCCAGCAGTGGGATCTGTTTTCCTGCTGTGTGGGCTTTCCGTGGGCCCTGGAGTCTGGCGCAACAACTGTGCAAAGCTTTAGCTCCTCCACTTTTGGGTTGGCTCTTGGTCTAGAAACTTTCCATGAATTGAACTTGAAAATTAAGCCAAATACTCTCAAAAAACAAGTCTCCAGCCTCATGTGACCCGGTGGTCATATATCAAAATATTTTCTTCGGCTCATCCATTCAAACAGAGGTGATTTGTCAGAGCCCTGTGCTAGCGGGAGCAGGTGCCCATCACTCCTTCCCCACCCAGCAGGAAGGGGTTGGAGCTGGCTCTGCGTCCTCTGCCTTGCCCTGGCCATGGGCTCCTCTGGGGTCTGGTGGCACAGGGGGTGTGTGGGTGGCTGCAGATGGACAGACAGATGGACAGATGGACAGATGAACGGCCTCTTCAGAGGCTCCACACTCCAGGCCACCCCACAGCTCCTGCAGCCTGGCTCCCAGCATCCACAGCTTTTCCCAGTGCTGCCACTCAGGAGACTCCTCAGATGTTTCTGCCTTTGAAGAGCGCTGTTCTATTTGGGTGATGCTCTGGGAACATCTAAGGCTGCTTCTTGCAAGCTGAATTAATTTAGATTTCCTTGCAAGAGTTCTAAAAAAGCACCTTAAACTTCAGTGGCACATGATGCTTAAGAGGCAGCTTTCTGGAAAGCCTCAGGAAAAAAAAGAGATCTTGCACTCCATTGCTTTCCTAATTCCTGTAATTAGTGTGGAGATCGCAGCATCTTCTTCAAAGAAACTGCTTCAGACAAATATTGGCTAATGGAAATTTTACTTTCAAATAGAGCAGGATTTGAAATCCATCTCAGTCACCGTGGGGGGATGGATGCAGGAATCAAAGATGTTCCACCAAAGCCTTCCCTGGGCCAGTCACAGCCACTCTGTGTGCTGAGCTGCTTGTGGAGCTCAGGATCACCATCCTGCTGGCCAGGCCTCTCTTTTTCTCTTTCTGCCTGCCTTCCCCCCTTTGATTTTGGGGTCCCGGGGTGTTCTGCTTGCCCCAGCCTGCTCAGGCCCCACATCCAGCTCTGCTCCCAGCCCCTCTGCTCAGTCGTTGTCCGAGTTTCCTTTGGGCAGAATCTCAGGCGTGAGCCCAGCCAAACCGTTCACTGAGCCTGCTGAAAGCAAAGTGATGGTACATTAGGTCTTCCTGCCACCTATAAATGTCACCTCAGCTGAAATACAGTGGATAAACGGCCAAGTGCATTCTTTGGTTCCTCTTTTTGCAGGGAGGTTAAATTCAAAACCAGGGACGTAGCCCAGACTCTCCCTTGTAAAAGTCTTTTGACAGCTCCAGGGGTGTTTTTGAGGCAGTGCCGGGCTCCAGCCACACCACAGAGCACTGGGAGTGCTGAAAGCATCCCTGAGCTCCCCCATGGCCCAGGGGACGTGAGCAGGGTTCAGATGGGGACCACCCCCGGGGCCACCCCTCCCGCACATCGGAGTTCCCAGCAGAAGGCTGACAGTTCCCCCAAAGGGACCCAGGAGAACAGGGCTGCTGCTCACAGAGACATCGTGTCTCCTCTGAAAGGAGATCCTTGTGCCTAATTAATCTCCTCAATTAGCTGGAGCTGTGAGGCACCGCTTTGCCCTCACCTGGGGGTAACCCAATCCCGCGGCCGCTGTGCAGACACTGGTGACAGGGCAGTGCTAAGCTGGGACATTGTCAGCAGCACCAGAGCTGTCACCAGCCCCCTGCCTGCCCCCACACGCTGGCACTGTGCCCTGGGAGTGAGGGATCCTGCAGGGAAGGTGTCCTGGCTGGGCACTGGCAAGGGAACTGCTGGGACAAAGGAGAACTGATCCATCCTTTGGTGCTGGCTGCACCAGCACTTGGAAAAACACGAGTGTCAGCAGCTGTGTCACCTGTGGAGCTGAGGAAAATCCCTCTGGCTTCAGAGTGTGCTGAGCTGAGGTGGGGAGTGGGGAGAGGGAAGGGAGGCCAGGCAGGGAATGGCTCCCTGCTCCAGACAACGCCCAGGGCTCAGCTGGAGGCCCTGGGGGAACCAAGGACAGGGGGAGTTTGTTCCCTTCTTTTGCCACAAACATGCTCTGAGGGATGGAGCCAGGCTGGCAGAGCTGGGGATGCTCAGCTGGAGAGGAGAAGGCTCCAGGGAGAGCTCAGAGCCCCTTGCAGGGCCTGAAGGAGAATTGGACAAGGACTTTGGACAAGGGTCTGGGGTGACAGTGGGAATGGCTGCCACTGCCAGAGGGCAGGGCTGGATGCGATATTGGGAAGAAATCCTTCCCTGTGTGGATGAGGAGGCCCTGGCACAGGTGCCCAGAGCAGCTGTGGCTGCCCCTGAATCTTTGGATGGGGCTTGGAGCAGCCTGGGACAGTGGAAGGTGTCCCTGCCCATGGCAGGGGTGGCACTGGAGGGGCTTTAAGGTCCCTTCCAGCCCCTGCTCGAGCAGGAGGTTGGGTTGGAAGTGCTGGGTGGACAGCACAGCAGTGGATGCAGCACAGGGAGATCTGAGAAAGTACAAGGAATAAGAAATGGAAAAATACCCAACCAGAAAAAAGTGAATTGGATGTTTTAATCTTTGCTGTATTTGATTACTGGGAAGGGTTCTCCAAGGCCACATGTCCAGCTTGATGGCAGAGAGAGAAGTTGAGGCTGGGCCAGTAAACTGGGAGGGTTGTGGTGCTCCCAGCTGGGCTGCATGGGGAGGGGCTGTGCTGCTGGAGGAGGAGAGTTCTGCTGGTTAGAGCTGCTGAGGCAAAAATGTCATTACAGAGTTTGGTGGTTTTAAGTGGAAAAAAAAAAGGTGAAAAAAGAAAGAACAGAAGTAACATGGTGTTTCTTTTGATAAATATGATCGAGTTGGATTGCTTCAGTGTTGTGGTCTTTGGGGTTTGCAGTGAGATGCTCTGATCAGCTCTGGTAACTGGTGTTTGCAGAATGCTGCAGAGCAAAGCAGCACGAGGCCAAATGGACAAAACCAAGAAAATGCAGAAAATTACTATGCAATGGCTTTACTTGTCCATTATTCTTAAATCACCTTCTCAGGCCCAAGTAATCCCCATTGTTTTCCCCACTGTGTGTGCCCTCCGTGGGCAGTGCTGGCTGCTCGTGCTGCAGGGAGGAGGTTTACACACTAAAAAATGAGAGTTTGAGCCCCTGGTGCTCATGAGGCTCAGTGAAACTGCCTTTGTTTTCTGTTAGGATTTGAGCCTGGAAGTGACCTCCTATCAAGTTATGTGGGGAATATTCCTTAGCCAGTAATGAATTTTTTACGGTGGGGAATAACTGTTCTGGTCGTTTCCAGAAACGGCTTAAAAAGTGAAAGGATCCTCTCTCCCTTTGGAGAGCTGACAGTGCCAGCTCCTGGGGGGAGCTGCTGCTGCCATCCCGAAATCTGTGCCCTCCCTGGGTGGTGGCAGGGCAGTGGTGGCAGGTCAGTGTTTGTCCTCAGAAATCTGTGCCCTCCTTGGGTGATGGCAGAGCAGTGTTTGTTCTCAAAAATCTGTGCCCTCCCTGGGTGGTGGCAGGGCAGTGTTTGTCCTCCAGGGCACCCTGGCAGCACTTGGGGCAGAGCAGGGGGTCCCTATCGCCTCCTTGGGCCATCCCCCTGGCTCCCTGCAGCAGAGCTGCTCTGCCACACAGAGGAGGACTTGGCTTGGGGAAATAAGGACCAAGTGCCCTCACTTTGCAGCCAGAGCCAGGCTCTGCAGGGCTGGACCGAGCGGAGCCCTGGGCAGGGGTCAGGGCTGTCCTCCCCCCGGGCAGGTGACGTGGCTGGCAGCAAGGACAGCGTCCCTCTGCATCCCTCAGCTTCCCTGCAGCTCCGAGCTCCCAAAAGGAGGTCACCCTCAGGCTCACAGCAGGGTTTGGCTGCTGTGGCTGGCAGAGCCAGCTCGGCAGCGCCGCGGGGCCGCCCGGGGCACAGGATGTGTTTGGCTCAAATATTTGATTCTCCCAAACCCCCCACAGTTCAGCTGGGAGCTGTGATCCCACAGGGACTTTAATTTCCTTCATTTTCCAAGGATCCCATATGGTTGTTGGGGTGGCAGATGGGAGAGTTTTCTTTTCAGGAGGATGTAGGATAGCAGTGCATTGAATGCCAGAGAGGAGTGAGATTTCTGGAGGGCTGTTGAGTTCTGCTTAATTGCAAATGGAATTTGTTGGTGACTAATGCACCCAGCCTTGCAGCATTATCTTGTGTTAGAAGCTGTGGCACGATGGAAAGCCATGACTAAGACTTTGGCTCCTGATTTACCAACACTTCCCTCCTAAACTGCCGGTTTGGCTCCCTGCTGCCACATCCCAACTTTTCTATTAATAATTAAGAGCTTTAACACAGTTCGAAAGCGCTCGGTTCAACATAAAACCCTCCAGCCTGATTTTGATTCTGCTGAGAACCTTTTGGGCAGAGAGGAAGATGGAGGGGGGTATTGATGAGCAGAAAATGCAGCTGCTGAGCAAAAGGTGGAGTGAGATATTGGGAAGAAATCCTTCCCTGGGAGGGTGGGCAGGCCCTGGCTCAGGGTGCCCAGAGCAGCTGTGGCTGCCCCTGGATCCCTGGCAGTGCCCAAGGCCAGGCTGGGCACTGGGAGCAGCCTGGGACAAGGGAAGGTTGGGGTGGCTCTGGGTGGCCCCAGGCTGTTCTGTGACTCTGTGTCCTGTCCAGGCTGGTTTGTGTGGCCCTGTGGCTGCCTCCACGCCCTGCCCTGCCCTGCCCCATGTCCCCCTGCCTGTCCCAGGGCTGGGACCATGTGAGAGCAGTCGCTGGTGGCTCTGCAGCTTGCTGGTGATACTGATAACTCTCTGTTTCAAACAAGTTGTGCAGCTGTTACTGAAATGCTGATCCCTGTTCGGATGTCACGATGCTCCCATCACCTGGAGCTCACCTGATGGGAGGACACCTGTGCTGGCACCAGGCTGGTCCTGCAGCTTCCTTCTGCAGTGCCTGCAGCGCTTGCTCACGCTGAGAACTCATGCATTGCTGACTCTCTGCTTACTCCCTCACTCTCTCCAGCCTCAGCAGCAGGCTCTGAGCTCCGTGCCAGAATTCTGTGCCACAGCAGCGCTGTCATCTCCTCCCTCTGCACCATCGAGCACCATCCGGCCGCGCTGGGAATGGCAGTGTGGGACAGCACTCCAGAGCCTCCCCAGTCAGAGCTCATCCTGGGCACTCTCCTGCTCAAGTGGAAAAGCTTTTGGATGCTTTATGAAATGACTAAAGCAGGGAAATATTCCCACATGTGGGAAATCAGCCAAGCAGCAAAGTGACAAGACAAACCCATGTGCTGGGTGTCATCAGGATTACAGAGGGACACGTCCGTGTTGTTGGAAAGAAGATCCTGAAATCTGTGATGATGGAGATGGGGAACTGGTAAATGGAGATGTGGGGAAGGTCTGTACTGAGGAATTTGAGATTTTTTTGGACCAGTTTGGTCAAGTGATGCTGACCACAGGCCATTTTAGCTGCTTATTTCTTTAAATGTGTCATTTTCTCCACCCAAACGAGCATGTAGCAACATTACTTCTGCGAGAGTAACACTGCAGAGAGCTTTTCTTGCATCATTTTTCTTGCATTGAAGTACAAAGCACAGGAAGAGCCCTGCCAGACTGGAGCCTTGTGAGCTGGTGGTCAGGTCTGGGGTGGTGCTGCCAGTGCCCAGGAGCTGCTTCCTAGAGCCCATCCATCACTCCAGGCTTTGCTGGGACCTGCAGCACTGCTTGAGCTCCATGAGCTTCCCAAACCCAGGCTGCCTCCCATTTCATTTAGGTGACAGACCATGGCTGCTGGTGAGCTGCAGTCTTGTCCTTGTTTCAGCAGAGCTGAAGTGCTCTGGCATTACATAAAGCTGTAATTTTCTTTTTTCTTGTTACCTTTGAGAAGAACCTTATGTTCTGCAGCTTTGTTCTATAGGAACAGGTCAGGGAGCAAAGGGCTGGCTGGTCCTTGATGTATGATACTGCAGTCAGGTACTGATCATGTCAGAATGGGAATTTTGTTGTTTGTTCTTGAGGTGATTTCATGAAAGGGCTGGAATGCATCAGTGGGCTCTGCCCATCCATAGCTGTGAGATGTTCTGTGGCAGAAATAGCCCCGAGTTCCACAAAAATAAACAAGTTGCAAATGTGTTTGAAGTGGAACCGATGTCCTCTCGGCCAGGAGATCAAAGCAGCAGAAGTTGTCTGAAGACCTGCTGAGAGGGGCTCTGAGAGCTCCACGTGCCCGGGGGGCCTGAGCCGGGTGAGGAGCGCCCGAGGCAGCCTGGGTGGGGGAGAGGAATGAAACAGGCAGGTTAGGAGAAGGGATCACAAAAACAACTTTTTAGCTGCAGCAAATCCAGCAGAGTCTTGAAACAAGAGTTAGTGCTTTTTTTTTTCACATTTGGGCAGAAAACGAAATATCTGCTTGGGAAAGGCAGCGTGTAGGGCCGGCACAGGAAGCGGGGAGGAGGATTTAGCTCCTAAATTCATTTCCAAGTACTGTGTTTGCTGTAAGAGTAGGATTGCCGGAGGGACACATGGAGTGGGAGATGCAGGTGCCCCTGCAGGTGCTGTGGCACAGTGCCCTCCTTGCCCTGCTCCCTCCCTGCAGGATCACAGCCACTGCTTCGAGGTGCGGTCGGACCAGCAGGAAGGGCAAGAGCCTCAGGATGCCTTGGGATACCGACTGGTGGAGTTCCCCCAGCTGCCTCTGCTGGGGAAGGGTCCATTCTCACCTTGGAAGACTCTAATTTGAGCCATTTCTTTGTTTCCTGCTTCTGGTGGTTTTGGTTCTTAGCAATTTTCTCTGTTTTGTTTCCACTGTGCACCCAACAGGAAGAGCCCCTCGCAAAGCCCTCCCGAGTAAGAAGAAGGAAAAAAACCCTCCAGCTGACATTTGCTGCCTGCAGGCAGCAGCCAGAACTTCCCCCCAGCCTCTCACCACCTCTGCTCTTTTTGTGAGAAACAAAGGAAATTGGATCTACAAGAAAACTGTTACCAGTAAACCCAAAACACCAGAGACCTCGGGATAGCCCATTCCCTCCTGTGCACTGACATCTCCAGCGAGGCAGGACTTGGCTCTGGCAGTCACATAAGCTCAGGAAGGTGATACTCCAGCAGCAGCTTGAGAATAAATACCTGTATTTCATGGGAGGGAGGTGAACCCTTCATACCCATACTCTGTCGGGGCTGGGGAGCAGCTCAGGTGGGCCCTGAGCTATCCATGGGTTTTTCTTGAGGAAATGTTCTGAAAGACTTGGAGAGCAGCTCAGTCACCGTAGGACCATGTTCATCTGCTCTGTGAGCTCCTGATGGGCACGGGGTGCTCTGCACACCCCAGTGCACACGCTGGCATCAGTGAACTCTTCTCTCTGCGGGTTTGCTGGGCACAGAGTGTTTTCTGTGGCACCAAGGATCCAAAGACACCAAAATCCTGCTCCAAATTAGCGATAACTTCTTAGGCAGAGGCTGGCCTGAGTGTTGGTTCTTTCAGGCTGCTTTCCCTGATAACTCTGAGAATCCTGCTGGTTGCAGTTGTGGAGCAATGACAGCGACTTGAGGAGAAATGAGAGCTGCATTCTTTTGCCATGATTTCATCTCAAAAAGTGCAGTAGCCATTTCTAGCCATGGAGCCCTGGGCCATTGGATTTTTCTTCCTTTGTGCAGTGGAGAGGACCAGGGTTGGTGGCAGACATGGTGGCCATCCCATCACTGGCACACCCAGTGCCATGGCCTCTTGCACCTTGAGCCTGCTGCCCACAGCCACAGTGCTGGGGGTGCTGGTAGGTTTTGGTGGCCATTCTCAGCAAGACCGGGTCAGTCACATTTTGGTCACCAGCTCATCAGCCCTCCAAGTCCCACCTTGGTCAGGCTCCTCTTGGAGAAGGGAATTGCTAGGCCATCTCTTTGAAATAACTGGTGCTTAAAGGGTTAATTTGGGATGACTTGGTGACCTTGATAGCACCTCCCATTTGGGGATGGGAATAAATGGAGTATCTGGTAAGCACCAGTGGCTGTCAGGGTTGGTAAAGACGGAGCAAAACTCATTTTTCAAAAGATGGATGGTGTTGATGATGCTAAAGGATTGTTTTTAAATAGTGATGATTATTAGCAGAACGTTTTGAGGATCTCGTTGGTAGCCTGCCTGACAGCATTCCTTGTTTTCCAGCCTCTGGTGAAGTCATGCTGCACTCACTGCTGTATCCCATTTCTCTGTGTGTGTAATCTTCTGACATAATAAAGGTGTTGCCTGTAATTTCAGGGGGAATTAATCAGTGTCTGTTGAATCCAGTGACATAGCTTCTGCAAGGAGTCAAGCCAAGAGTTTGGCCTTAAGCAGAGATGGTCCAATTTCCAAGGGGAAAGCGTCCATGTCATAAATATCCCCCCATGGTGGCAGCCAGAGGACACTGGGGAAGGTTAAATGTTTAATGGGAAGGTCTGAACTCCTGCAGGGCTGAGGTTCTCCATGTGTTCTGGAGCCACCATTCCCTGAATCCTTCCCTGTACCTTGGGAGGCTCCAGGTGAGGGATAACAACATCCTGGGGGTTGTGCCCTGTCCCCACCTCATCACAGACCTGTGTGATCAGAGGTGCTGTCCCTCTCTCAAGGAGAAAACATAAGTCATTGTGCTTTTACAAAACTTCTTGTTTTTACAGAGGCATTTGCAGCGTGGAGAGAGATTTCTGGTGTTTTATCAGGGATGGAGTTTCTAATCTGAATTGGATAGGGAATAACAATGAGTTGCTAAGCAGAGAAGCAGTAAATGAATCAAACTGGGATTTTAGTACAATAATTGCTTTTTGGTGAACCTGAGAATGACCTGAATCAAACAGTTTGGAAGGACCCGGAAACTTCTGTGTGCAATCACCAGTTCAGTAACTCGATTCAGCTCCAGTTGACAGCTGTGGCTGCAGGAATCAGCACGAGGGGAAGAAGGGATGTAAAACACGGAAAACAAAATCAATTGTGTCTTTATACACTGGATGTATGAGCACCACAAGTGACAGACAGAGGGGGTGGAGGCTGCTCGCAGGCATCATTAACGTCCAGCAATACCAGCAGCTATTTCAGGGGGAAGCACGAGGCAGGTGAGTGGCCGTGCTGCCGGCACAGACCCTCGGCACACGGGGTGCCAGGTGCGGCAGGCGGGGCAACGGGCTCGGGGTTAATTGGAAGATCCAGCTCTTGTTGTCCAGACAAATGCAGATCCAGCCTTGAAACACTTCCCAAGGTCTTGGCACTTCATTTCATAGCTGTGTCTCCTGCTGGGAATATTCCCAAGGCGCTCGCTATCGTCGGCTGTCGTCTCTGTGTCTCTCGGTTGCTGTTTGTTGCTGTGGTTGCACGTTGATAAGGTCTCTGGTTATGTCTTGCAGCCCTCAGAATCCAAGCCCAACGTCACCCCTGTCACCGTCCTGGCCCATGTTCTCTGCGCCATCAAGCCCTATGCCCACCTCCTCTACGTCCAGCGACTCATCCCCCATCAGGTCTGTTGCACAATTCGCTTGGCTTTTTGTTGCTTTTGCTATTTCTGTTGAATTTCCCTGGTTTCCCCCACTTCACTTCCCTTTCCCTTGGCATCCTGCTCGAACCCTCCCAGCACAGCTGTCTGCACTCAACAAGAGGGAGCTTTCAAACCCTCCTGCCCCAGGAGAGCCCCTTGGAACACCCCGAGCCCCAGCTGGAGCCTGCAGCCCCCGAGTCAGGGGAGTGGGAGCTGTGCTTGGTGTCACTGCTGGGCTCAGCTCAGCTCAGCTCAGCTCCTGTGCTGGCTTTGCTCTGCTCTGCAACAGGTAAGAGGTCTACTGCGAGGAGTAAAGACCTTTGGAAAGCTCTGCCATCCCTGGTTTTCTGGCCATAGCCTCGTCTGGGATCCCAGGAGGGTCACGGGCGTGGGGTAGCACAGGCTGCTCTGTGCCCAGGTAAAGGTCCTGGGGCATGGCTGGAGCAAATAATTCCTGGGAGCTGCAGAGGAACCAGCGCAGGATTCCCAGCAGTGGGTCAGGCTGAGCTGTGTGCCAGCCCTGTGGGGTCCCCTGTGCCCTGGGGTGCCTGGCACCAGTGCAGGTGCTGCCCAGGGGTCCTGTGCCCTGGGCACCAGTGGTGCCATTGTACCCTGAGTGCACCATGAGCCCCAAACCTTTTGTTTTCCATCTGATGGTCTCAAGCACTCCACGTGAGTGGTGCCTCCCCGGCAGTGAAGGACCCTCTGGAGCGGGAGGATTGTTTGCCCATCCTGGTTTTTAAGTGTTTGGGAGCTGCTCGTGTCAGGCAGCTGGAATTTGGAGAGGAGAGATCTCCATTTTGGGCTCTCTTTGCAGCAAAGCCAAAACCATTCCCAGCTCCCAGGTTTGGAGTTTGGTGTGAAGGGGAGCTCTCTTGCCACGAAGTGTTGCTGCTTCCCTGGGCTTGTCTGAGGAACTCAGGGGAGCTTCAAGTCCTTGGAAAGATAACAATTGGTAAAACCCCTGATCTGAGAATGGTGACACCTTGTTCCCCACCCCAGCAGCTCCTGGGGTCACTTCATCGCTTCCCTTGGCTGTGTCACAGCTGAGCAGCAGTGCTGGATGTGACCAGCTGCTTGGATGGCCAGGGCCTGGCTGGGTTGGCACTGTCACTGTCACCACAGCCTGGCAGTGTCCCAGCTTTCCAGCAGCCCTGCTCCAGCCCAAAGCTGGGAAGGATGGGTGGGGATTCCAGGTGCAGGGACAGCTCTGTATGCCTGTGCTGTGCCTGAGGAGCCCTGAGGTCCCTCATTTTCTGGTCTCTGCCACCAGTTTGCTCCATTCCTGGCTCTCCCTGCTCCGATTCCCTCCCCTGCAGTGTGGGCATGCTGACACTTCCAGCAAAATCTAATGGCCATTAAATCTTTTTTACCTTCAGGTACAGGCTCTAAAGAAGTGCAGGAAATTCTTCACGGACCTGCTTGGCTTTCTGTTTTGAAATAACCTTCTCCCAGTGCTAATTCTTCCTTGTGAAATTCTCCTTGTGGTTGCAGCTGCACTTGGATGGGTTTGGCAGAGCGGGGCCGATGGCAGTGGGTCACTGCCAGCACCTGCTGCCACCTTTGCTCTGTGCCAACCTCTGGGCAGTGATGGCCCCTCAGATTCAGAACATTCCAGCTCCAGCCTAGAGCCTGGAGCTGTGCTGGGCACCTCTGGCTTGGGCTGGTGCTGTTTGGGCAGCAGTGTGGGCTCCAGTCCAGGCGGGCTCAGACTGGGATTTGCGCTGGGGTGAAACGTGGCTCACCCCGAGAGCCTTCAGCCTCTGCTGGTCCCTCCCCGTCCTGGGCAGAGAGCAGCAGCCCCATCAGCCCCCCACACTGTGCAGGGGTTGGTTGGTGTGGGGTGCTCTGAGCCCACTCGTGCCTCTCTTGCAGCTCCCCGCTGCGCAGGGCCCGCGCGCTCTACGCCTGCAAAGCCGAGCACGACTCCGAGCTCTCCTTCACCGCCGGCACCGTCTTCGACAACGGTGAGTGCTGGGCTGCTCAGGGCCAGCCAGGCTGCCCCACAGGGAGCTGCAGCCTGCTGGCACCCTGCAGACCCCCTGTGGGACCCGACCCCTCCGAGTCAGGGGAGCCCCCGGTGAGCGGTGCCTGCCCCGGGGTTTGCCATGCGCAGAGCCATTCCCACAGGGCTGCAGCCAGGTCACATTCTGGGTGTCTGCACCAGGAATGCTCGGGGTAGTTGCTGCAGTGTTTTGTGCAGGAGATGGGAAAGCCACGTGTGCTTTTTCCCTCTGGATGTGAGCTCTGGAGCAGGTGGGCTTTGCTCGCTCAGGGACCAGCTAATGAACACAGATTTGGTGTTTCCTGCACCGGGAGTTCGTGCCCCAGAACTGAGCAGCTCTGGCTTAGTTATAATCCCAGTGTAAAGGAAAGACTTTTTACTACTTTCCAAGTCATTCTTGGCTTTTAAATGTTAAGCATTGTCATTTGGGAAGCTGCTACCACAGGCATTGGTTTTGCCCTGGGATATAGAGGTGAATACAGCAGAGAAGGGAGGAGAATGAATACATGTGGGTTAAAGACAATCCTTCTCCAAAGCAGCTCCATAGTCATCTTATAAATAAACATGGTCCCCCCTCTGAGGGCACGTGGGAATCAGAGCAGCTAGGAGGGGAACAAGTTTGAATTAAATACATTATGTTTGCTGATAAAAATCAATGGATTATTCACGGGAAAAAGTACACAGCGTGTTCCAGTCACTCAGCAGCACAGCCAGGGCTCACGTTGGCTGGAGGACGTGAGGTAGAACCAGCCTGGCTAGGTGGGGGTCTTGCTGTGATCAAGGGGCTTTACAAAGCCCAGCGAAGGCCAAGGGGCCTTGGCAATACTTGGAGCCAGGTTCTGCTTTGACTTGGAGCTTCTGAGAGGCTGCAGGTGCCTGAGCAGCAGCTTGGTCCAGCTGGGGCTTGGGGCTGCTGCTGCCCACGGGGAGCAACCCCCGGGGCACCAGGGCCACTTGGAGAGCTCCAGTTCAGCTGGTGCTCCTGCAGCTGACCCCAGGCACGGAGAGAGGGAGTGAGGCCAGACCTGCCAAGTCACAGGAGCCCAGGGAGCTCCAGGAGCTCTGGAACACTTGCTTCCCACCATTATTGTGGGAGGGGGGATACTCCTCTGCCTGCAGGCCTAACCTTGGCCTGGCTCCTGCCAAATCAGCAAATTTTTGGGAGTTGATTGAATAAAGAAAGGCTTTTGAGGACTGATCAGGTTTCTGGTTGCACACAATCAGGTTGCAGGGTTTGCTTTCCCTCTGGGGTTGTTCCCTAATGCAATTTCCCTCCCAGGCTGGGCCCAGGCCAAGCTGGGATGTGCAGAGTTACCATATGATGGGGCTAACCATGTTCTCTCCAACTTCCAAGAGATCTTAGCTCAAACCTGGAGGAAGTTTTGAGCCCCTGTTTTTATCCCAAATACTTCATTTCTCTCAGCCCAGCAGCACCAGGGAGTATTTGGAGCCTGCAGCTCACTTGGTGAAGGAAAGGCCAAGGAATGGCAGGGAGAGCAGGCAGGGACAGAGCACTTCAGCTGCCTGAGCCCCCTGGTGTGTTCACAGAACCGTGGGGTGGTTTGGGTCAGAAGGGACCTTGAAGATCATCTTTAACTCTGTTAGTTTCCTTTCTCAAAGATGAGCACGAGTGAAAGGTCTCACGTGTCCTTGCCTGTCTCCACAGTTCACCCCTCCCAGGAGCCCGGCTGGCTGGAGGGGACCCTCAACGGCAGGACAGGGCTGATCCCCGAGAACTACGTGGAGTTCCTATAACTGCGGGGTGCACGTGCCTCTGCTGAGCATTCCATGGTATCCATGGGAGTCCTGCAGGCCCCTGTGCCCTCTGCTGCTGTGTGACCGGGGTGAGGACGCCCCGTGCCCGCTGCTGGGTGTGCGTGGGGTCAGACGTCGCCGCTCCTGCGCGGGAGCCGTCCTGGGAGATGGAGAGACTCAGCCCCGAGCTGGGGGTGCTTCCAGCCCACACTCAGCCGTGGAAAGCCAGCCAAGGGATGGCCAAGAGCTCCGAGGGGCCGAGCTGAAGGCTGGGAATGGCCGGAGTGTCCCGAGCAGGGGTTCCTGCAGGGGGACGTTCCCGGGAGCCCCCGCCCAGGAGGAGTCCTGTGCTTCCAGAGCCTTCCCTGCGCTTCCCCGGTGCCCCAAGCACAGCTCTGGGTGCTGCCAGGGAGCACCCCGAGTTCTGGGGCAGGGGAGGGCTGGGGGGCTGAGCCCCACGGTGGCCAGGCAGCCCTGGCAGGGGTCCCCTCCCTGTGCCACCGCAGCGCCGGCTCCTGCGGGCGAGAGCGAGCCCTGGGCGGGCTCTGCAGGGCTCAGCAGGCACCTGCTCGGTGGGGAGAGCATGGTTTGGACCAAACCTCTCAAACTCTTCTTTTTTATGTTCAGGTTTAGGTTTTGTGGGGTAAGGCTCAGCTGTGCGAGGTGAGCAGCCCGCGCTGCCCTGCGGCTGCAGCCCCAGACAAACCCACTGCTGGTGTTGGCTCTTGGGAGCCTCCCCTTCCCCAGTCCCACTGTACAGACACATCCCTGCTGTGCCCTGCTGGAGCTGCCTCTGCCTCTCCCCTGTGCTGTTTCCAGCCTCCCCTTGCTTGCAGCCTCGTGTGTGCCAAGTCTGTGCAGTGCTGGTTGTGCCAGGTGAATTATTCCCATCCTTGTGGGCATTTCTGTTGGTGTGGCCAGGATGGGGCCGTGGAGGGCCAGGGAGGGGCCCTGGGGCTGCACCAGCCCCGCTCTGCCCCCATGGACATGCCTTGAGGGCTCAGCAGGGCGAGTGGGCACCCCCCTCATCATTGCAGGGCGTTCTGAAGGGGCAGGGTGGGAGAGGGAGCCCTGTTTGACTGCAGAGCCGGGGCTTTGAGAACTGGAATAATATTTTATAAAAAGAAAGTCTCAAAAGAACCCCCAGGCCGTGGCACTGGGGATGGATGTCGTGGCTTTTTGTAACAGTTTTAAAGACTCTGAGTGACTGAATTGCTCTATGTGTCACTTTTTATTTTTGAAAGGATTAATGTATAAATAGAGTATCTTAAAATATTATGAGGAAAAGATCTATATTTGATATTTTTAGAAGAGCTGTAAGGAAAGAAGCAAAGGACATTTGAAGCCGGTCACCGAGAGGCTCCAAAGCCCCTGACCCCCAGCCTGGAGCTGCTGTTTCCTTCTCTCTGTGGTGTCACTTAGAGAGAAGGGAGCTGAAATTTCAGCCCTTTTCACGTTTTTGTCCACAGTAATTAAACTTCCTGGGCTTTTGTCTTGGGGGAAAAAAAGAGGAAAAATGCGATCATTTTTTTCCTGCTTTCCAGGGTGGGTGGCACAGCTCATTCCCATGGGATCACACCCTCTCCATAACACTCTGACCCTTGGGAACACTCTGGGCCCCTCACATGGCTGGTGTGGTTTGGGCAGGGGTGAAGTCCCCAGGCTGCCTCGTGCTCTCTGCTCTGAGGTGTTGGATGAAGAAGGCGAGAGGTTTGTAGGGATAAAATCCGGTGTTTCCCTAGCACGGTGCTGGTTCATCTCCATCCCTGGATTTTATAGCCAACTTTTGTGCTATTTCTTGGCTTTCCTGAAGCCAAGGATGAGGCCAGGCTTTATCCAGCCCTGGCATCAGATGGGGCTGGGCTGTGTCCAGCCTTGGCTGAGGATGAGGCCGGGCTTTATCCGGCCCCGGCATCGCTCCGTGCCTGGGGCTGGGGCTGGGGCTGGCACCTCGGGGCACTGCCTGCGGGTGGGAGAGGGATGGGGAGGGCTGGTGGAAAGGATTTAAAACACCCTTAATACTTCATCTGTCAGCACTCTTGGTTTGTGTTTGTGAGTGTCCTGTGCCGAGCCTTCCCGGGATGCTGCTGGAGCAGAGCGAGGCTGGGCAGGAATGGGGATGGCAGAGCTGCCAAGAGCCCTGCAGAAGGCATCCTTTGGGACAGGGTATTTAGGGACCTGCTTAGGAATGCTGGGTGAGCACCAGCACCCTGCTGCTCCCGCCGTGTCCCCACAAAACCTTTCTGTGCAGGGTCCCCTTCGGCTCCTTGGATACTCCAGTTACTCTGAGACTGGAGTAAATTCCTTTTCAGAGGCACTTGGGAGCTTTTGGATGTGCTACCTAGAGAGTTCCTGGGAACAAAAGTCCCACACAGATGTATTTACGAGATGTCTCCAGGAGGAAAGGAAATCAAACCGAGGCAGAAGTTACTGCTCTTACAGGAGAGCCAGTGGAATATTTTTTTTAAATTAAAATTTTCCAAAAAGAAAAACTTGTCTGGAACGCTTACTACTAAATGTTCCAATTTTGGGCCAGCTTTAATAGTGTAGTAAACATTGGTTTATTCCAAAAGAAATTAAAGAGGAAATTTTTTTTTAAACCAGCCTGACACAGCATTTGATGCTTAATATTAAAGTCATCGGTCAAAATGAAACGAAAGCTGGGTGGTGACACTGCTGATGGGCAGAGCCTCTCCTGCCACTCTTGCTGGGTCACTGTGGGCATTAAACCAAAAAAAAAGAGGTGGTGCAGTGATGGTTGTTGGAAGTGACCTCAGAAGGGTCTCTTGGTGCAGCCCTGCCATGTTCCACATCTGTGTGTGCCGTGAGTTTGGTTTGGGTTTGGTGGCAGCTGGATTAATTGGGGTGGGCTGGGCTTGGTGCTGGGTTTGGGCTGGTTTGGGTTTGGGCTGGGATCGGGTTGGGTTGGATTTGGTTTGCAGCTGGACTGGGCTTGGCTTGGATGCTTGAGGCCATTTCCATTGTCCTGTCCCTGTTGCCTGGAGAGGAGGCCAAGGGTCCATGGACACCAGCGGAGCACAGGGATGCACCAGGGGCAGCTGGAGGGAGAAGTCACTGCACAGAGCAGAGCCTGAGCATGGAGATGTGAGTGCGTGGTGGTTTAATACTCCTAACGAACCAGAAACCTCAAAGCAATTATAGTTTGTACATTTGGGCTAATTCTGAATTTTAGCTTTTGGGAAATAATGATTAAAAACACAGGTTTTTAAAGAAATAGCTGCTTAAAGCTGTGTTCTCCGGGTGAGGAGCTGATTGTTTGCAGGTAGTTTAGCACGATGCTGACAGCTCACAAGGTAGCACCTACCTATTACTTATTGTAAATCCTCCCTTCTGCTAATGAAGCTTATTCTGCTTCTAAACCGCAGACAAAAGGGTCTAGAAAATCACACCTGGGCTCTAAACTCACTGACGCACACAGGAAGGGGAAAAAGCCTGCAGCAGCCGGTGCCCCGGAGACCAGCCTGGCTTGGATTAGGTGGGGATGGCAGAGCAGGGGCTGGAGCTGGGAGTGGCGGGGAGCTGGAGCAATCCCATCTCCACAGGGAGATTTCTGTGTCCCTGCTGTGTCCCCGTTTCTCTGGGAGCCCCCCACAGCCCCCATGGCCTCCCATCAGCTGCTCCCCAGGCCTGCCCGGGATCCAGCTGTGACCCAGCAATCAGATAATGAATTGTTACCCCAGCAATCAGATAATTAAATAGCTGCAGATTGCTCAGAGCTTTCGTTCACAGCCACCTGTGAGTGAAGAGCAGAGCAAGAGGGACTGGGAGAGGCTCTGGGGATGAGCCCCAGAAGGGCTGGAATGTGGCTGGCGGTGAAGGTACCACTGGGGTGAGCATCTCCCTGGCACAGGGGCTGGAAAGGGCTTAAATCCCATCCAGTGCCACCCCAGCCATGGCAGGGACACCTTCCCCTGTCCCAGGCTGCTCCAGCCCTGTCCAGCCTGGCCTTGGGCACTGCCAGGGATCCAGGGGCAGCCACAGCTGCTCTGGGCACCTGTGCCAGGGCCTGCCCACCCTCCCAGAACAATTCCCAATTCCCAATATCCCATCCAGCCCTGCCCTCTGGCACTGGGAGCCATTCCCTGTGTCCTGTCCCTCCAGCCCTTGTCCAAAGCCCCCTGCACGGTCACACCAAGGTAAGTGCCCATTCCCAGCCCATGGCACCGTGTCCCTGCTGTCCCCAGCAAGGAGCTGCTCCCAAGGCTGCCCCAGCTTTGAGCAAACAGGCTCGTTCTGACCCGGGTTAGCTCAGGCAGCCGCAGCCCGGCCGTGGCACCGCAGGGACACCTCGGTGACACCACAGTGACACCTCGGTGACACCCTGCCGGGTCAGTGCCACCTCGCTGGGCTCATGGACAGGCCCAGGCAGAGGACAGGGATGGAGCAGCCCCATTTGCCCCATGTCCAACTGCCCTCCCTCTCCAGAGATCCTGGAGATGCTTTGTTCCTTTTTAAAGCTTATTAATTTTGCGGCAGCCACTCTCTATCATAAATATTTCTGAGCCTGGGAGATGCACGTGCTGCTTTTGCCTGTTTTACTGCTGGTTATTTTTTGCCAAGTTTGGGTTTGGCTGGGCTTTCTGCTCAGGCACTGTAGTTGTTTTTTGTGCAGTTTTTGTTGGGTTTTGCTGCCCTGTGTGGTACCTGGAGCGCCGCAGCTCCAGCCCGGGTAGCCCAGGCAGAGCCAATGACTCCGCCCCATCCCCATCGCGCCGCTGTTTATTATTTATTTCCCCAGCAACGGGGATATATTTAGCCCGGCAGCTCTGAGCTGTTTCAGCCCCATTATGCTCAGCAAAGCCGGGAGAGCGAGCGGGGGCCGAGGGCAGCAGGAGCCCCCCGGGACCCCAGCGGGGACCCCCGGCCTGGGCTCGCCCTGGGCAGGGGCTGCGGGAGGGGAGGCCGTGAGAGCCACATCCCTCGGCTTCCCCTGGACTTGCCAAGGGTTGGGCTGGGCTGGGTGGATTTTTGAAGATTATTTTTAGTAATTGCTGTGTTTGAGCCTCGCAGGCCAGCCCTGTGTTTGTTTGGGGTAGGAACACGTGCGGCTCGGCCGCAGCCCAGCTGGAGGAACTCTGCCTGCCAGCCAAAAAGGGTAAAAAAGGAAAGGGCAGGAGAGAAATGAGGAATTAAAAATGCTGGGTTTTAATTCTGGATTGTTCTTGCAGGAGATCAGATAGGGGTGTGCTGGGGCCCAGGCAGGAGCCCAGGGTGACAGGATGGCAGGGACAGCCCCCTGACCCGTGTCCCTGCCTGTCCCCCCTGTTTCCCCTCTCAGCTCCTCAGGGATGCAGCTCCCCGTGTCCAGTCCCTGGAGATTATTTCCCCTCCATGCTCTGCTCCTTGGGGACACATCCCGGAGCCCCCTGCCCGGCCCTGGGCACACCAGGTCACTTTTGTCAGCAGGAAGTGTCACCCTGTCCTCCTGCATTAGGAGCACATTTAGTGCCCACACCAAATGCTGCCTCAGCAGTTCTGCCCCAACCTTATGTGGTTTGATCTCAAACCAACAGATCTCGTAATTAGAAGTATTCCACTTACTTGTTATTTTTTTAACCCAGGGCTCCCTGTTGTGACCTCAGAGAATATCCTTAATTACGCTCTGGAGCTGTGCCAGGCCTGTGATGGACTGGATAAGGCTATTTACTGCCACCACCCCTCTTCCAGGCTGGATTTTATCAGCTGATCCATGGGCTCAGGCACTGGACATCAGTGAACTCCCTTCTGATGGTTCCTCTCCGTGCTGCTCCTCCAGCCGGACTTTGACAAGTTCAATATTTACACTTTTCTATTTGGAAATGTCCATGTGCTACATATAATATATTTATATAATATATTTTCAGGTTCACCAATAATTGAAGCTATCAGTAACCCTGGTAAGGAAATACACTAAACTTGCTGGACCCTGGTAGGAGCTTGGCAAGAGCGCGGAGAACATGTGGCAGCCCCTTTGGGATAAGCAGTACCATACAGCCAAGGAGTCTTTTATTCTGTAAAACCCCAGAATTTGTGCCTGACACGGCTCAGCTCTGTGTGCCCAGAGCTCCACACGAGCTCATGCTGCAGAGGGGACATAGCCAGGGTACAAGCCAGCCCACTGGGGACCATCCCGGGGGCAAACATGAACTCTAAAGCTCAAATCATAAATGTCAGAACTGTAAAAATGGTATTTAACAGCATCTTTTCCTAACCAGTCGGAAATGCCATCATTTTACTGGGATAATGTGAGCACAGCAGAAATCATGAATTGCAATCACATGCTGGGCTTCACCCGAATGTCTTGGAAGCTGAGGACAGAGCCCAGGAAAGCAAACAACAGCAGAACAAGGAGGCAGGTGAGGGAGGGCAGCAGCCCGTGTCCCAACCAACCCAAGGGCCGTGGAGCACGGGATGTGCAGAGGGAAGGGGCAGAAATCCTGCAGGGAATCGGATCCTGAGCCACAGATGCTTCTGACATCAACACTTTTGTAAATGGACTGGGACAAAGGGGATTGGGGGTGGAATGTGACCACACTGAGGACTTGCTGCACCTACCATGAGGCTGGAGCCACTGAGCAGCTCTTTATCCCAGTGTCTGACAGCCCTCCTTAAAGCATCTTTCCAGAACTGTTGCCCCAATAAACGTGGTTATGGTAAATCCCACTCTTGCCTTGCCTCTGACCCCCATCCGCAGCCATCCAGCTTGGCAATTACCGAAGGGAAATTTATGTAAGCTTTGTTTTAATTGCAAACAATTCAAAGAAATCATTCCCTGCTGGGAACTCGGCCTTTTCTGCTGCCGTTAAATGAGATTTTATTACAGCAGGCCTCGCTCTGTGGCTCGGGGGGAAGGCTGAGCTGTGCTGGGGGAAAACCGCGGCGGTTTCGGTGACTGGGGGTTGGAAACGCCAAAAACTCCAAGGGCCACATGGCAGGGAAGGAGCTGCATGGCAGCAGCTTCTGCTCCAGGGCTGAGACTTTCTGAACCCAAGTGCAGCATCTTCCCAGCCAGAGAGGCTCCTGTCAGCTCTGCTGAGTTACCAAGGCCTTTTCCCTTTCTGCAGGGCTCGATTATGTCTCTGCTCAGCCCCGCCCGTCCCCAGGACCTCTGTCCCAACCCACACCTGGGGAGCCCCGAGGCTTTGCAGTGCATTTTCTTCCCTCTGTCACTGATGTTTGACAGCTGGCACCTGCCCTGGGAGGGAGCTTTTATCAGAGTCTGACGAGTATCAGACAGTTGGGAACCACCACAGTGACAGAATACGTTTAAAATAATTGAATTAGAGAGGCACTGAGGTTGGAAGGGACCTTAAACTCACAGAGTCCCTCCCCTGCCACACCAGACCCAGCCCTCTCCAGGACCACAACAAACACTCCACAAACACATTTTGGAGCCATTTAATGAAAAAAGCAGAATTTTATTATATGGTTTCTGTCCATTATTCGGCATTGCTGTAAATGGCTCACATTTACTGCAACTTCTGTACAGATGTGTGGCTTTGTATTACCAGAACAGCAAATTTAAATGAAAAAATAAATGTTCAACAATTCCACACAAGCTTTTACAGTCCAACATTTCACTGAGTAGGTGAAAACTACAGACTTGTTACTACAGAATTATTCAGCATGAATAAAAAACTACAACTTTTATTTTTAAACAGGAGTCACTGGTTTAATTTTTTTTTTAATGCTGTTTAAAATTGCTGTGATAAAAATAATGATTTTTTAATAATGCCATACACTGGTATGATATAGGATTTGTCCCCAGTATATATCTTTTTGTTTAATATACAAAATAGAGTAATGACCCATCGCTGCCTCTGCTGTGGGCAGGGGGTTGGAGGTGGGGCGTTCCCACACACTCACAGCCTTCCCTCGGACACGAGGCCTCTGGCTGCAGAGGCCCTCGACCTTCATGGAAAATTTGGTTCCTATGAGACATCGATGGCTCAGCAAGCCCTGGCTGCAGACTGGGACAAGGGCAGAGCGTGCCTGGTCCGTGACCACAGAATCCCAGCCTGGACTGGGTTGGAAGGGACCCTAAAGCTCATCTGTTCCCCCTGCTGTGGGCAGGGACACCTTCCACCAGACCAGGCTGCTCCCAGCCCCGTAAGCCAGGCCTAGAACGCTTGCAGGGATACAATAATACAATCTCTACAAAATCTCACTCTAAGTCATGTCCCTGAAGTCCTCCCTCTCTGGAGTTCAGCTGCGGGACGTTTCCCACAGCCCACGTTCATCCAGGCACTTCCTCCTTTCCTACCTTTCCCTGTGGAAATGGCGAGGTCATTTTTCGGCATCGATTGGCACCGGTCCCCAGCCCCCCCGCCCTCCCCCCGTGTCCCCGTCCCGGTGTCCCCCTAAGGCCATTGCAGGTCCTGAGCTCCCGCCGTGCGGGCGGATCCGTGCACTTTGTGATAAGGCACTGAAGGGCCAAGGCCGAGTTCTCCCTGCTTTATCCAGAGTGCAGGGACTCCCCACTGCGACACGGACTACGGATAACAGGACACGGACTGCTCACCCCACCACGGCGTCTCACTGGTGAAGCTTGAACTGAACAGCATGTACAGGACGATTCTTCCTCTAACATCACAGTTTCCTTTGTTTTTCCTTAAATCCAGAGACTGAAAATGAATATACAGGCAAACAGACACAAGGGGCGGAGAGCCTCTCCTCCTGTGTGACCGGTTCTCTCACGGGGGTGGTCACAGAACCCCACAATTTGGGTTGGAAGGGATCTCAACGCTGATCCAGTTCCAAGCCCCGACTCCACCATCTGTGGGAGTTCACTGCAGTTGGTTCTGCTGGCAAAAACAACGATTTGGGGTCGCTGCACCCCGACCCGCACACGCTGTCCCCAGGCTCCGACCGAGGGCTCTGGGGATGAAAGTTTATAAAACATTCTCCAAAGTAAGAGCAGGATCCCCCTACCCCAGGACCCCCCAACCCCACCAGTACAAACTCCTATCTGTATCACAAATGGGCACAGGAGGATTCCCAATGACTTGGGCTGGAAGTTGTAATTAAAATCCTGACCTTTACCTATTACAAAATTTACATATTCCTTACAGATCGAAGAAGAGAGTGATTACTTTCTTTTATTAAAGATGCTATTTTACTCCAAAGTACTGAATATAGGATCTTTTTAAATAGGTATAACATTCAAAAAGAGCTTTAAGAAAGGATGAGAATTGAGTTTCCTATTTCAGTTGGAAACCAAGGTCTGCTCAATGTAGAAATGTGCTGTGAACACCCCACGCTCTGTATTTACATATTGCTGGCACCTGGATGTGGATTATTGCCCAATTTGAAGCTGTTTTTGCTGCCAGAGCTGTGACAGTTTTTGCAGCGGGGTCTGGTTCAGCCGTGCCTCGGGAGCGGCCCCTGACCGTACAGATAGGAGTATCCCACCCAAAACCCAGGGAGTTCTACACAGTGATTCAATGCACACAACCCCACCCACAAACACCCACGGAGCACAGGTTTCCCCTCTCAACACAAAACACTTCTTTGGATCCCAACTCCGGCAGCCCCGGGGCTGCCTCCGCCCAAACCACGCGCGACGCTTTCCACTCAGCGTATCTGTGACCCCTACAAAAAATATAATTACATGTATCATGATAAAGCAATCTGTCATCTAAAAATCATCCTTATTATACACTATACAAGCTATTTTACAATCATTTAATAAATTGCTTTTAAAGCTGCAGTAGCCCTTCCCTTTTTTTCTTGGATCAGCGAATATACCGATTATACATATTTGAAACTATAACTAAATATAAAAATATATTAGGTTTTGTATTTTCTCAGACGATCTTTCTCATTTCTATTACACAAACGATCTGGCCACTTTGAGTAAAAATCAAATTTTAGAGTGGCATAGTAAATATTTCAGTTTTGAGATACAGAAAATTGTTAAGGTGCACGTAGAAAAGGCTACTACAGCTTCTAAATGTCGAAAATATCCTCATCAATGGCAACAAGGAGAAATCCACAAGGCCTATGGGGATTTATGGCACGCCAGGAATTCAATGTGAAGGGCTGCAGCCTTACAAAGACAGAAAGTTTGACGGACAACTCAAAGACCACGAACTCAGTAGCGGAGCTCTCCTGCTGTCCAGGAAAGAGGATGGAGCAGTCAGTGAAGGGTGGAGATGTGGAATTGGGTCTCTAACCAGGCGAGTTTGGAGCTGGGAGATGCAGTCCCAGCTGCGTGGACAGGTCCCCGGAGAGGAGGATCCCGGGATCCTGCAGGAGAACAACCCCAGCCGCCGGTGCACTGGCACCTCCTCCTCTGTCCCTGGGGTCTCCAGAAATACTTGTGTGATGGCAGCTTTAAGTGTACAGAAAACTGAGTTTCTCCACACAGAAGTAAACTTTTCTGAAGCTATGCATATTTTCCTGAAAATTTCCTGATGGGCAGTCAGGACTGATCTTCTTGGCATCAATGCAGCCCGTGACTCTTTGCGTTATGGCTGTTGCATCGTATGCAAAAATCAGGCTTCTTTTTTTTTTTCAATATATAAAATAACCTGCTCATTTACATCCAGTTAGGACTGGGTTCATTTTCTATGAATCTGCATATCCAACACTTTTGCAGTGTACCAAAAGGATTTGTTTCATCCGGATCTACTGAAATGAGATTTGAGAGTGTTCTCCCACCCACCCTGGCCCTTAGAAAAAGCCCAATTTTTATGGCCACTTTGCCAGTTGAAAGCATTAGGTTAGAAAAGCCCAACCCAGTTTCACATTAATCTACTCGAGTATTTACTGTCTAGAGGTCGTTTAGGAAAGCTACGAGCTGCCCCACCTTAAAAAACCAGCTGTACAATAGGCATCTTGAAGTATTACAAAAAAATTATGTAAGAAAAAATGAACAAGCCGAGTTCACGGTATATAAAGTTAAAGGAAATTGCTAAAACCAGACAGTAATAGCTATAAAAGGCACAACTTCCCTTTTCTGATATACACTTGTAAACTTTCTTCAGGTTACATGCATAAACCAAAATACTACCTTAACTTTAAAAAAAAAAATCCCAAACACTTTACTAAAATAAAAAAAAAAAAAGCCTAAAAAATTGTCTCCAGCCAACTGCAGCAATTAATTAATTAATTAGCAGAATGTTCGTAACAGCCTCAGAGCTTGTCACTGGTGGTTTGATGCATCCAGGGATGGTGCACGAGGGGAGAGAGAAAATTCCTGCCAAAACCGATTTATTTTCCTTTCCTTTCCCCCCAGTCCTCTCCCAAACGCGAGAAACCCGCTGCTTCTCCAGCCTAACTCTTGGCCCTCTGTAAACCACATGTAGTGCATAATTACAAAAGAAACACCTGCGAGGACAAAAGGAACAAGTTCTGTAGGTTTTCTCTTTACAAAACAAAGCTATCGTGTGACGGTTTCTTAAGGCAACCCTTTGTGTTAAGGCAGTCACTTCTGATGAAACAAGAGCTTCTTGATATTTCCATTGGAATATTTTGGTATCTGATTGCTGATGATTTCTGCCAACATTTCTGGGAACTCAATACTCATGGATTTATCCAAAAATGTCTGGAAGCAAAAGCTCAGAAGATTTTCAACCACCTACGAGTGACAAGACAAAGAATTACTCGCACATGAAGATGTTCAGGGAACATCCACCTCCCTCCTCCCCAGCTCCTGCCCACGGGATGGGGCTCAGGCAAGATGTGCACAGGAATCCTCATTTAGTTCATTAATTACTGTCCATGGCACTCTGATATAAAGCAAACAGACTGTGCAAGGCTTTACAAACACTGAGGAGATTTGGTACCAATTCCCATTCCAGCAGATAAATAACACACATGTGTATAAGATAAGTGAGATCTTTCCAGGTGCTTGGTACAGTAACAAGAAAAAAGCAGCAATTCTGAGGTCTCAAAGTTACCCTTGTCTTAAACACTGCTTTGCGCTACATGTGTAATTAGAATTAAACTGCCAAAGGAGACAGTCTGAATTGGAAATTCCTTCAAAATTGGATCACTGCTAACACCACACATAGTACTGAGGCATTGTTTTAGTGGAATTTCAAACTATTCCATAAATTCTTTACTTCTTGGGCTCTGAGATAAGACTGCTTTTAAACATCACTTTTCTGCTTCTGCTGCAAAGTCAGCTACAGCTCCTGAGCTCCTCCTTTTTAAAGCAACATAATTTTTAAAAACTGGAGAAACTGAAAATGAGATTAATGACAGAATTAATTGCTTGGATTGCACTGCAGAGGCAGCCTGAGAGGACCATGTTCAAGGCTGTCAATTTGCCTTTCACGAGAGAGCAGAGGAGCACAACCTCCTCCTCCTCCTCCTGCCCCGTATTTGTCCCTTTAAATAAAAAGAGCCGGAGGAGCTCACTGTCTCCGCCCCAAACGTATTTCTCTGGAATGCCTGCAGCATTCCTGTCAGGACTTACATCATGCATAGAGTCCAGCAGTTTAGTCAGTTGATAAAATCGCTGCCAGTTCTGGCTGGAGTTCCCTTCCCTCTTGACGATGGCCTTGCCCAGCTCCTTGATGTACGTCATGCGGATCTCCTCAAACAGGGACTGGCTCTTCAGGCCTTCCTTGGGAACTGCAACATGGACACAACCCTTACAACCCTGAGAAACTGAACTGCAACAGGATTTAAGTTCTCTTACATTAGTGACACGGAGAGGGAATCTTCATCAGGAGCTGTAGGGGCACGACAAGGAGCAAGGGGGGAGATTTAGGTTAAATATGGAATTGTTCCCTGTGAGGGTGGGGAGGCCTGGCACAGGGTGTCCAGAGAAGCTGTGGTTGCCCCTGGATCCCTGGCAGTGCCCAAGGCCAGACTGGAATGAGATGAGCTTTAGGGTCCCTTCCAACTCAAACCACTCTATGGTTCTATGAAAATGAGCAAAAGAAAAAGGACTTGAACTGACTGAAATGACAGCAGAGAGACAAGGAGAGAGCAGGATGGGACAGTGACCAACTCAACACAAAGCACAGGCCTCCTGCAAAATAAAAAAGAACAAACCTCCAAAGGTATCCCACCAAAAAACAGCAGGAAGGGAACTGGACCATGGAGGCAACAGCCAGCCCTGGAAGCACCCTGATGGAGAACCCCAGGGCTGGAGCTCCTGTGCTCTCCAGGCCTGGGGAAATGGGACATTAGGAAGGTTCCATAAAAATTCTGTCTGCCCAGGGAAGAGCAAAGGCAGGATCACAGGATGGCTTGGCTTGGAAAGGATCTTGAAAGATCATCTGGTTCTGAGCCTCCTGACACGGATCAAGTAACGGGTCCAGGCAAGGCAGTGCCAGACTGCACCAGCCATGGGGAATCTGGGCATGGACACAGGGACAGGGATGGGACATCCAGACAGTGCTGGGCAG
This sequence comes from Dicaeum eximium, assembly GCA_013396995.1. Taxonomy (NCBI): domain Eukaryota; kingdom Metazoa; phylum Chordata; class Aves; order Passeriformes; family Dicaeidae; genus Dicaeum; species Dicaeum eximium. The sequence continues at coordinate 394,775 of VWZP01004159.1, read as the reverse complement.
ATGAGGAGCTGGGCACAGATACCCAGGGCCTGGGGATTCAAATCCAGGTGAAGTCCCTGAGCCTGTCTCCTCCCAGGGGGATGGTCCTTCCAAAGGCCAAGGAGCCCTAATGGAGCACGTGGAGTCCAGAGGTCCTTAAGGTGCTTCCTCTGAGGCTCTGATCACCTCGGGGAAGTGCAGGAGTTGAAGACAGAGAAGAGAAGGAGCTGAGACAAAGGTGACCGAAAGCACGACAGGAGGCCATGGAGCACATTCCCTTCCCTAGGAAATCCAACCTCCTCTCACTGTCAGCTTCTGACAGATTCTGGAATGAAGTCTCTTGTCTGTCTTGCCTACACAAGAGATGAAACCTGTCAACTGTTTCAATACTTCACATGGAAAAGGTCTCTGAACTACGTCTGTGTGTGAGCTACACAAGTCTAGACCTGTGAGGGATTCTTGTTTTACTCCTCCTCCTCCTCTTCTCTTGGAAAACTTAACACAGAAACACAATAAACAAACTGAAATTGTCAAGTGGTGGACTAAAGAGCTATAGAAATCTCAGCTATTCAGTTGCAGAAGTCCCCTGATGTAGCACTCACTTAGGAAAATGAAGATAAATTGTGTCCCACTGGAGATGGGTGGAGAGGCCTCTCTGGGCAGGGCCAGCTCCGCCGGCCCCGCTGCTGGAGGGGCTGAATCCTGCCACTGCTGCCTCCCCACCACTTCTGCCATGGAAATTTCTCCATGGAAATTTCCAGCTCCTCTGAGGAAAGCTGGTCTACACCACATCCCAGACACTTGAGGAATTTTTGGGAGAGATTTCAGAATCAAACAGGAACTGTTTGAAATCTGCAGTTTCAGGGAAATTTTAAGTTCCTACAAAGCCCACGGCCATGAAAGGCTGAAAGTTTCCTCTGAAAAGAGCCCTTGTCCAAGTTCTGGGCTTGGCAGCAAGGCAGTGCTGGGCACTGCCAGGCTGGTGGGGCACTGGGGGAACTGGCCATGGCACCCTCACACTGCCCTGCCCAGACCCACGTGAGCAGTGCTGGGGGTCCCAATCCTCCTGCTCTAGCCAGAAAAAGCCCAAGGTGAACAAATTCTCATTTCTGTATAAGAATCAGTGCTATTATTCACTGGAAACATTAAAGATAAGGAATGTTTACACCCTCAGTGTAATAAACTTAATAATATTTACTTTTCATCACATTTCAGGTACCTTCCAAGCCCAAGCAGGATGAGGATGATGCAGAAGTACTGAAGTACACTGACAAACCTTCCCTTGCCCTGCTGCTCTTTCTGCCTTTCAAACACACTGGCACCTGTGTGGCTGCTCTGAACCAAACCCTGGTGCCAGGCAGGAGCAGGAGCCCGAGGCAGCTCCCTGGGGATGCTGTGAGCACGGGGTGGGATTTCCCAGGACACAGAGGCTGTGCTGCAGGAGGTGCCCGGCTCACACCCACCCAGCACAGTCACACACACTCACACTCTCTCTTTCTCTCTGCTCTGGGAGTCCCTGGATTGCAGCCGAGCCCGAGCTGAGCTCAGATCCTCAGGGAGCTCCAGCCCCAGGGAGCAGGGGAGAACAAATGAAATCAACAGAAGGGAAAATAACACTGTAAAGGGTATTTACACATAATCACTTACATTAGTTATGCTGTCTCACGTTAGTCTATTTCTGTGCATTCTAAAAGGACTATTTATGACACTGCACTTTGAACTTTCATGCTGTACAAACAGAATTTACTAAGCTGTGACTTGTTTAACTCCAGCATATCCTACCTAAAGATAACCAGCATGCAGCATATTGTATAAATCTATCTTACAATATCTACTGCAAATCCACCACATACTTCTCTAGAAGCAAAAAGCTTGGTATTGAGCTGTTCACCTACTTGTAGAGAGGAGAAGCAACGTCTTCATGCAGAGATACTCCTCGTAGGAGACTTGGAGCCGGGACAGCTCTCGGGCCACCATGAGCATGTGTTTGCACTGCTCATACATACATGGGAGATTCATCCTCTGCCTGAGGAAGGAAAGCACAGGAATTAGTGAAATGCCTGGCTATCTGCACGTTCTGGAGCTGGTTTTGCACGCTGAGGATGAGGAGCTGTAGGTGAGCCATGGCACAGCAAAGGGCGCTCCGCTTCCCAGTGATGAGCTCCTGAGGTGACTGCCTTGGTGACACAGATAAACCCTGGCCCTGAGGGCAGGATGAGCCCTGTGACATCCTGAGTCCCTGTACAAAGGGAGCCTGTCTGCACCAAGGACTCAGCAGCAAGCTCTGCTATCAGCAGCCACAGCACCAATGGGACACAGAAACCAAGTTCAGTCCCAGCTCCCCGAGCCTGGCAGTCCCAGAGTCTTCATCTTCCCAGGGAAACATGATGGAGAGCCACACTAGAGCTGGATTTCTCTAATTCTTTCAACACCTTTGAGAAGTGCACCTAATTTAATGCATATTTATATGCATTTAGGAGTCTCTTCCTGTAACTTCTCAGTTTTCAAAGTGACTTTATACTTGTGCCCCTCTATGTTCCTGAAGCAATGAGCAGCACTGCAGTTAAACTTCATTATCTTTGTACTGTAGTAAACTAGTTTCTAACCATAAATGGAAAGTCATGTTGACAAGCAAAGGCAAATCTTGCAATCAGAATAACAAACATTATGTTTTTGTATATTTTTTATCCTATTTCATTGAAGCCTTGCATCAAGACAGGAGCTCCTTTTATCTAATACTGTCATAGTTTAAAACTTACCCAAAAATAGTAATTTTTTAGGCGGCTCATTGAGATTCCAAGTGAACAAATTAAAAAAAAAAAAAAANCAGAGAGAGAGAGGTAAGAGCTCACCTGGCTTCTCTCAGCCAGGGCCCCCCCAGGCTGGGGGGGGCGGGGCCCCCTCCTCTCCCACACCTGAGCTCAGCAGCCACCCCCTCCCCCCCCTCCACTTCATCAGTGGCAGCGGCAGGGCGGGGGAAAGAGTAAAAAAAAATCAGCCAGTTTGTCACAACCCCACTCCGTCAACTACAACAAAAAGGCAGGGGGAGGGGAGCTCAAATCAAAAACAAAAAAAAAACTTTTATAAACATACCCCCCCCCCAGCCCGGGGCCCAGTTGGGCCTGCCGGCCCC
>VWZP01004159.1:340581-391657 GCA_013396995.1 Dicaeum eximium | reverse complement strand
AACTAATTAAAATTATTAAATATTATTTCTTTACATTAACAAATAAAAAAATTATTTAAAAAAGTCTAAAAAATTTTAATAGAATTTTTTTCTTTTCCTTTTTTCTTTCTTTTAATTACTATTAATAAACTATCTTTCTCTTAAAATTTTAAGCCTACTTTACTTTTCTCCTAAATAATCCTATTTTACAACAAAAAAATACTCTAATAATTAACCAACACAAAAAAAACCCACCACATCTAATAATACATTTAACTAAAAAAATTTCAATTTAATTAAAATTTAAAAAAATTCAAAATTAACAAACTAAACCACTACAAATACCTGATCTGACACAGCAATCTTGCTTACGTGTGCTCTGACAGCTGGTTACTGTGAATATGGCAGAATTAGTTTTGAGTGGAGAATGAAGAACAGACTAATTCAGAACATTGTAAGCCACATTTATGCTTTTCCACGGGTTTTCTTTTGTAGAGAAAAGGACAAGCAAAATAACTCCATGCAATGAGTACACAAGATCTCTGCTGTGATGCCAGCACCTCACTTGTTAATAACGTGTCACCTTTCCTTGGTATCACCTATACAGCATTATCATCTACACAGAGACAAAATGGGATCTCTGTGGGAGTTACGAGCAAAATTTGGTTATGAAACAACAATTCCTCCAAAGCTGATCACTTTTCCATCCTCCCTCCCTTAGCCCTTAAGAAGGATTATACAAAGTTCCCTCACAATCACCCTGGGAAACCCAGAGTGGAAACAGGGAGCAGCCCTTTCTCAAGGTGCAGAAACCAGGGGCAGTGCTGCCTGGACAGGATGAGCGCAAGGCCAGCTGTGGGACGTTTCTCAGGGCACTTGACACAAAGCCACCACTTGGCCAGGTGGCAAACGCTGTCCCTGCCCCTCTGGGCTGTACCAAAGGGCATCTCACATATTTCAAATTGAGTAATTTAAACTCATTCTCTGCCAGGGCTCAGCAGTTTTCCTCATGTAACACTGCCCATTTCTGGGCAGAAGGTTAAAATGAACATTATGAAAGGGGTCAGCCTGTCGTTTGTTTCTGCCCGCTGGGAACACAAGCCCATCCACAAGGCTGGGAATGCAGAGGAAGACCCAGAGCTTTTGGGCAGGGCCAAGGCTGCACAAGCTGGAGCTCCCAGAGGACGGGAGCAGCCCCAGCCCCTGTGCTCAGCCAGGCTCTGCCCCGTGCCCGGGGTCAGAGCACAAGGAGGCTGATTCACCTCCTCGTCCCAGTGCTGGCACAGCCCTGGGAACAGCTCCCAGCCGGGCCCATCCTGGCCAGGCACATCAGATGATCTCAGCTGGCACAGGGAGCTGTCCTGGGGACACAGACGGGGACAAGGGCAGGGCTCAGGGCTCGGGGATGAGCATGGGGATGGGCACAGGGGATGGACACAGGGATGGGCAGAGAGGATGGGCACAGGGGATGGGCACAGGGATGGGCACAGAGGATGGGCACAGGGATGGACACAGGGATGGGCACAGCAATGGGCACGTGGGCGAGGGAAGCACAGCAGGGTTTGCACTGCTCCGAGTTACCCAGCTCAGCTCAGCAGAGCTACACAGCACCAAGCCCCAGTAAACAAGATGCTGCTTTCTGAAAACCAGATGACACCAACTCCACACAAGGAGTTACAAAAGAATGATGGGGGGAAAAAATTCGGGGAAAAAGGGAAGTGACAAAACATTGCTTACAAAACGGAGCTCAGTTGTTGTTGTGCTGTTCAGAGGCAGCAGCACAGCCACCCTGCATGGCACATGAGATCAGCAGGACAAATGCGTGACCTCACTCCTCCCAGCAAGGAGCTGCAGTGACGAGCATGGAACCAGAGTCAGAATCCTGGGGCCCAGGACTTCCAGGAACTTCTGTCTCAAGCTGGACAGCAATTAAATGGCATCTGCTACTCGAAGGACTCAACTGTGCACTGTCACTGTGCTCACTGTAATTTCGGGCACCCTGTGACATACCCAGAGGACGAAAGCTGAGACAGAACCAGTGCCAGTTCCAGCAGGGAATGTTTTCAATCACAAACCGGGGAAACAGTTATACAATACTGCAAAATCACAAGTTTAAACCCTCTCCAAGTACTAAATAATGGCCTAAAGCCTAAGATTTATTCAGCTGCCAAAGTTTTCGACAGCTTGAATCGAGTTTCATGTGTATGTGTATAAAAACACGTATAATATATATAAAATTGCCAGCTAGTATAGACATACCTCCATAAAAAATAAATAAATTATAGGAGTACAGACATAAAAGTGGAATATTCAATAAATATTAAATTTTTAGGAGAAGACTGAGCAAATGACTAACATGCCAGTTTAAGACATAAGAAGAGAATTTAATCCTCTTTCCCACCACAGACTGTGAGCTACTGGATGTTGCTACTCCATGGAAGTAGCAGTAAATACATAGGAACACACTGGGCAGGGCTGGCTCAAGGATAAATGCCTGAAGGATTGATGCTGCTCAGATGCTTGGCAGATACATGAGGCTAAAGAAAGTCTTTAACCCCATAAAGAAATCAATCAATAACTGCAGTTATGTCCAACTGAACCACCACGCCTTGGAGACCCCTCAGAGATGGAGTTTCCCTTTGTGAAGATGAAGACACTGAACTGTATTAAACATGAGGATAAGTCTTGAAAGCTCAGAAACAGAACAGATGGTTTCCAAACCCCATGTAAAATGCCAGGAGAATGACCCAGGAGTGGCTGCCCCTCTCTGCAGCCATGGCAGAGGCCCCTGCCCCAGTGCCCCAGCTCAGCCCCACTCCCCAGCTCTCACCTCACCCACCCAGCTGGACACAGCTGACCACCCACACCCAGGGGTATTTATTTCTGTCTGCCTGCCCACAAGGTCTCTCCTGCAGGGCTCTCATGTCTCACTTGGTGTTTGTCAGGTTTTACCCCGAGGTGGCTCTGTTTTATTGAGGGATGGGACATAAAACGTTACGACCAGAGAGTTTTATGGAGAACCTGTAGCTCACTGGGAGAACTGCAGGGCTCTCAGTCAGCTCAGTGTTTTATTGAAAACAAATGTCACTCTGATCTACGATTCACCAAACTGTAGCTGGAAGGAATTGGGGAATTACTGTTTGCTGTAACAGCACTACCCTGTCATTTCTGGGGGTGTTGCAGAGCTCCAACACCTAGCAGTGAAGCTCTGTGTCCTGACCCACTGATAAAACAGCAGGAGACCTCTGACTTACAGCAAATTAGATGTTATTGCACTTAGTGACAACATCAATTATTTCAATTCCACCACATAGAGACTATTCCAGACATAAGAGACTATTCTGCTCCAGGGACACATTCTAAGCACTTTAATAAACACAAGGACACAGATGGGCCCTCACCTGCCATCTCCTCCTCAGCCTTTTAAAAAAAAATTATTATTATAAGGCAATAATTACAGTTTATAAAAGCCTGGATAAATATTTACTATAAAAAAAAAGCAAGGGAATAAATAAACATGAAATATAAATCGCTGATCCCATAGAAAATGTAACAATTATTATATTTTTTTAAAACACAGAAAATATTTGGGAGATCTGATTTTGAAGTGAAATAGGACCAAAAATACTAAACTGTGCCAAAGCAGGCTAAAGGTACTGCCTCCATATCAAAACCAGATAACAGACACACGAATAAGATCCAATCACTTCAACAATCTAAAATTCCCTCTTTCCTTCTTCTACAGCACAGAATTACTGCACAACACAAACCTGGAAAAATACAAGGAAAACTATGTGTGGTGCAAGAAAAAATATGTTCAAATATTCCACCAAATTCAACTTTGCTTGAAAGCTGACAACGAAGTTCAACAAGAAAATATAAATGAGGCAGGTTGTTCCATCTTTAACCTTGTCTTTTCAGCCCTCATTTCATCAGATCAGACAGACATGTTTCACTCTGGCAAACTCACAGGGCCATATTGCCACTTTGATACACTAAACAGACAGAACATTATGCAATTTGCCAAACTTTTCTCTCCATCCCAGGCATATTTTTAGCTCTGACTGTGTTGGCTCTGATAAAATGAATGATTCTAGTGAATGGTGCAGGAACAGTCACAATATGGAATGTTAAAGCACAAACACCTCCCACAAAAACTTCTGGATATAAATACACTTAATATCTCAATTACCTTCCGTTTGACTCAGTGAAAAAAGCTAAGCAAGCTGCTGGAGGAAAACAAGTGGGAAAGGAGAGGCTGCTGTGGATGTCTGGGAGGGTTCCCAGCCCAGCCCCGAGCTCCTACTCACTCGTTAATGATCAGGTCTGGAGCAAAGCACAGCAGGTTGCCATTGGACTGCTTGTAGGATCTCCAGCCTAAAGCAAAAGCCATCAGGAACATCCAGGAGTACTGCAGGAGGGTCATTTGGTCATCCAGGTGCAAATTTCGGAAACCTGGAGAAATAAAAACGACGGTGTCAGTGGCAAAAAAGCAACAAAGGACAAAAACGTTGCATGGCTTGGAAAAGGAGCAGGGTTATGAGCAGCACACTGATAACAGCTGTGTTATCAGTGCACAGCCTCCACAGGGACTGAAAGAGATGTAATATTAAAAAATCGCAGTACATATGTGTGTGGTTATCTGGAACTGATGGTCAGATACATCAGAAAAGGCAACAATTACAGTTCACATACACTGTAATTCACTGGGCTGCCTTCCAAAAATAACAGGGTTAGCTCTTTTCACGAGAGCAGTCTGCTAGACAATACAAGATTTAATATCAAATTCTGTTCTTATTCAACAACAATTGCACACTGAACCTACAAAATAATTACTGCATTAGTTACCAGCATTAACTGCTTTTAATCTCACATGTAGCATGAACAGAGCCAACTGAACAGGGAGGAAATGAATAAAAACTGACAACTGGTTCCTCAAAGAGTCTGAAAATGCCACCAGCTCTGGATTTGCAGCACTAGCTCATATCAGATCCAGCCCACACTTACCAAGAAACCATAGTGCCATACGGAGCCATTACAGAGCCTGAATACAAGTTGATTTTATCTATTTTTATTAAGCATCTGACATCTAAAGAGCTCATAACATTTGAAGAGCTGCTTCCTGAAGCTGTGCCAACAGAGCCAGTGGATGAATGTGTAACAAACCTGGTGGGTCTGAACAGAGCCCCTGGCTTTGGAGGCACCAGGAATGACCAGGTACTGCCTCTAAAATACAAATCAAGGGTTTCAAAGTGATTCCAGCCTTTCTGGGTCAAATCTTGAAATGTGTGCCCAAACCCTCCCCAGGAAAAGGTTATTTTGAACTCCCAGCTAAAGGGTTTGGCAAGGAATGCTGGCGTGCTGTCAGCATGGCTGATGGGCTACAACCAGGAGCAGGATATACAAATTAAACACTCATGAGGAACCACCTCAGCAAACAAAAGAAAGGAGATAAAAATGATAAGGATAGTTGCTATTATTGTAGCTATTAAAGAGAAGATTGGCATTTTCATTGAGAGCATAAGCTCTAACCTGAAGGGTTTGGCTAATTACAAAAACTGCTCAGCAGAGACGATGAACAGAGAAGTGTTTTATAAAATGGAATCTAAATCTGGATCTGGGAATACCAGATGGTCTCCCAAAAACCTGTCCCAGAAGGAAGTGTGTGCATGTGAGCCTCTCGTAGAGCAGACTGAGCTAATTCAGCACAGGTGCCCAGTGCAAAAAGCCCTGACACAGAATGCCAGAATCACTGAGGTTGGAAAAGTCCCCCAAGATCACGGAGTCCAACTTCACCAACCTGCCCCACCTTGTCAGCCAGACCCCACACAAATCTGTGCAGTCACATCTCTGCTGGACAGAGATGTATTTGAGTTTTCCAGCCTTTCTTTCCCACTGTTAATTTATTTCCCCTGCTCAAAGAGACACAGTTATGAGTCACAAATCTCATTATCAGGCTTTTTTCTTTTTTTTTTTTGCAGACCTGTTCTGTGGTGTTATTTTTGGGCAACCTATGCGTCATGGAGGTGTTTTTGCCAGGGTTTTTGAGAACAGGTAGTGAACAGCACTGACAGGGGTGAGAGGGAGATAAACACTGGGCTTTGCTCTGTAGGAACAAAAGAGCAGCAAACCTCCCTCTTTGCCCAGGTCAGAGACAGATTAAACAGAGTTGGAGAGAAAATAACACCTGGACTTCCATCCTGGAGCTGGACAGTGAGGGGAGTCAGGGAAGATCCATCCATGAACACAGACCCAATGAGCCAGCACAGAGATGTTGGGCTGCAGAAGTCAAGAGAACTTCATTGCTAAAAATATTCAAGAAATAATTGTTTACTGCCCAGAGAAGCCGTGACTGCCCCTGGATCCCTGGCAGTGCCCAAGGCCAGCCTGGATGGGCCCTGGAGCAGCCTGGGACAGGGGAAGGTGTCCCTGCCATGGCAGGGGTGGCACTGGATGGGCTTTAGAGTCCCTTCCAACCCAAACCATTCTGGCATTCTGTGAGTCTGAGGTGGACATAGAGCTAATACAAATAGTTCTCTGTAATACTTTTACAATACCCACTTAATAAGAATTTTAATATTCAATGGTCAAAGCGTTCAAGTAAAATGACCTAATTTGTGGTAAATAAATGTTTCCATCTGCAGTTTTTTCTGCTTTTCTGCTCTGGAAGTAGCTGAGCCATGAAGAAGCCCCAGTATTACCAACACTTAGTCTGTGCAGCTCTGAAGGGACGAAAGGCAGCTTTGGGCTCACAGGAACCCACATGCAGCGCTCCCCTGCCCGTGCATTACCTGGGATTGCCTTTGCCCACTTGACTGCAGCGACCACCTGGCGGCCGCCCAGCATGTTGAGCGTGGAGAGGATCCTCCAGCTGGAGTCGGGCAGGGAGCTGTCGTAGCCCGAGTAGAGCACCTCGGGCTCGATGACCTCGAGCAGGGACACCAGGGTGGGCGTCAGCTGCGGCAGCGAGGCGGGCACGATGCTCTTGCTGCCGGCCGCCTCGGGAGCGTCGTGCGCGCCCGCCGCGCCCTGCTGCAGCCCCTTGATCTTCTTCTTCGTCTTGCGGGCTGCAAAGGGTGGGGAAGCCACAGGTGAGCGCATGGAAATGACCACACAGAGATAAACACAGCAAAGAACGCCGCTCTCCTCTCCCCACAGCTGGCAGCAGGGCGGCGAAACCTGCACGGCGTTGGTTTGCTAAGTCAGGAGTTCTGCATTCAGTCCAAGCAAAATTCCAGTGAAAAGAATACTTTCCATTTTAATAAACGTCACATTTGTGCCAGTGCTTCAAAATGTTCAGTAATGTCTGCAGGTACCTTACAAGGCTGACCCTAAAATACAAGGCCGACCCTAAAATACAAGGCTTAATCCCACCACTGGAAATATCTGCACAACTGCACACTTTAAAAGTTCCTTTAAATGCCAAGCATAGAAACTAGGCAAAAGAAAGGAAAAAATATATTTAATGGGTAAGAAGTTACTGGATCTCTGGAGCCAGGGAAAACGCTTTTTTTTAAAATGCTGGGCAGGAGGAGCTTTTTCTCTTGCCAGCTCTCTTGCATATAAATCACTGCTGCGTAATTAAACCATAAAACTCATTTGCCAAATAAATAAAACATCACACAGAGATGTTAACTGTAAACTACAAAAAGTTGGAGCAACAATTTTATTAGCATCTTGTCCCTAATGGAGTCTCCTGCTTGGCTCTGGCTCTCCTGGATGCAGGCGGCCACACGGAACTCGCTGTTTAACAGAGACCGAACGAGCCCAGCTCCTTCCCTGCGTGCCTCTGCTAATTAATTGATTTCTGCTCTGCAACTTCCCAGATAAATCTGTAGCCCATAAAAGCATCACGCAATGTGCTTGTGCATTCCAAGTCCCTCCTGGCCTGTTCAGAACCCCTGAGCACCCAAAATGGACCAGCCCCGCCGTGCCAGCACACAAAGCGCCCTCCTGGACCCGCTCCTCCCGCTGGCTGCCACAGAGCCTTCGGAAAACAACTGCCAAAGACCAGGAAGCCTCTGCACACCTTGTATAAACTGCTTTTTCCCAAAGTTTTGCAGACTGGCCACATGTGCCAAGCCTCCCATGAGGGAATAGCAAGAGTTGCTTCCTTGGAGCAAAGAGCTTCTTGTTATTCTCGTCTCAATTTTGAAATGGCTGCTTCAAAATCCTTTCATATTCTGGCAATTTTTTGCCCCATTATCCGTGTTCTGAAGAGCAAATGAATTGCTTTGACTTAAATTTAGAAGCACATGCCTTCAGCTTCCTGCAGACACCTGGATGGAGTATTTCCAGCCCAGAAAGCCTGATAAAATTATAATCAAAATAAACAGATCTGATAAGACAAACTATTATGGAAGAATTTTTATTAGGCTGCTACCAGTCCTGACTTAGATATATAGTTGTACCCGACAAAAAAAAGAAGGTTGAGATAAATGTATTTCTTCGCAATTAATTTTCAAATAATAAAAAGACCACAAATTCCAAGCCAGCTCCTTAGGGCACGTTACAGGAGATAAACCCCACAGATAAACTCAGCATGGAGAAAAAAGCATCCAAGATTTTCTGTTCTAAACAAACAAAACCCCCCAAGCCCCAGCCTCCTGCAGTCTGGCATCCACCAGGCTGCAGAGGCTTCCTCCTCCCTGCCCGGGGCAGATGGCCCGAGCACCTGAGCCAGGTGGGACCTGCCACCACCCCCGGCACCCACCGGGCACTGCCCCCCTGAACTGGCAACCAGAACCAGCCCACTGCAGGCAGAGCAGGGCAAAGAATTAGACAGAACTAAAGATTCCTCAAAAAACTGAAATAAATTCCAAGTGAAGACTGCAGAAAAATACTAATTAATTGCCAAGTTTAACTGTAAAATGCAGCATGAAAAGCCAAAATTATGAGACCCTTTTTCTACAGGCATAAAACCTAACAATAAATCTTTTCTTCCAGCACATCACAAAGAGAAAGGGTGCCAAGGAACACCAATTAACGGTGGGAGCGGAAATGAGAACTCAAGGAAATAAAGGCTGGAGTACAAAATATCATCATTGTGCTCTGTAAATCTCTGGTACCTGCAGCTTGATAGTTTGATGTTTTTCCAGTCCCCAAAAAACATGCAATAGAAAAAAGAAAGTTCCAGAAAAGGATGATATGCAGGGCCAAAGGGATGACTGTTGGACTTGAGGTCTTTTCCAACCTTAATGATTTTATGGTAAAAAAGACTAACAGAAAATTATCAAGTGACTAGAAAGGGCCACTTTTAACTCAGGACAAGAACGGGTCAATTAAAATATTGCACGATAGAATGAATTAATGAATTCATTAATTTAAAAAAGAATTTGTTTTCTACCCAACACCTAACAGTGAAATCCACTGTAGGTACTAGAAACTGAGAGATACCCAAAACAGGGCAGGCTCCTGGACAAATCCAGCAGGGAGTCAGGTGAGTGCAGGGGGGCCAAGGACTGATGGGCTGGACACTGGGATCTCTTCTGACCATTCACTGGTTTGCTGTAACCATTGTTTATGCACTGAGGATGCAGCTGGGGACTTTTCAAAAAGAAATGACTGTCTAAAAAACATGCAAATTTAATTCTCTTCTAAACAACAGTCATTCCTGAACTGCGACCCTAAAATAGACAAGATAAACTGGATTTTAGTCTCTTCTGCACTTTATGCTGCCTCCCAGCTTGTTTTTCTGCATGACCACTTCTCCATCTGTTCAGATCTGTCCCAAAAATCCGTGTTTTCAGGTTGTTTTTTACCCTTTCACACTACTCTGGGTTCTTCCATTTTGTGCTCCTGAGTTTCTAGATTCTTTTTCCCTCTCAGCCATAAAAGCTTCCCCCTCCCCACCTTCTCCAACAACTTACATAACAGAATCCATCCTCTAAAACCTCGCTATTCTCTAGGATTTTCTGTGCCAAATTCAGACAAACCAGGCTGGAAGGGCTCCAGCCTGCCTGTGGAGAAGTGACAAGAGCCCCACGTCACGCCAGGGCATTTTCTGTGCTGCAGGAAGGGCCAGGCTGCACAGGGCGTGGGGCCACCTGGCCCAGGGGAGCTCTGAGCACCTCCCCAGCCCAAAGCTTTCCACAATCCCCTGGTTCCATGTCCTAGAGCCACAGACAGCACTTCTGGTGTCCACTGAAAGTGATGCAGGAGGGAAAAGCTTACAGTGGGAGTACTAAACCTGAGTGTTAGGGAACCATTCCTTACTATGAGAGCACTTCTTCACATAGATAAATACATGAGCATCACAGATGTGTTTTGAAAACAACTATGAAGAGAAAAAATAGAAATCAACCTTAACCAAAATGCATTCCTTTCCACCTGAAAACCAAACCTGTGGTGTTGGGCATTATTTAATGGCTTTGGGCTCTGCTGTTAGGTGTCCTTGCTCCCAGCCTCACTGGCAGGGCAGTGACCTGTCCCCATGGACACCGGGAGCAGGCAAGAGGCCTGTCCTGCTCTGACCTCTGAAGGATGAGGTCCAGCCCACTGGGAGTGTCCAAAACCTAAACCCAGCTCCTGGGAGACACTCACTGAGCACCCATGGCCTTTAGAGATTTATTTCAGAACCCACTACTGCAGGTTCTGGCTGTAGCCTCCCCTCCTGCACAGAGATCAAGACAACAGCTCCACAAAGGGAGCAGCAGCATCCCAGCCTCCCTGAGGAGGGGATGTGCCTGGGAGGGCAGGTCCAGCGCCCTGCAGCCCAGGAGAAGGGGTGCTGTGTCCCTCTGGGGGAGGCTGGGAGCAGAAGAGGAAGGACATGCTAACACAGACACCAGTCTGCGCTTCACTGATCTCTAACTTATCACTTACACCTCACCCAGGATATTAGCACTGACTGAAATGAAATCCTCTTCATCCTTGGAGCTGACAAATACATCTTTGACATTTTTATTTTATCTGACAATTTTGATTATACAAGTAGCACCAGGATAACTGCACTAGTAAGTGCTGCGTTAATCTCTGCTGCTCAGGGAAAAATAGCAAACATAAAATGAAGCTGACACTAATAAAAGTGTTTTATGCCATTTTACAACTGCTGCTAAATCTCTGGTTGATGTGGTCTTCAGATTCTCACGAGTCATTCAGGGCTCAGCAGAGAACAACGATGTGATGCTACGTTAAATTTAACCAACGTTTTCTAGAGAAATTTTGACAGATATTTAAGAAGTATCCACAGCACAAACAAAAGTACTTTAATTTTCTTCAGCTGGAAGGTGTAATCCCCACTCCTATCCCTGTCCTCCATGGTCTCAGTGTCATGTCACTCACACAGCACACCCTCCTACAGCTGTTACACCTCCCTCCAGGTGTTCTCCACCAGTTCTGCTGTCTCACATTCCATGAAAAAGCCACGAGCTGTATGTGCTGAGAGGAACGAAGAACAACCCTTGTTTGTGTGTGCGACTCACTTGTGCTCAACCTACAGAGACCGCAGGTGAGCACAGACAGGAGAAGGCTCAGCACAAACCCTGCTGTCTCTGGTTACAGTGCCCACAGAATGTAGCACAGACTGAAGTGCTGCCCAGCAGCTGCCCCAGCAGTTGACCCAGCACTTCCCCCAGCATTTCCCCCAGGAGCTGCCCCAGCAGTTCCCCCAGCAGTTCCCCCAGCAGCTCCCCCAGCAGTTCCCCCAGTTACCTTCCAGGTTCATGCCCGCCTGCAGACACTTGCGGTAGCGGCAGGCCGGGCAGTTCTTCCTGCGGATCTTGTCGATGATGCAGTCGTTCCTGCCGGCACACAGGTAATTGTGCTGCCCTGGGCACAAACACAGACACACACATCAGCTCCCCACGGCACAGACCCCTCAGCCCTTCCTTCTGTGACAGCAAGGACCAGAGAAAACCTGCACTTGCTGCACTGAGTGTCTTGCAAAAACATCGGTGCCCACCTGACTTTACCAATCCAAACCCATTTCTCATGTTCAGACCTCAAAGCCGTAAATAAAAATATTATTTTCTGTTTGTTAACACCAGGCAACTTCTATTTTTAGAACTATTTCCCCCTGCATTTACCAAAGCCGTCTTCTAGAGCAGGTTTCCCATTTCTCTAAATAGTTTGACAAGAGACATAAATAATGTGCACAAACACATTCTGAGGAAACACTTGTGAACATTTCTGCAGAGCACAGACACAGCTTCATCAGCTGGACAGTCATGAAACCTTCCTGTAACTTACAGCCTGACCTGGACAAACCAAATTCTCTGACATTTTTATGGATTTGCAGATTCAGAGCAAAATTGGCCCTGAAAACATGACAAGTTGAAGTACATAAATTAAAGTAACTGTATTTCTTAGCTCTTTAGACAGGGCAACAGAAGTATCTATTTTTATTTATATGAGTTATATGAATGAATGTCTGAATGTAACTTATTTAGGGAAAGGTATTACCAAAGAATAGGTCCTTCCCCTAGACAGGGTCACAGAGCATGTTTTTCCAGAGGGCAGAAAGCTGCAGCCTGGGCTTTTACACTGTATTGCAAAGTACTGCCAGTACAATATTGTGAGAAACAAATAGATTTTCCTAATACTGAGTTAGGAACAACAGAGTCCAAGAGTTTTCTCACAGGAAAACAGCTTGGAGAAGGAATTTCTTACAAGTCAGCTGTGAAAATTATGAGCATGCAGAGTTCATTCCTATGGCTTTGGCCAAACTTCTCCTGTGAAGTGTCTCAAGCTGATATTCCAAGGAATGTCTTTCTGATTGACACCCCCACCTCTTCCACTCGGGGAAGAGGAGCCTTCCTGACCCTTGTGCCAGCTTTGTGTTTAATTGACTCAGACAACAGATCCTTGACTCACCATTCTGGTTGCCATGAGCACCCTAACACACAGAAACACAGAATATGAACAGATGCCCATGAGCCAGCACTGCAGTGGAGCACAGACAACACTTCCATGTCCCTCCACACTGTTTGATGAGACCACAGTTTCACACATCAATGCAGACACTTCAGGAGAGGATTCTCCTGAGCTGCTCCACTTTATTTCTAACAAAGAGCTTCCCCTTCACAAATACTTGGTTTCTTGTATTTACTGCTCACCTATTCTTGCCTTTTCTAGGACCAAGCTACACTATTTCTTTGTATTATGTTGTATCAGAGCCTCCTGCCACATGACCACTTTGGGGAAATGAAGGGAAGCTGGTGCTCCACGTCTGCCTGCTGCCCAGGGGTGTGGCAGCGGCCAAAGGAACGCGCTTTGGTTCTCTTCGCCGCTCAAACCCAGACACCCCACAAATACTCTGGTAACACCAGGAGAGAGCCAATGCAGGTGTTTCCAGGGGGATCTGGGCACACAGGAGCATTGCTCAGAGGCTGGCCAATGCCATCCCCACCCTGTGCTGCCCACAGGTCCCGCTGGTGCCGGGGCTCTGACGCACTGTGGCACCAGCTCTGTGCCCATTTGAGCACAGCAGCCTGGAAAGGGTTGGGAATTGCAGACAAAGGACTTTAGAGGATGGAATGACAACTGCTGACGAAGAAGGCTGATCTGGAGCAGAGCAGCAGGAAGGTGCTGGGGAGCCTGCAGGGAGGGAGGTGTGAGGAGCTGTGAGCAGAGCTGGGGAGGATGGTGAGGATCCAGGCGGGAACGTGGGGTGAAGGGCTGGGAGCTGAGGCTGGACAAACTCAGTCACGAGGGCTCTGGGCTCTGAAACACCACAAAATCACAACTAGAAAAAGCTGTCTCTGGCCAGCCTGGGCTCCTGAAGAAAGGCCTGTCTGCCTGAAGAACTGCACATAAATTGACTGCTGCTGTCCCACCTTCACCCTTCCTCTTCTCCTCTGGTTCTACTCTTTGCTGAAAAAATGCACTTTATATTGACTTCCTAGACACTGACATTTCCAGTTTCTGTGACTATTTCTGTCACAGTACACAGGCCTGGAGGCAAAGGTGGAAAAAAGGGCTTTGGCTAAAGGCCGGATAATGAGTGTGCAGAGTCAGCTTGATCTGAACACTAACAGGTGCCTGGCAGCCACTAATAAAAAGGATATTGCAGAAACAAATTCTTTTTACATGTGTTCCTAATAAGAAAAATGCCTATAAAAGACAAAACCAAATTATTTGTTCCTTAACGTGAAGACTAGGACTAACAGATCCCGGAAGTGGTCCTGGAAACACCCATGTCATCTATGGAAGGGTTTAGGGTGCTCAGTCCTTGTGCCATGGCCCAGCTGACATGGTGGTGATCAATCAAAGGCTGGACTTAATGAACTTGCAGGTCTTTTCCAACCTTAATGATTCTGGGATTCTGTGAAAAGTGGGATAATTTGTGGCACAGTCAAAATGGAATCAGAGGTGAACCTTGAGGAACTGATCGCCACAAGCTTGCCTACATTTTTAATATAAAAAATTTATGGTGTATCAAAACCAAAAGGAACCCTTGGAGTGATTCCTTCTCGTATCAATTCTTTTGTGATTTATTTAAGCTTGAGAACAGGCAAACCCATGGCTATGGCACATGTCCAGCTGCCTTATAAATTGACTTCTGAGGGATCTCTGGTGACCATGTTTTAATCAAAGGTTCAGATGATTATTTGCTCTGGCCTTGAGCTCATACTGCCTTGTTATACTTCAGCTCCCTGAGAGCCAACACCCCTTTGTGTTGGCAGAAACCACGACAGGAACTCGACTTTCCCATCCCTCCGAGAAGCTCTGCCCTTCCATGGAGCTCCCCATGGCACTCTGTGTGCCAGGAATTGGGAAAGTGCTGCTTCTGAGGACTGAATAGTGGCTTGTCTCTGTCACAGCCTTCCCTCTCCTCCAGTGACCCCAGCTTGCACAAATGTCAGCAGAAAGAGCCTGGTTCAGCGAGGGCTGCACGAGGAAGGCACAAGACAGGAAACCCTGAGGGCTAGAACTAAGAACCATGTTCTTCAGACCTGAGGAATCACCACCTTCCCCAAACACTGGGAATATGCTCCAGTTTTGCTGCATGTGACACTGAAGCAGAGTCAGATCTTGAGGCACAATCTAGTCCCTTACAGAATGGCTACTGATGCACCCAAAAATCACAGTCCTTATTCACATTAGTTTTCCATCATCTCTGTTTTCCAGAATGATTTTTCTCTAATCATAACTAGACAGAAATCTCAGTGATCCAATCCTACACACGTCCCTGGTACCCGGTGTCCCTGCAAATAACACCCAGGGACATGGATGCAATTCAACCAACATTGTTTACATGAAGAACTGTAAAACTACAATAACCTCACACACAATAGATTTACCAAGTTCCATGTAAGTTTTCTACACAAACCAACTAACCTTAAATTGAAAAACCACAAACTTTACAAATCTATTGCACACAGACAAATATCTGGATAAAAATGGAACAAATAAACACAAACAACAGTGAAAGAAAATGAATGAGACAAAAGCCAAGACAACAATAAATTCTTTTACACAGAGTGAATGGGAGCATTTTATCAATGTAAATGGAATCCACGCTTTGGATAATGCACCATTATCAATGTGATTTACTATGACAAAATCAGTGATCTAAGGGATGGGATGTTCAGTATGAATCCAGCAAAACCACGAATGCCGGGTTTGAAAATGGATGCTGTGCGTGGGGATTTTATATTTATAAGCAGCAAACTCATCCAAGCAGGTCCTACCTTCCACTGCCCTTTTGAAGAACACTTTGCAGCTGCCACACGTCAGGACACCGTAGTGGCACCCGGAGGCCTCGTCAGAGCACACCAGGCAGAGCTTGGGAGGTGGTCCCGTAGTTGCTGAGGTTGTGGATGGAGAAGAGCTTACATCTGACCTCATTCCAGGGCTGAAACAAAGCAGACAAACACCTTTAGTTGGGACAGAGGCGAGCATAGGGCTTGTAGCTGCCAGGAATGGCTTGTCCCACCCTTGGTGGGACAGTTCTGCACAGACTGCACCAGAAACAGTTAAACAAGGACTTCTGTAAAACCCCAGTAAAGCTGTATGGATTTTTCACGGCCTATTTGGCTGCATCAAGATTCCTTCCCTTACACTTTTCTGAAGCCAAGTTTCTTGCACAATTATCCCAGCCTTTAAAATTGACTCTTAAAACACGTTCTTACTCCATATTGTTTCCATTACTGCCACATTCCCTGCAGTCTGCACAAGGGCTCCCTTCCCAGCACCACCACGGCTTTTCTACTGGGATACTGTTATGCAAGGAGCTGTGCAAACTGGGCCATATAGCAACAAATATTCACAGTAACAAGTGATCATTTCACCCCAGCAGTTTAGGAGAAGAGTGAGAAACATTCCGCATTTCAGGATCTGGATGTAAACACCCAGCCCAGCTACAAACGAAGGGTTGGTTTGTTCAGAAAAAAAACCAAATCCCTCTTAGAACAACAAACAATCCATCGTAATCGCCTTGGAGCTGCTCCTAATCCTCAGGGCTGACCCAGAAGTGCTGATCCTACAGAGCTGCATGGCACTCTTATAGACCAACCATGACCTTACAGACCAACCATGATCTTGTCTTATAGACCAACCATGACCCTACAGACCAACCATGGCACTGCCTCACAGCCCTGGAAAGGCCCAGCTTGTTGGGTTCATCCACCTCCACCTGAGGAAGAACTTCCTTGCATGGAGGATGGCAGGCACTGAACAGCTGCCCAGGAGCCCATGGAGTGCCCCTCTCTGGACACAGCCCAAACCTGTGTCCCCAGCTCTGGGTGACCCTGCCTTGGCAGGGGGTTGGACTGGATGATCTCCAGAGGTCTCTTCCAACCCCAGCTATTCTGTGATTTCCAGCTAAGTTTGAAACTCCTAAAACATGATTTCTGTACTGCCTGCTTCGCTTGAAACTGATTTTCACAGAAAATCCTGTTCACCAGGGTTCCAGCCACTCTCCAGATGAAGCTAGAAAAATGACACTTTTATTTAAGGTTTTGGTGCCTCTCTTTGGAAACCCTCCAGACCATCCACGTTCCCTGATGTGGGCTTAGCATTTGTATGTGGGATGGCTCTTGCATGGAAAATTCCTTTTCCTCTCCTCAAGGAAGTCTGACCAGATTTGGTCGCACATTTAAAAAAACCCAACAGCTCCAACACGCTCACGCAAACCTTAAAATTCCATCCCAAATGAAGACATTCCAACACCTGGGAGCTCTGCTTTTGCACAGGTCCATATGTCCCATCCCCAGAGAGCACATGAGAAATGGCCCATCCAGTGATCCAGAGGACTTTACCATTGTGTTTGTTCTTTCCTATAGGGACTGAGGTAATCAAAGACAAGAAGCAGGATCCTCCCACTCAAATACAGAGGGATCAAAGTCAAACCACAATAAATGTGTCAATGAAGTTCTCACTTCGACAAAAATGGAACCAGAAGGCAGAGAGAAGTGAAAATTACTTGCATTAGGGGGAAAAAATGAGACAGCACAGGCAGGCAAAGACCTAAGGGATGTGTAGACCCCCTAAAACCACAGTCTGAGCTGGGGAGAAGCTGAGCTGTGTCTCAGAGCAGAGAGGGCTGACCAGAAAACACCAGACAGGAGCACAGCAACAGCTTCAACGTGCTGCAACAGCAGTGGGAAGAGGAGAGCAGAGCAAGACCAGAACAAGGGTGGTGCAAACCCCTCAGCAGGAAAGGCTGGCAGCAGGAGTGGCGGAGAATGAGTCAAACGTGAGGAAAAAGGGAAGAAAAAGGCCCCTCTTTTCCCAAAGGGAAGAATGCTTCTTTCCAGAACTTGGAAAAGAACTGAAATCTGTCACATCGCCGCTCTGCGCTCGGCAAGTATCCGTGGAATGCTGCGGCACGTCTCCTGCGTGGCTCTGCCACGAGGCTGCCAGCCCCCACAACGTGTCTGTCAGCCGGAGCAGCGCTCACTGATGGACTGCATCCCTGCTCCTCAGCCATGGCACGCCTTTTCTGGGTTTTCCAGTTAATTTTGGCTTCTTTGAAAGAGCAGCGAGCTGCAATGAACCCCTCTGGTTGCACAAGCCAGCCCTCAGCACACCCAAGCCATGGCAGAACGTAATTCAAGCCAGTCCCACCTATGTGATGTCGGTAGGAACACACATCTTTAATTACAGCTCGCCCTGCTGTGAGCCCAGCAGCCTGCCTTCCTCTAGGAAGGGCACAGCCCTCTAGGAACAGCTCTGGGAGGACAGAGGGGCACTGCCTGGTCCCCTCTGGGCACTGCCTGTCCCCTCTGGGCACTGCCCGGTCCCCTCTGGACACTGCCTGTCCCCTCTGGACACTGCCTGGTCCCCTCTGGGCACTGCCTGTCCCCTCTGGGCACTGCCCATCCCCTCTGGACACTGCCTGTCCCCTCTGGGCACTGCCCTGTCCCCTTTGGACACTGCCCTGTCCCCTGTGGGCACTGCCTGTCCCCTCTGGGCACTGCCCTGTCCCCTCTGGACACTGCCCATCCCCTCTGGGCACTGCCCTGTCCCCTCTGGGCACAGAACTGACCGCCTGCAGCTCCTGGCAGGGGCTGCCAAGCACAGACCCCACGGGAGGGAACCTGAGGATTCCCACCTGAGGATGTGCTGGCTCTGGCCAGGCCTGCTGCTCCATGGAGAGTTATTTCAGAAGGAAAATCTCCTGTTTTCTCTTCTGCTCGGCCCTCTCTGCTCTGAGACACAGCTCAGCTTCTCCCTGGCTTGGACACTGGCTTCAGGGGGTCTACACAGAAGGAGCCCAGAGATGAGAGGAGAACCTCAGGCTTCCTTGGTTCTTTGCTCTCTCACAGCTTTCCTGTCTAATCATCAGACAAGTAATTATGACCTCAAAGCTTTGCTTCCTTTCATGTGATACACATATTACTTTATTTTTCTTTTTTTTTTTCTTCTCTCCCCAGCTCACTGATACGTTTGGAAAAAGAATTTGTTTCTCTATTTTTAGACCTTCATATGCAAAAAAACCCAAATAAAAAACCCAACACCTACCTCAAAACCAAGCAATACCCCTTCTACAAGCAGCAATCACTTTCTGGCTACTCTAAGATGCCTGATTTTCTCTAAAGGTTTAGACTCGATAACTCCTTTCCTAAGACTAAATATCTCAGATTGAACACAGGCTGGGAGCTATGAGTTTAAATAAAGAATATATAACTTGAGAACTTCGCTTCATTACAATTATTAAAAAGATGGAAACATCTTTCTATGAATAGTTTTGAAGACAGCTAATTTAGCTACAAAAATAAAACTCTTTATACCTCTCAAATTTCTGACAAAAGCATTTTTAAGGAAACATTCATCAGCTGTCAGGGAAACCATGACAGTGCCAAACATATTCCACTGAATCTTTTCAGTCACCTTTAATTTTTAAACAGGGCTCATTTTCTGTACCAGCACTACAGAAAATGTAATATGAGAAAGAAAACAGATGATATGACTTAGAAAACTAAAAATAAATAATTACATTGATTAATAAAGCAGTAGCCAGCAATCTAATCCGGGCTGCAGGCATATCTCCCCAGCCTGGCTGTATCAGATAAGGGCAATATTTACTAACCGTGTGGAGAGCTGCCAGACAGCCCCGCTTGTAAAACACCACCAGGAGGGATTGCAGGGCAGCAGGGCTCCTGCAGGAGCCACAGCTAACCAGGCTGACATTTCACAGAAATCTCTCACCTATAAAGTTATACACAGTGAAACACAAATCACCACTTCCTAAGGAAGAGGTGAGGCAGGGAAATTACACTCTGAGATAATATAATAATGGAATCCCTTTCAGTATTTACAGAAATTGCTTTCAACTCAACAAAACCCTAATAAACTGTGAGTCTTATCCAGATAAAAGAAAAAAATCAAGCAGCATCGATGAGAGAGGAAAAAAACCTCCCAATTTTCAGAGTTCCAAATCTGTAAAAACTTTGATTAAATTTCATTTTGGGAAGCAAGGTATTGGTATGGGGTACTGAACTTAGTACATTCCCATGTATTTTTCAGAAACTATTCATATACAGTCTGGTTTTATTTATTTGTATAGATGGGTTTATCATATCCAGTCAAGGGAACATACGGGGGCAAAATGGGAAACCTTAATGAAGGGGGTTAAACATGAAATTTTAATGAAGCGGGCAAAATGGCAAGGCTTAACGAAGATGCTGCCCCAGTAACGAGCTCTGCAGAAATCAAGCTGTTTAACCAAAGCCATTCCAGGGTTAATCATTCACCTGAGACTTCAACCCGGCTCAAGGGTCACCTGCAGCACGGCCGGGTGCGGTAACGGCTCTGGGGAGGGTTCCTGTCCCAGGGTCCTGCTGGGGGATGGTCACAGCCACAGCCTGGACAGCAGGGACACACGGACAGGGACACATGGACAGGGACACAGACAGGGACACACAGACACACAGACAGGGACACACGGACAGGGAGCACCGGGCTCTGGCCCTGCCACCAGCCTTGGACATGGAGCAGAAGGAGGGATTCACAGAGTGAAGAAATAACCTTCTCCCAGTGCAGGTGGGCACTGCTGAGGAGAGCACTTGCTTGTCCCTCTTCTTTTTCTCTTTGCTGTGATGAACAGAAAACCTCCCCAAGACACAGAATGGGCACAGCCCCATGTGCTGAACCTGTAAGCACTGTAATATAATTTTAAAAATACATCGCCCTCCTGTTACTTTGCAAAATCATAAATGAAAATCATAAATGAAAATCACAGAGGTATTGAACTTTCAAGAGTAGGTTTATATTAGATGGTGGGAAGAAATTCTCCCCTGTGAGGGTGGGCAGGCCCTGGCACAGGTGCCCAGAGCAGCTGTGGCTGCCCCTGGATCCCTGGCAGTGCCCAAGGCCAGGCTGGACAGGGCTGGGAGCAGCCTGGGACAGGGGAAGGTGTCCCTGCCATGGCAGGGGTGGCACTGGGTGGGATTTAAGCTCCCTTCCAAACCATTGTGTGATTCTCTGATCCTATGAAAAAGAGCCCTAGTGAGACAATGACATGGGGAACCCTTTCAGGAACCAAAACTACCGATTATTTCCAGCCTACAGCCTGCACCCCTTTTCACCAGTGCTTGAAAGGGATGGCCAGCCTGGATCACACTGTCCAAACAGGAGGTCACTCCTGACACACACAGACACCACAACGTGGCCCCACCACACATCCTGGCTCTGCAGCTCAACTGAACCAATTACTGGGAATGGATTCCTAAAAACAAGTTACTTATTGGTGTAAGGGGTATCGCCAAACTAAGAGTAAAGAAACCATTTTCAATGTCATTGCCATCTGGGCCTCCTTCTTATCTTCCAGCAATGAGAACAATGTAAACACTAGGCTGTGGACACTGCCTGATTACATTTTTTGAATTGTTTATTTATTTCTTCATTAACTAGAGAAACTATTAATTATTTTTATATCCTCTTAGGCAAGGAAGTAGTTTTCAGTTCAAGCAGGAAGAAATTTTAATCCAAGCCTGTTGACACCAGACTTGTCATGACTATTAAAATAGAACTGTGTTTGCCAATTGGAAAAAATTCCAGAAAGGCATTTTGCTGAGAACCTGAACCACTGGTTTCTTCTGTCTCTTGAAATGTTTTCACTTCATTTTGAAGAGACTGAGAATTGGTAAGAACCCAGTTTTTCCTCCCAGGCTGCCTGAACTCGGCAGACACAGAGCCAGTCCTGGCTGGGTGCCACAGAGGGGGCACAGAGCCACTGCAGAGGCACAAACCACATGGTGACAGACCCCAAGCCAAGGTGTCCTGGGGTATTCACTGCTCATAAAGCCACAAATCCTCCCTCCACATAACCTCCTTACACACACACCTCTTCAGTTCTCCTTCCTATTTTCTGTTTAAAATGGAGACCTGGATAGTTTCGGTAGGAGCGCTGGTCTTGATGACAAGCACGTCCTCAGTGATGCCGTAACAAATGAAAAATCTACCCTGAAGTATTTAACCAAAGCCTGTAAATAAAAGCCCCCAGCATTTCTGGTTTCCAGCTGCCCTGAGAACCAGGACAATTAACACGGTTTCCTTTATCGCTCACCCAGATAAACACTGTATTAAAAAAACCCTGATAAGCCAGGAAATCAGATTTTGAACTAACGGTCTCGTTTTGTGCAACACGTCTATGACACGGCCTAGACGATGCCACCGTGAGGGATGTGTCACGGAAGGCCACGGCCGAATTTCCTTCACTTGGAGCCAGAAGCTCACGGCAGAGAAGCTCCTGGTGTGCAGTCAGAGGGGCAGGAACTGTCCCTCCTCCTGGGACTGCCAGGGTTCTAACAGGAACATTTAAAATACGAGACATACCTCAAGCAGCAAAGTGTTGGGATCACCCCCCAGCTGCAGAACACACCTTTTACCACCCCTTCATACAACTACAGCTGGCTGCAGGATTTGTGTGTTTATTCAGTCAAACAGATACTGCTGGCAGATACCAGCAGCAGGGAAGCAGAACAGGAACCTGCAGATTCCCAACGCAACACAACACAGGGCACAAACCCGCGGCCAGGCCACCCTCTCCAGCCTGCACCGCGCCTGCTCCCAAAGCCTGAGGAGCACCCGCCCAGGGGACTCTGAGCTCCCTGCAGGCACCCAGCAGGGCTGGCAGCTCCAGAGGCACCGGCCCGAGGCCAGCCCTGGCCCTGCTGCGAAATGGCGCCCGCTCCCATCTTGGCATCACCGGGAGCGAGGCCGGAGCAGCGCGCACCGAGCGCCGCGCTCCCGCTGGAGCCGCTCCAGAACGTCAACGCTTCAAGGGCACAGGCAAAGCTTTCTTGGAATGGATAAATGGTAATTGATGTTGCAGCTGCAACCTCAGCCAGAGCTCTTGGGATTTCAAATGTACTACAGACCTAAAGCATTTATGGCCAGAATATGATAATTAAATTATATGTTCTAAACTTTTATATTTATTACAGTGCTCCAGTAAAGCAGCCAAAAAGTCTTACCTTCAAGGGTAGAATTCATTTCTATATGAATCAATTTAGGCATTCTTTTCCAAAGCTTTGCACTGCTTTTTAAATTTCATTGTGGGCGCTTCCTTCCCTAAATAAAGTGTCCCAGGAAGGGCTGGAGGTGGCACTCAGAGCTCTGGGCTGGGGACAAAGTGGGGATAGGGCACAGCTTGGACTCAATAACATTAAAAATCTTTTCCAACTCCTGTGGATTCTGGGGTTCTGTTTCAGATCTCAGCAGCCTCAGAGCTGCTTTACCTGTCTTGGAAGCAAGTTTTTAGTTTTCTGAACCTTGCACACTAACCAAGAGCCAAGGTACTACCCAAAAATGCATTGTCTTAACACTGACCCTTTAACACACCAATTCCACGGGCCAGCACTTGGAATTCAACAGCAGCAGAACTGCTGTTGCACTGAGACATTCTGCGGTGATCACAAGAGATTCATGAGCTCAGAGCAGCCACAGCATTTTGGCTCTTCCTCCACAGTCAGCATAGATCGGATCTGACCCCTTATTCCAGCACACATTAATGTTGTACCAGAGGAACTGAACCTAAAATATTAAAGAGGACTTGTTCCATTAATGATCTCAGTGAGAGCCGTGTCCAGTGCTCGTGTCAATCACAGGACTGTGTGCAGGCTGCCAAAATGGTGCTGCTAGGAAAGGAGAGAGACATCTGGAAAGCTGATTCTAACATACATGGAAAAGTATTAATGATACAGAAAGAAAGGCAGTAAAAGATTAAACTGAACTGCAGTAGAATCATAGAATCCCAGAGTGGTCTGGACTGGAAAGGATCTTAAATTCCCCCTGCCATGGCAGGGACACCTTCCCTTGTCCCAGGCTGCTCCCAGCCCTGTCGAGCCTGGCTTTGGGCACTGCCAGGGATCCAGAGGCAGCCACAGCTGCTCTGAGCACCTGTGCCAGGGCCTCACACCCTCAATATCCCACCTAACCCTGCTTCCTGGCACTGGGAAGCCATTCCCCCTTGTCCTTGTCCAAAGTCCCTCTCCAGCTCTTTTGGAGCCCCTTCAGGCACTGGAAGGGGTTTCAAGGTCCCTTTGAGCCTTCTCTTCTCCAGGTGAAAAGCCTCAAAGCTGCAGTATAGTCCTTCCACAGTCAACCATCAAGATATAAATAAATTTAGACTTGTAATTAGGAAGTTCATTTCTTCTATTCTGAAAAAACACAGTAAAACCAAGACTCTCCTGCTGCCAGTGGAACATCTAACAGTGGTTTGGACCTGGAGTTGTATCAATGTGGACACACACACTTACTCACCAGTTCATGCTTTTAGCTGTACTGCAGAGCTAATTCCTGCTTTACAACAACAATAATCAGAAGAAATATAAAGAAAGAAACTAAAAGTAATGTGACTCAAACACAAATAACAGAGTAGAAATAACACCCTAACTCTGAGCAGGAAGAAGAGGAGAAGGGAAAGATGAAGAGAGGGCAAGAGAAGCAGAAAGGAATGTTTTTTCCTTCATTCCTTCTCAGCCCTTCCAGGAAGCTCTGTTCAGAGGGGAAGTGACACTGAAGCAACAGAAGCTGCTGAATTCCTCGGAGCACAAACCCGTTTCCCTGTTTCCCTCTGCCTGACAGGCCCTCCCCCAGCACGGGCTGGCTCAATGGGAGGCACACATTACACGTGCAGCACTTCATTATGGAATATTAACCAACGTGTTGCACTCTGGGCTCTGCTTCAGTGCAAATCTATGGAGAAGAGGGACGGGGACTGGTGCCAACTTTAGGTTTTGGCCTCGGTCCATTTGGTGCGGGGCCAGGATGACTTGGTTGACTGTTGAGTCATCGGTTGGTTCAATTGACATTATTTTACATTTGACTGGTTATTGTTCTTTAAACTTTGAACAGGAGTCCAGAAGCTCAAAAAACACCAGCGGACCAAAAAGAAAGCGGCCAAAACAGAATTTAAACAAGGCACGTAAGCAAGAAAATACTTTCCTTCAATGGCATTTGCTTTTAGCAGAAACCTGCAAAATCAAAATCTACCTCGTGGTTTAAAACATGTCTGTTATATTCCCAATATCTGTAGGAAGGAAAGCAAACATTTCCCCCCAAAATAAATCAACTGGCAAATGAGAACTGTATTTTTAACAGTAGCATATTCCTGAAATTTTGGATGGTCAATGGGCACACTGGTCATTCACTTCAGCCAATGCTCAACCTACAACTGAAAATGAAAGGATTTAACCCCCAGAAGTTACTGCTTCAGTACTGACGACACCCTTTTGTTTGGCAGAAGAGATGCCATAAACTGTACTGGTTTTTTTCCACATGGATGTGACATGAAATGAACTCACTACACAGATAATTTGCATTTACCAACAGGAATTTGTACTGAAGGTTCATTCCCGTTGTTTTCAAACTGTTTACTAAACTCACTGTGTTTCCTCTCCAATTTCAGGTATGGACTCGGTATGTTTTGATCCCCTGAGAGGGAAATTCATTGTTATATCCACTTATTCTCATCAGCAGCTAAAGAAATGAGCCGAGGAGGAGCTTGAGCTGGCTTTAATGAGAAGTGCAGCGGGGAGACTGGGCTTTGCTACAATAAACCCGCCAGGACGGAATCAGCTTTTGTGACGGCTTCCAAGAGCATGAAAAACAAACAAAAACCAGTAAATCATCATATCCTGGGTACTTTGCTGGAAGACAAAAATATTTGTGATGATTTTGAGATCTTAGTCAGAAGATGACGACTGCAAGCTGCTGTCAGCGCCACGGGCCCGGGCCGAGGTGCAGCGCCAACTCGTGTGGATTATGTTCCCCACTTAGTCATGAGCACTAACGTCACTTGAAAGGGTAGAGATTCTTTTTTACCATCTTACAGAGGGAACAGGAATTCTTGCAGGAAAGACAAGGAGCAAATTCAAAATTCCTGTTGACTTAAAAATCAGAGAGTTGCTGACGGACGAGCACAGTGATGGCTCAAGGCCCTGAGGGAGAGGCCGAGGCCTCCCCCAAACCCTACAAAAAGCTTTTCTTTCCTGTTTTACATTTAGTTCTTGGTGGATTTTATCTTTCATATCCAGATCTCTGCGTCTACATAACAGAACTTAAAACTGAGCAAATCTGCTTGAAAAGCATTTCCCAAACTCTTACAACCACTTTTACCACTCTTCAGAACACAATTTGGCTTCACGTTAACTGGCCTCTGACACAGTGGATGCAAAGAACAAATACGAAACCACTCTTCCCTGCATGAACAGGAAGAAAAGCACGTTCTAAGTTTGTTTATTGACACAAAATCAGCCACAGAAACTTGTGTAATATTCTCAGAAGGCCAAGCAAAGAGTAGCACCCCAGACCTGCATGACGTGTATGTTGTATGTAATTTCCAAGGCACTTTTAAGTCAACTTTATTGAATTATCCAGTAGAGTGCTGTAATTACTTTTGTCAACACTGTTAAGCAATTACAGATACAATTTCTGCTATAACATGCACACACAGTAGGTTATTACCTGCTTTTATTTCCACTTGGCAACCCACGTCACACGCTCAAGACTATAAAGATGTTTCACCACATCCCTCCTGTTGCCCACACCCGGCCTTTAAAGGCAATTCTCATCTTGGGGGTTTGGGCTCCTTTGTGGTGTGCTTTCTTCCCCCCATGGTACTTTTGTCTCTTGCCTTCTTTCTCTCTCCTGGGCTTCTGGTATTATTTTATCCCCTTTCCTCTGTCCTCTCCCCTCCCTGTCAGCTGAAGGAAGCTCTATTCCTTCCTCGCTGAACCTCGCACTGTTTCCTGGCCACATTGTTCGTCTCTGCCTCTTTGTGTATTTTCTCTTCCTGAGCAGCACTGGGAACCCCTCCCAATTAAACTCCATCTGTAAACTTCATTAATGGGCTGTTTACCTCTCTCACACAACCCCCATGACAGGGACAGACAGACAGACCCTGAGTCCTCCACACAATCCCTCTTCTCCGAGAGCACCTCCTGTGCCTTCGAGGCTGAACTTACTGCAAGTGTCCAACAGCAGCAATTCCAACATTCTCTCTGAAAAGTATGAACAGTTTTCCTGCTGGGAAACTCTTTTCTTTTCCTGAATTAGAATACCTCACAACAGCTCAGGTCAAACATTTTAACTATGGTCATTACTCAAGATTTAATCAATGGAGTATATATTGCATTCACAGCTGCAACAGGTTTTGAAGTCATCTGAAGATTGTTCCAGTAAGAGAGCTGTAGTATTCCTTACAGAAAAATTACTGGGTGTTTACTACTGAAATATGGGAAAGACAGAATTCACTGCATGCTGGGTTTGGAAGGTGAGCTCACTCTACTCAGCACCTGAAGAAAACAGGTGTTTAATTCAGTTTTAAGACTATGTATTAGTCCCTAAGTCCTTATCTCCCTACATAAGCATAATTACATAGCAGGTGAGAGAACAGATATGGCACCAGTTTCCCATATTATTGATGGAATCAAACAATATAAAAATACAAAAAAATGCTTTTTGAGCTGCAGCTAGGAAGGGTTCTAAAGCTATGGGCACCTGAAAAGAACACAGCAGAGACAAAAATCTGACAAAGCTAGATGCAGGACAGCGTAGAAAAAAAAAAAGAAAGTTCATCAGCCAATTCCTTCAACCCATCAGATGATCAGACAATACAACAATCCCACCTTTTAAAAATATTAACCTAAAGCAAAGGAGAAAAAAAAATCCATTTCAATCAGACATTACTGAGAAGACCTCACTGGGGTACAACTTCATTTACCTCAGTCTCAGCTTTATAACCAGCTTTTTCAGCAGCAAGCAGCAGAGAAACAAACCAAAGCAGCACTGAAACTCCCAGGGTGCAGACCCCATACAGGTGTAATCAAACGCCCCGAGCAAGCTTTTAACTCCAAATAACAGGGGATGCTGACATTCACAAAGCCTTTAGTTTTCAAATGAAAAGCACATGGAGGTGCTTTTATCTAAAACACAACACCCTGGTTTCAACAAGGATTTCTGTATTGCTTTAACAGCACAATAACTTCAACTGCTACCGCATCTTTTAGAGATGCTGATCCAATGGCTCAGCAAACTCCAATGCTGGGATGAGGTTCCCTCAGACAAAAGCTTTTCTACCCTTGGAAAGCTTCTCTCAGATTCGTGGGGCTTTGGAGAAATTAACCCCGAAACAAACCACCTTTAGGAAACAGCAAAGTGGTAAATCTTTCCTTGTTTTTAACAGTGGTTCAGAGCATGGCAGCACGTGAGGCTCCAGACACGTCAGCACAACCAGGGCTGTGACAGCAGAGGCTGGGACCAGCCTGGCTCCCCAGCACGGCTCCCAGCCAGGCTCTGAACAGCCCCCAGAAGGTGCAGCTACCCCAGGAGAATTTACAAGGTGCAATAAATCCATGTATAACCAAAGCCTCGTTGTAGTTCCAGGCTAAAATCTGTCTGACAATGTCTTAACTGCTCTTATGTCACTTACATGCTCTGTCTGAGAAACATTAAACAAAGGTCACGCTGACAAACACGTTTGCAACAGGGACAAACCCAGCTCTGACTGCACACTTAACTCTTTGTGTGGGGAGGGCTCTGCTAGGATCTGCAGATAAAGCCTTGTTTGGACAGGATTCACCTGGCACAGGTGTGTGGCTGCACCTGCAGGGCTGCCAGCAGGACCCACCGGAATGGGCTGTGCTGGCCCTTCCTGGGACAGAAGGAGCTCTTGGTTTTATGGAGCCATCCCACAGATTCCCACGAGAACAGGAGCCCTCCTCTTTCCTGGAGCCATCCCACTGCCCTTCCCAGGAGAAAGGAGCTCCTGGTTTTATGGAGCCATCCCACAGATTCCCACGAGAACAGGAGCCCTCCTCTTTCCTGGAGCCATCCCACTGCCCTTCCCAGGAGAACAGGAGCTCCTGGTTTTATGGAGTCATCCCACCACACACAGGGCTTTTCCCTTCCACCCTGCCTAGGGAAGCTTCCACTGTCCAATCTACTCGTGGCAAGGTAATAAAGGATCTGGCTGAGAGACAAACCAGGTTAAAAGTTAAAACAATATCTGGATCAAGCAGGATGGATACAGTCATAACATTCCAGTGTCTCAATGACCAACCTGTAAGGTATAATTGAGACTATCAACAAATAAACCACCACCACAGAAAATGAAAAATAAAAGAACTAACACATCTGAAGAATAAAATATAAAAAAAATAATCTAGGGTCAATTTTTCCCCCCAGATTAATTTCATCTCATTTCAGGAACCAAAAGAGGTACTAATTTTAGAAGTATGGCTATAATGAACACTCACCTGGCAATAAAGACAAACACTGAACAGCCAAGAACAATCCAAGCCTGTTTCTCCTCCTCACTGCCTCATGGAGAAGACTGAACTATGGATAATTATGCTCTTAAATTTGAGTCCTCAGCACATCTGAATTTAGATGAGATTAACCAACGCCTGAATATAAATTATCATCAAATTGACAGGAAGGAATGTCTTAAGTTTTGTATTTTCTTATTCATGATGCTGAGCACGCCATCATTATCTACAGCTTTTCCTACCTGTAATACAGATCTTCTCTTACCCCTGTTCTGTATGTGGAACCTACAGCTGGTTCTGGAAGAAAAACCCAGGAAGCACCATGAGAGAAATGGAGTAAATGATAACACCACACGAGCAGACTCACCAACTTCCATTACTGCTGCTACTTTGCAGTATTTAGGAAGCTGTGGTGCTTCTAAAAGCTTGGGAAAGTCACAAATTAACCCCATTTTCCCCTGCAACAATCCAAAAGGAAACAGCAGACCTGGGCAAAAGGCTGCAGTTCCTCACCTCAGCTGGAGCCGGTGCTGGAGATAAGCAGGTCCACCTTTCCAAGGAGACAATGAAAAGTGTTTCCCTGGACTGCTTATTCTTGCAACTTTAATCACAAATCCTGCAGCATCTGGCACTTCTCCTTCAGCTTCACTTAAGGGCTGACAATTAAGAGAATCTGTGTTTTCTCAGAAAATCTGTTCTGGGCTGAGAAATGTATGTGCAGAAGAGCTAAAGAACAAAGCACTTCTGATTTCAACCAGGGAGAGAAAATGGTCTTAAACTGCTGCAGAAAGGAAAGAAAAAGAAAACATTATTGCTCCCAGCTCCTGGATTCTTCAGCCTGGAATAAGGTACGGGCAGGTCTGGAAGGAGCTGCCCAGGGAAGTCTGGAGTTCCCACTCCTGGAGGTGCCCAAGGAAGGGCTGGAGGTGGCACTCAGAGCTCTGGGCTGGGGACAGGGTGGGGATGGAGCACAGCTGGGACTGGCTGGTGCTGAGGGTCTTTTCCCACCTCAGGGATTCTGCGATTCTGTGATCTGCATGACCTTTTCTCAGAGACCTCAAAAGCTTCCTTCCAAATTGCTAAAGCTCCAATATCTGAGAAACTCTTTCCCTGATTTTAATATTTAGGCCAGGAAAGCATTTTAATCGGAGGAAAAAAGTTTTACATTTTGTATTTGAAAGGAAATCACCAACTAAATCTCACGATTAGGCTGAGCCTCAAACCATGACCTGGTAGTGCTTTTAAGCTTTGTAAGAAAAACTTGAAATACTTTATGGACTTTGATGAAGCAAGGAACAAATTCCACGGCGCAGTGCTAACACCAGGTGACAAATGCCAGCTCTGTGATGCAGCCCACTGCTCCCAGGGTGCAGGAGGTTAAGGACCAGCCCCGAGGGGAGAACCTGTGCCTGTGTTCACCTGCACAGCCCTACATGCACGGGCAGGTCTTCTCCAGATATTCCCTGTATTAAGGGAATGTAACGTGTCGAGATGCCTGGAGCCCTGCAGGGACTGCACACGGCAGCCTGGCAGAGGACTCATTACAGCCCCAACTGCAGCCAGGAATGTGCTCCCAGACATGGAATAAACCCACGGTTACTGCTCTCCTGATCAGCTCCAGCCTCTTCCTTCCCCCAGCAAGAGCCACCCAAGAGTGCTGCAAAATCAGAAATAACCAAATTCATTCCTCCCAGACTCACTTCTTCTGCTCAACTTTTTTTTAATAACACCACCAAGTAAAAAACAGTTTTATAAATATCATAGGGACTGTCATTTACAGAAAGCAAGGCCTTGAGAAGATCAGAGAAACCACCAAGTAATCTCAGTGTGATCATGAAGCCAGGAAATGGACTTGATAGGCTTTAAAGTGCTCAAATGGAAAATTAATAATGAAGAAAACCATTCAAAATACTCAAAACCAGTTTCCACTAAGCATTATTGATTTCAAAACCAGCCTTTAAATTCAGTCCTGAATCACAGTATGAAAATAAAGTTTTCACACACTTTCTAGAGGCAAACTCCCTCACACCCTCGGTGTATAAAATAAGCATTTTACTTGACATTTATTGGAGGCAGCTGGAAAAGAAGGTGGCTCCTGTCATCAGCCTTCACTCTCCTGAAAGCCTCTGCTATTTTGATTTCCCAGGACACAATGTTGGATCTCTCCTTAGGCTTTCTGCAGCCTCTCAAGAAGCTCAGGAGACACATCCATATGTTCCAGCCCAGCCTTTCCCCCTCAGCACTGCTCCACCAGCAGGGGCGACTGCGCCTGTGCCGAGGCAGCCCCGTCACCCCAAGGAGGCAAAGCCAGCCCAGAAGTTGCCAGAAATGCAACTGATATTGCAAAACAGCATTATGTGGACAGAGACAACAGATCAGAGGAAGAGATAAAATTAAGTTGGAAACAGGGTTCTGTAGAATAAGTAAATTAACCCCAAGATCACCTGTGCTGTTTCAAATCCCTTTGTCAAGCCACCCTCTGATTTCTTTTTGACCTCAAACTAGAGCCAAGATCTAAGAGTGCTGTGTAAGAAATTATTACTGTGAAGTTCCCTGCAAAAGGAGATTTACTCCAACATCCAGAGGTAACTCCTTGGTACACGTAACACTGGTGAAAGGTTGCCATCAAAATCACGGGATCATTTAAACTGGAGAAGACCTCCAAGGTCACCGAGTCCCAGCAGTGCCCAATCCCCTCCTGTCCCCAGCCCAGAGCTCTGAGTGCCACCATGGGCACCCCCAGGGCTGGCAGCTCCTGCCAAACCTGCCCATCCATTACCCCAGGCTGAAGAACCCATGAGCTGCAGGGAATAATACACACATTGTGTTGGTGCCCTTGAAAAAATCCTCCTCTGCTCAAAGAAGGGAGCCACGAGCCTCGATTCATGTGCTGAGGCTTTCCCAGCAAAAGGATTTTGTTTTGGAGTTTCTGAGCACATTTTGAAAGGAGAAGGAAAGGTATGCTGGAAAGGAAGCAAATTTCCTGGCAGATCTTTAATAACCAGCAAAATAGATCAATTAATAATATAATATATTATCAAAATATAATAAC
Source organism: Dicaeum eximium (assembly GCA_013396995.1). Classification (NCBI taxonomy): domain Eukaryota; kingdom Metazoa; phylum Chordata; class Aves; order Passeriformes; family Dicaeidae; genus Dicaeum; species Dicaeum eximium. Next base: position 359,467 of record VWZP01004159.1, on the reverse strand, counting down.
CAGCAAAAAGGTCAATTACAGGCATGCATTCAGTCTAATTATTCTCCAGCTTACGGCATAGACATTTTTAACTCCACATGACAGAAATGTGGTCACTCAAATTTTGGAAGGAAACTAGTCACAGTGGTGCAAACCACCTGGGTACTGTGGCCAGGTATGTCCCAGGGTGCTTCAGGTCATGTTCTGAGTTGCCTTCCCCACCCTGGAGTTCAAAACATGCAGAAAACACCCTTGTGAAAGGGGATTTTCCAAGCAGAGGAAAATCTCAGCCTAGGGGACACAGCCCATGGTCAGGGCACTGCCCCTCGAGGGCTCTGTGTGCCCCAACACCTCCCTGAGGGCAAGCACAGCTCACACAAGTAATGCAGCCTCAGCCAGGGACAGAAATTCAGTGTTAAACTGCCCCACAAAGAAAGGAAGGAAAGAAAGATGAATTTCAAGCCTGGTCACTTCACAGCCTACGGACTGTTTCTTGAGGGCTTCTATGCAAACTCAAAAGCTTCCTCCCAAATTACCCAAGCCCCAATGTCTGAGGAGCTCTCTCCCTAATTCCAATATTTAGGCCAGGAAAGGAATTTAACTGGAGGAAAAAATGTTTTATTTTTTGTATTTGAAAGGAAAGGAAATGACCAAGCAAACAGGCATTCTTCTGGGGCTGAAAGCAAGTCCCGAGCTGCCGGCTGCCAGGGCCAGCTGGCCAGCAGCCCATGTACAGTACGTGTTTACTTGTTGTCTAACCACTGATAACTCCATGTGCATCCACGAATCCAAAAGAGAACCAAGTTTTCTGGTCAGAGAGGGAGGAAGAACAAAGCAGACAACCATACAAATATTCACTGCTGATGGCTACTACACTCACTTCTGAATATATACAGTGATTAAAGAATCCAGTGTCAAACTGAAACTCTTACCTATCAAACCAGCAAGGGCATTTAGATACAAGCAGGAATTTATTATTATTATTATTTTATTATTATTATTATTACAGATAAATAGTGCTGCTATGTACATGGCCCCTATGTAGAACTCCAGCTTTCAGGATTCCCGTGCTCCTCAAACAAGGACAAGTACAGAGCACATGCAAACCTGAAGCAGACACACAACACAGATGTTTGCTTCCTTCCAAGAGCTCTCAGTTATTTAAGACTTCTTGTGATTCAGATTAAAAACCCTGCCTATGGGGGCTGGCAGCTCCTCCAAAAGCCAAGTCCTGTGGTGTACACAGAACACTGTCACGGCACCTCCACCACTCACGACATTTGGGAGTCCTGGTGTCCAGGTCCCAGCTTCACCAGCCACGTGCCAGGGGGAGCTGGAGCCCTGGCATGGCTTTGGCAAGCGCCTCTGACCCTCACCAACAGGGAGCAGTGACCTTTCCAAGCAGCTTCTCCTCCCTTGCAGTCATACAAAGCACAAAGCTTTGGGCACAAGCCCCTTGCTGACCCCAAGCACTGCAGAGCGGCTGCTGCCAAACCCACCCATCCTGGGAGCTGCAGGGACAGCAGGGGCTCTGCCACCAGCACCCATCCTGGCAGGCTGAGCCAAACATCAGCTTACTGCACAAACCCAGCCCGGGCTCCAGGAGCCACGGCCAGCACACGGATCCTGGTGCTGGCCAGCCTGGAGAGCTCCATGGGGCTACAGAGACAGGGAGAAGGTGTTTGAGCTTAGAGAAGGTGCCTGAGCCCAGAGAAGGTGTCTGAGCCCAGACAGGGAGAAGGTGCCTGAGCCCAGGTGTTGCTGGGCTGGATCTGCAGCTGCACGCCAGCCCAGCTAATCCTGCTCTGTGATTCCAGCAGCACAGGCTGCAGCAGAGCTGATAAGGAGCTGGCAGGGGACAGTGGCTGAGCTCTTCCCTGCCTTTACGTGGACAGTTACAAAACCCGTGGTTTGTCAAGAAAAAGACTCGGTCCTCACCATCTCTCACAACCAGACACTCTAATCTTGTCCCACAGGCTGGGACTGACCAACAGCCTTCAAAGCTGTGACTCAAAGTGTTTGTCTGACATTTGCATGTCTACCGCGAGACAAAACCGGCACGCTACTTCTCTAAAAATATTAAACATCAAATGTAGACCTTCTGTATGTGCCTTCTAATCTAAGTAAATACAAGTTTCATAACAGAAAATTTAAAATGTATTTGCATACGGTAAGTGATGTAATCACAGCTGGTGATTTAACAGAAGAAGGCATCACTAGGCTGAAGAAGCAGTTTTCACTGGGCAAAAGGCTTCACCAAGTAAATTCCAACACGCCTGTTCTGTCAACTGCAAACCCAGACACTGCTTATTTATCAAAGGCAATTGCAAAATCCAGACTGACTGGCCTGAAAACTGAAATTTGGACTGGCAAAAGGTTACTTAGAAGGAGACAAAAGGCGCTTTCCTTTTTAACACGAGCCGGGGGAAAGGCTTTAAACTGACAGAGGGAAGGGTTAAATGGGATTTTGGGTGAGGCCCTGGCACAGAGCAGCTGTGGCTCCCCTGGATCCCTGGCAGTGCCCAAGGCCAGGCTGGACAGGGCTGGGAGCAGCCAGGGACAGGGGAAGGTGTCCCTGCATGGACTTTAACGTCCCTTCCAACTCAAGCCATTCCATGATCCTCTCTTCACTGTGCTGGCAGTAATAAAAAAAGAAAGTAGAGACTTCAACAACTCAGTGATCCAAAATAAAAGGTGAATGTGTCAGTGCTGGAGTGCGACAGAATTATAATCAAACATTTGACTCCACTTTTGGAGATGAAGGATGGTAACAGAGACAGCCCCTCCCCAAAGAACAGGACCTTCGTGAGTGTGATGCTGCAAAGGCATTCATAAAGGCAGGTGACAACTGAAAGAGAAAGAGGAAAGTAATAATGTTCTGCAGGTCTTCTGTGAACAGAAAATAACAGCAACAAACCAACAGGTTTGGTTTGAACAGGTCCAAAGAGCCCAAGAAATTCAAGAGCTCAGGCCAAGAGCAGGCTGTGAGAAGCAGTCTCAGGTGGTCCAGGGCAGTGGGACAGCTCTTCCCTGAGACCTTGCACAATGTGCAGTGACACAGCTCTGCTCTTCCTCCTCTGTGCACAAACTACAGCAAGGACACCACTGCCCAAAGACTGGATTAAACCAAGAAAATACTGCTTTTGAAGCGACCTGACAGCCATGCCTGCCTGAGCTCCAGAAATAAGAGCAAAGCAACGTGCCCTGGAGCAGAGCAGCAGCCATGGAGGACGGAGCCATTAGCTGCTCCCAGCCTGGTCTCACTTACAGCCACACAAAGGTCTTCAAAATACAGGCTGGAGAAGCCAATAATTGTCATTTTAACACAGCGTCTCCCAGGGCAGCGTCTCATCGGCAGCTTGTTTGTATTACTGTTAATTTTCACATGTTGTGCGAGGCTAAGTCAAACCAATTAATGCTCTGCAGTATCTGCACAATGACTTTCTACTGGAAAGAATTAGAAACCCCCTCAGGGCAGAAATACGCAAAGGATTCCCAACACCATTCCCAGCTCCTGCATCGAGAACAGCTTTATTCACTAAAACTACAATTCTGGGAAAACTGTTTGCAATTCATCATCACTCTGGGAAATGTACAGCAGTAACACAATGTACTGCACACACGGAGACTGGCTGAGCAGGGATCTGTGCCCTCGGAGCAGCGCAGCTCTGCCCCCAGACCCCAACCACAGCCTGTTCCAAAGCACAGCCAGCTCCTTCCCAGCAGCCCCATTTCTCACCTTGCAAACCCCTGGGATTTAATGCACCTTCAAAACCACCAGTCTGGGGTACCACAGCAACAACAAACATAATCACCTTCCCTGGGAAAGAATGATTAGAGAGAGGAAAGCACAGAGTTCTATCCTTGGCAGTTGGAAAATAAAGAAAAATAAACTACTGGAATGGCTAGAACATGGTCAAGTTCTCATTTTTCTTGAACAATAAAGTTCTTTCTTGCTGTGTTTGTAGAAAGTACTTTGAAAGATTACATCTCAGTTACAAATTTGTATTAATTCCATTAAATTGGTATTTCTTTATTTACTACAATCTCCCTGCAGTTAAACTAGAGAAAAAAATTGATTTTTGCCAAACTGGGGTCTGGCTGCTTTTGGTGGCACATCCGTGGCAGCAGCACAGGAGGGCAAAGAACATTCCTCAGTGCTGGTACAGCAATCCAAAGTGTGTGGGGACAACAGGGACAGCCAGGGAAACTACTGATGGTAATATGTGTGACAGAGTAACCCATGTTTGTAACAGAAGATTTTAATTTCTTAGATGTCTCTGGAACGATGACTACTACATGAAAGAAGTAAAGGATGGCTTTCAAGCCCTTAGGAATTTCCCCAGGCAGCATCTGGAAGAGCCTGTTTCCTCTAATCACCTTGATTTATTTGAAATTTTAAAGACAAAATGAAGTATAGAATTTAACACATGGGGTGGGGGGAATACATAAACATGTGAATATCCCAGCACCAAAAACGAGGAAAGGAGAAAGTGCTGCACAGGAAGACATCACCACAACTCCCTGGATTTGCCACTGTCCCCCTCCATTTTGGCTGCTTATCTGGTGGCATCTGGGTACGATTTCTTGAGCACTGGAGCCAAAGCCATGCACAGAAGTGCTCTGGTAGCCAGTCAGGAGCAGGCAGCAGGGAAGGGGCAGTGCTGGCATGGGAGCACAGCCACAGCTCCTCCTCCATCCCTCCAGGTGACACACACCCTCATCCACCTGCACCCCGAGCTAAGGTGTCCCAGGACCATCAGTGACATCCCAGAACCCCCCCGAGTCCCAGCTGCCAGCTCCGAGCCCCATCCTGTGCAAGCAATGCACGGGTGACATTCCTGCAGCTCACAGCCTTACATCTTCCACTGCAGCTCCCTCTGTGCTCAGCTCCGTGCTCGCAGAGCTTTCCAGCCCGGCACCCAGCACCCGAAATAGCTCGGGATCAGCTAACCCAGGCACCTGTGTGCACGCTGCCTCCCCAGCCAGCGGCCACTCAGCCTCACCAGGCACCCCCAAATCCTGCCCCACTGGCCAGTCTGCCCAGCTCCCCAGCCCACAAAAGAACTGCTCTTCCAGTTCCATGACAGCCTGGGGGGTGTTGGGCTCTTTCCTTTGAAATGGCCTCTGGCAAGGAAGCACAGCAAAGTCTGAAATAAAGGAGAAAAAGCAATTCCCATCTATTCAGGTCGACTGGGTTTCCAGCTCACCGACAAGCTCAGAGAAGCCCAGGACACAGGATGAGGGGATGTTTTCCTTCCAGGAGCAAGGACAGCTGTTTTGCAAGAGCCTCCACGTGCTCGGTGACCTTACAGGTTTACAGCCTCACCCTGTGCCAAGGGCCAGAGCTCGGCACCAACCCACAGTGCTCGAGGTCTCGGGCAACTGCAGGTGCTCCAGGAGCCCTGTCACGGTGCTGGCTCATTTCTGACATCATCTTTGAGGGCTGGCAGCTCCTCCAGGTCTGCTGGGCAAAGCCACCGCGGCCCAGGGGTCCCATGGAGCTCTCCCTGCCCAGGCTGAAGGGGCCCAGACCATGTGGCAGCAGCCCCACTGGGCCCCGGCCATCGCTTCCCACTCGCCTCCTTCCACCACCTCCCACCCTGCCTGGGCTTGCAGAGCCGCCTGCCAGGTAAAAATAGGACAGTTTGGATGATTTTGATAAAAATCTGGAATTGCAAGTTTTGCTATTTCCATGAACTTTAGGGCTTCCCTTGTTACCCCTGTTTCATTCTGAAATTAGGACAGTTTTAAGATAAACGCCGCATGCAGGAAGCCAGGGCTGGTAGCACTTATGAATACTTGGAAAGATTCAGAGAGCTGAATGCTGCATTTCCTTTAAAGCTGTTCCTCGGTTCCGAGGCTGGGGTCAGCCAGGAATAGAAACCCAGTCACTTCCTCCTCCCCACCGGTATGCCGTGCGACTCAGCCGGGCTTTGATCTGCAACACTCAGCAAGCTCAGGCACCAAAATAAGTGGACTTAGAAGCCTCCAGATTGTTATTTAATAAAATATCAGATGTCCCAACCTTTAACGTGTTAAAAGAGTCTTTAAAGATTTATCCTTAAAGTGATAAAATAAGTCCAAGCTCATTTGTCAAACCAGTTGCTCTGGTTGGAAAGTAGCTGTCAAGTATCTCGATGAGTCAGGATGTTGTCGTGCAGGCATCCTAATATTAACTGCTCCCTTCAATAAGAGCTGAAAAAGGAATGCTCTGCTACTCACAATACAGAATTCCAAGCACTCGGGTTCTTACAACACTTACATTTCAGATGAGGGAGTTTCAGCACTAGATTTTTTTATCAAATCATACACAGAAGTTGCAAATCACCTGGCACAGCATGAGAACAGACTTGTCTTCTCCAGCTACAGAAACCAAGTTAGCACAGAACTTGTTAGATGGGTTTTGTTAAAAAAGAAGGTGTCAGAGAAGCTTCCTTTTTCAGTTCAGAAAATGGCAGATGTGTGAGGCTTAGCAGAAACACGTGTCCAGGAAGGGCAGAATTCATAAAGCGACACGAAAATTAAACCAAGGAACTCCCACCAGAGCAGGACTCAGACTCTAGAGCAGAGAACTTCCCCCACAGTCAGGCCGGCCAAGGGACCTCTCAAAAGCCTGGGCTGGGCTGGGACAAAGTAGGTCAGAGAAAAAGCCTCTGCTGAAATATGGATTAAAGCAGCAGCACCCTCCAGCTGGGAGGGCCTGTCTGCGATCCAGGATCACGGCTACACTTCGTGCTGCTTCAAACAACTGCAGAAATTTAACCTTCAGCTTTCTTTTAAACCTGAAGCTTATCAGGATTGTTTAGTGAAAGCAAATAACCCCAAAAGCATTACAAGTCCTCCTTGCCCTGCAAATGGGATTACATCATTTTTTAATCAAAAGGCAAAGATGTGAGATTATTCTCTACAAAGTAATTTTAATTCATGTCTGGAGAGCCCAGCAAGGTACTGAAAACAACTTGGACGTGGCACTCAGTGCTCTGGGCTGGTGACAAGGTGGGGATTGGGCACAGCTTGGACTCGATGGTCCAGGAGGGCTTTTCCAACCAAAAGATTCTGTTTGGAAATGACTTTTTATTAAAAGCCAGGTCTGGGGAACCCCAAAGGCCACTCCAGTGCCATCACTGAGGTCACTGCCAATCCTTACCAACAGGCAGTACATCCCCCAGTATGCCATTATTCCAATAAACATGTAATAAACATGTATTATCTTACTAAAATTAAGTGTAAAGTGAAATTAAATTCCATACATCTTCAGTATCCAAAACGATTCTGCATATAAAGTTTAAGATTTCTAATTTTTAAAGCTGTTTTAAAAGTCTGCTTTCAGATATGACTCTTTTTCTCATACTGGCTTATGTTCTAATCTAGTCCATGTTTTAAGAGAACCAAGATGGAGAGTCCTTTATTAAAAAAAAAAAGTCTAATTATACCTACATCACCTTTATATGGGGACAGCACAATTGATTTGTGAGCAATTCATACAGAACACAAGATGAACAGAAATTCAACAGGTAAAATAAACCATCAAAGGCCCTAGCAGCAGAAGTAACCCACAGGAAAAACACAAGAGAGAAAACAACAGCCGGGTAGTAGGAAACTGAAATCAACATGCAAACTGAAATCTATATGAAACTATCAAGTCTGCCAGTTCTTCTCTTTGTTTAGTTTTGGTTTTTGTTTTTGAAGTTAACAAGCCTGGACTGCATTCTTGCACAACAAATCCACACATGTGCATGCAGAACGTGCACGTTTTCGGCACGATTTATTCAAACCCTTCGCTGATGGCTTTAGGAAGTTATTGCTTCAGAAAGGTAACAGAAACTCTTAGGGGGGAAAAAAGATAAGCAAGAGGGAAAAATATCTGGGTACACAGCAATGGATAGCGTGCCTGTGGATAGTGTTGTTTGGTTTACAATACATCGTTCTGAATTCACAGCATCCGACCAACTGAAAGGCTTCGGAAATCATAAATAAAATGTAGAGTTTAATACACTACAGCTGTATTCACATCCCCCTCATTTTTAAGTGATGGGGAAGATCCCCCAGCCCTCTCCTGGCAGCACATCCATCAGAACATGGCCCTCCTGCACAGCCCCACAGCCAGCTGAGCTCAGCTCAGACTGTCAGGGATGAGGGACAAGCTCAGCTCAGCAGCAGCTCAGCCCAGCCTCCCTGAGCCCAGCCCAGCTCCCCCAGCACCCTGAGGGGCTCCTGCAGCTCCCTGTGCCCACCCCAGCCCGGTGGCACGGCGGTGTCGGACAGCATGGCCCTGGCACAGCTCCCCGGCCACGCCAAGCCTTCCCAGACCCTGTTACTACATCCCTACACACCACCACACCTTGGAGCAGGTTCTCCAAGCCGTGACAGCAAAAATAAACCACATCAGCCGCTCGGTTCTGTCACAGGTTCCAGGCTCCTGGCAGAGGGGACCTGCTGGAGCTTGGCAGCAGAAATCCCTGAGAGCCCCAAAGCTCACAGTGGTGCTCTCAAAGCTGCTGTGAGGGCAGGGAAGGCAAGGAGACACCAGGCAGGCTTTGGAGAGCTGCCAAGGGGCTGGAGCCCAAAGCAAGGGCAGGTGCACACCCGCCACAAGCAGCCACGTCCTTCCCAATGTCAGCTGGGAAGGAAGAGATCCCTGGAAGCCCTTCCCTGTCACACCCAACTCACACAGCTGGAAAGGAGCTGTGCAATGCCTGGTGGATTCTCATCCAAGATCAAAACCTCATTTTCCAAAAATTTCACAGAACTTGTAGCCCCAGATATCTTGTTTCCACACCCCTCTCACCAGTGAGAGGCAGCCCAGGTACTGCCCATTTGTGAGCAAAGAGGTCACCCACCTTCCAGCCCCTCTTCTCTGTGAGAGCTGCCAGCAGGAACAAGGATTCAAACATTCAGGGACAGAACACACACCAAAAACCCCCAAATCACCCCTGCCTGCAAAGGTTCTAACAAGAAAAGACTAAAGTCCCTGCTGCACCCAGAAGTGCACCACAAGGGATCTTCTGGGTAAGGACAATGACAGGACCTGTCCCAGGTTTCTTGCAAAAAAGAAAACCAAACCAGGGAGCTGTGAAATCACTTCCATTATTTGCTTCTAGAATAGATGACAGACTTCAATGATACTTCACGATTTGCTCCTCCTTGACTCTACAGCACATTTCTGAGTTTCCCAAGTAGTATTCTGAGACAAATTACTCATTTGTGCCCTCATTTCTTTATAAAAAAGTCCCATCCTGAGCAATACTTGCTAACTTTAAACTCAGCTACACAAATAAAAGCAACAAGAAATGAGAAGTATCTGAATAAAGCAACACAAGAGTAAATGGCGCCCTGCTGCTCACAAGTTTCATATTAAATCTTGTGTGACCGTGGTGCAGAAATTTGATGATCTCCAGCTGTTTTCTGACACACAGTAACTGTACAAACATATTACAAATAGTATGAAGAATGTATTACTGTAAAATCCAATATGAAACTAGTTTTCTTAACTAAATTACAGTAGCAGTGAACTGAATTCAAGAAAGACATGATCATTACTTTAGAATTCCTTCCCCAACAGTACTTTTGCCTTTGCAATCGCACAAAACCTGAGATATTTGATCGAAAAGGGGAAGTCGTGTATGGTATTGCATCCCCACAGCAAAGTATCAGCAGTCAGTGGGATACTGATTTCCAAAATACATCAGGACTGTAATTTTGTAGGAAGATTAGGCATGGACTGGGAGCTCCACAGGCAGAGCTGGAATCCAGAGGTTTAATGGTGACCCACTGGCACTGGCTGGATTAAAAAGGCAGTGGGCTGGTACAGAAACATTCTCTACACACTATGTCAAGACAACTTCTAAAGAGCACAATTTCCTCCAGGAATCCAGACAATTGTGGTGATTATTGATCTAAGGCATCAGGATTATAGAACTCTACATGATATCCTGGGTAAGTAACACCATGTCCTGAAGTCTAAACTTGCCTCTCACACAGGAGCAGTGAGAAAACCTGACCTCATCTCCATCCCCTGCATTCCAAATCCCAGCTCCAGGCTTAGGGCTGCCTGAGCCAGAGGAGCTGCAGCTGCTCCTCCTGCCCCTGCCAGACACCTCTGGGACACGGGGGTGACACAGCTGGTGGGACAGGCCACGGCAGAGGGAGGAAAATCCTTTCTCAGGGTGTTTTATAGTTCTATTTCAAGCAATATAGGCATGGCTTGAGCACAGGGAGACACTGCTTCATCCAGGGATGGAATCCCAGCAGGAAACATCACGGCAGAGCTTTGTGGGAGCTGAGTCAGGCCAGGATGTGGGAGACAAGCACAACACCTACTTTGGAGTGAAGGTGAGCTAAGGAGGAAAACCCCCAGGACAGACACAGTAATTGTGCTGAATTGTCCTCCCAGCCCAACCCTGCACTTCTGGAGGCGCAGTTACTCACAGCCCAGGAGGGACATTGGTGCTGGACTGGTTGTACATGGGGACAGCCCACCCCTGCTGCTCCTCCTGCCCACAGGCACAAGAGCTGCATGGCCAGAGCCTTCCAGCTGCCCCTCAGCTCGGTGGTACCAGTGCTCTGTGCAGGTGACCTTCTGCTGACATCGCTCTGCAGGCCACCAGCAAGGCCACGGCCACAACTGGCCACACCCTCACATAAGGACAAAGAAACCATCGATTTGGTGTTTTGTTTTTTTTCCCACAGATAGCCCAGAAGAGCTGCTCTGGAGTCAGAGCCAAGACAATGAGATGAAATTATTCTTTTTTTGCGTGTGTCATCTATTCCAGCTGTACTGGTTCACTCCTGTCCCAGGGGGACCAGGCCATCCACTGACAGCATCTGACCAGAATTTCCAGAACCCAGCACTGAGAACAGGATTAACTCCTGGTCTGCGAGGGCCTTGGCTGCTCAAGCAAAGGCTGTGCTGTAAAAGGGCATCATGGATCTCACACTACAGTGCCTGTTACAAATGGTTATCAATGCATCTCGCACTGCAGTGAATCAGCTGGAAAATCCCTGGGACGAGAACAATCATCTGTACATGCAACAGTGCCACACAGTAATTCTTCAGTAAATAGGATTAAAATCTGCGTGTACTTGAGACTCTGGGAGACAAAGGCTGGGAAACCAAAGAGAGCTTAACCCAAACTCCCTGGGTCTGGTGCACAGCACTCAGCACATCCCATGTTCCTCCCTGAAACCACCTTGTTGCACACACACTTGTTCTGTGCTCCTGAGTCCTAAGCTGCCCACTTTACAAAGGCATTTCCAAGTTCATTTCTCTACACCAGAGGTGACACCCGCAGTTATTTTAATAGCACAAACCCAAGGGAATTGTAACTACGGCTCTACAAAGCTTTTCCCATTGCCCGTAACCTGGATTGAAAACAGGATTTTATTGGGATGTTGTTTTCCTCACGACTGATGCTGTGGGGGCCGTCTGCAGAACGCATCCGTGTCACTACAGCAGCACCTCGGGGTGGGACAGCAGCTCGGCCTGGCTTCAGCTACCCCAAAAATGAATGCTAGGCCAAGGAGGGCTTGGGAACCTTTTAAAATGCAGAAATTATTCCAGTCTGCAGTTACATATACACACAGAACATGCACCACTTGTTCATTTCCAGAGTGAGCAGCAAGAATCAAAGGAAGAAGGGAAATTTGCTTCCCCCAAGATAAATTGCTCTCACAGTAAAAGTAATCTTTAGCATGGTAAATATACCATGTAGGAGTTGGATAATACCTGTACTCCACATTTCTAAGAAAATTCGTGAGTAGGACTCACTCAACCACAGCTTTGCCTTCACTGGCAGCAGAAGAGTACAAGGGGTTTAGCTATAGAGATAAATTAAAAAAAAAAAAGTATGGACAACAAAAATAAGGTCGTTTTATATATAAGCCAGAATTAAGTTTAAAATAGAGGTCATTGTTGGGAGAAATAAATTTGCAGAAGATAACCATTTGGACTGGACTTACAACAATCTCGGCTATGAGCTCAATGGAAGGATCAGCCAAAACTGGGAAAAGTGGATTACATCTTACACGACCTCTCATTTATCCAGTCACCTTTTCACAGCACCTCAGAGCACATTCTGCAGGACATTCCTGATTCCTCCTTCTGCCAAAACAACCGGATTTTTTGCCATGTACTTCCAAAGTCAAACCCCCAAGTACAGTATTACATTAAGCTGACAAATCACAACACAGACTACTGGAACCCCGAGCGCTCCAAATACCACGCCTGGGTTTTATATCAAAACAGAATTATTAAAAAGGCCCGAGTGTGGCTGTCCCATACATTATACACTGCTGAGTCAGGCAGCACTTACAGCACTGCCTCCAGCCCTGCCAAGCCACCGGCCTTGGCCAGCAGCCGAGGGAAACAAAGCGGCAAGACAAACGGACAACTGACCTTTACCACTGCTGGCAAACAATCCCGTTTTTTCCCCTTCTCATACAGCACCTGAGCCCAAGAAGGATCCCAGTTAAAGGGTTAAGGGTAGAAGGGTGACTTTTGGAAGCAAGGCTTTGGACTGCGACCGACCAGAGAAACTTCTCCTTCCAGACTCTCCTCCTCTTTAATGGCTTCTCTCAGCTCTTGCCCTTTCTTAAACTTCCTTAATGATCCTTATCCCCCACAAGCTTAAATACTAGGAATGATTTCAACTGTAATGAGAGCAGCCATAACAGTGCCAGTGGGGCCCAGCTTCTGTGAATTCTGGCTGCAGGAGCAAACCCTGCATTGCTGGGCTGGTTCTCGGTATCCTTCACTCCCCCCACAACAAGCCACATCTCCAGGAAGTCAGAGCAATAGGAGCTGAGCGAAGGATTTAATGTATATACCATGCAAGAGCCCCACGAGTGTGTGTTGCTAAAACCATTTCCTTGAAATCGAACGGTTTTCCCTGGGTTTGTGTAATAAATCACAGCAACATCCCATCGCAGACGGACGCCAGCAAACCCTCCAACTCTTCAGTGGAGCACTGCAGCGCAATTTGCTCCTCTTCCAGCTGCTGCCTCACTGCCATGAAGGACAAGCTAAGGTAAAATGTCTGTTAGCCTGCTCTTTCCTCCCTTTTGTTCTGTCCACCTGCACTGGCTGAGAGGGGAGAGCCCGGAGGGATCCCAGACGGAGCCGTCCTGCCCGGAGCCTCCCGCTGCTCAGGCCCTGGAGCCAGAGGAGCTGCAGCTCCGGGCTCCGGCAGCTCCGGGCTCCGGCAGCTCCGGGCTCCCCCACCAACCATAGCGTATTGATTATTGCCTATTCACTCCCATTAATCAAATTCCTGAAGTTTGTGTTCTGCTTGTTAACTCCTAGATCCCTCCTGCAGTTCACTGCAATGGATTGGTTTTCTTGGGCCTGATTATCACTTGTCTCATTAAAGCCAGCATGCTAGGCTACCTGGAGGAGCAAAACCACTCAGAAATGGCAGGACATCAATTCCAGCCTGAGTGGATAGAAAAGGACATTCCATGTTTCCTATTAAACAGGCAGATTAAATACAACCTGAACACCAGTGCTGAACTGCAGCTTTTCTTCCCCTATGTTCAGTCAATTAGTATGTTATTAGCAGACAAATTATCTACAAACACCAAAAAGTATTTCCTTCTGGAAACTGAAGCTTCTCAAAATCCCAGCCTCCACCTCTCATATTTAATACCTAAAAAAAACCAGACCACGGGAACCTGGCAAGAGAGTCCTTCCTTTGTTTCTAAAACAAATGCCAATTTTGTTAAGTCTTCTGCAAGAAAAACAAACAAATCCACAATACATCACCTTAAACTAACCCAGTTTAGACCAAATATTTCTGGCAAGGTTCAAGAAGAAAGAAAATTCCTGCTTCAAACCCAGGGCTCCTTAATACCTCAAACACTGTAAAAGGCAGATGGAATTGCCTGAATGTTACAGAATAAAAATAATAAAGCAAACCCAAACAATGCTGTTTTTAGAACTGGACTCTACAGTTGAAGCGTATAAAAATCCTTGGGAAGAAAGAGCAGCTTCCACAAAGCCGTGAATAATGCATTTTTATGCAAAGCTCAACTAGGAGCCACCTCGAAATTCTTTACACATTCCATAAAGAAAAAAAAAAATCCATTATCTTACAGCAAAAAGGAAGCAATAAAATGTAAGATGACCTTGCAGGAAGCAAGAACGTCAGTGCTGAAGCCCCAGCGTGGATAACCCTGGGCAGAGGAGGCTGCAGGGATGCTCCGGGACGGTCCCTGCGCTGTCCCAGGCACTGCCAGCCCAAACTGCCTCAGACAGCCGCAGAACATCTCCCCACTCCCTGCAGGAGCAGCTCTGCCACGCTCCCACCCCAGAGAGCTCCCCATCCCTGCAGGATCACCCACAGGACACCAGGTCGGTGCCTGGACTCCCCAGGGCCGGGCACACACCTGTGTCACCCACCCGAGCGTGTGCACAGCCCCGGCAGCACCTCCTCACAACTCCCTCACAAGTGACATTTCCATTATCTCGGGGAATCTGCTTATTTCAACTGTCCCTGAAATCTTCCTCCCCAATGCAGAGACATTTCTTGCTTTGACACAAAGTTTGTGATTATCGTTAGAGATACAGAGAGAGCAGACGAAATAAACTCCCAAAAAAACCCCCACGAAATGAACAGAACACATCACGGAATTGGACTAATTATGCAAAAGGTTAGCACAAAGCATTTCTAGTCTGTCAAAATAAATGGTAAGACACACTCAATATTCACATATCAAGGTGGAATCTAGCCACAGATTTTGATTTTCTTTTCTGGATCTCTTACATTACAAATTGCTTTAAACACTTCAAAGAAAAAAACCAAACATTTACAACAGAAATCAAAATCTGTGAAAGAAATTGAGGACGAAAGCAAGCTAAAAGTTGTCTTCCTGAAATAAAGAAGAAATCCTCGCACGCTGCATTCCAAGCATGGGAAAATGGAGCAAACAGTGCAAGGAGAGCCCCGGGACTGGCGGGAACACCCTGGGGAACCAATTGTCAGCAGAGCAATAAAACCCAGAATGTTGAACCAGATCCATCATTAAAAGCCTACAAACGCCGGGTTTCTGTATAGGCACTGGCAGGGCCATTTTCTGACAGACTCCACAAAACCCCCTGCTCCGTGGGGGCCACACGCTGCTCGTGCAAGGAGTTACTGAACACAGAGCAGCTCATGCAGACACAGCCGGGTGTTCCCTGGAACTGGAACGGTTCTGAGGCACAGCCAAGCACACCTGTCCCAAAGCTGCCCCAGCCCCAGTGCTACTGCAACAGCAGCACCTCTGCATCACTCCAGGACCCACAACCACCAAGGCACTGGCCACAGGTAGGACCCAGCTCCCCACACCCCCCTCCCAGCAGCCCTCCTGCCCTTCTACGTGGAGTTAAACTCCAGGTACGTTTCAGTCTGACTGCAAATGCTCTTATCTCTTACAAGGCAGTTATTGAACAAGCTGCTGAGTGTTTCCCACTCGGAATCTTCTTGTCCATGTAAGGTAAATGCGATACTGAGCACAGCGAAAACTCCAGTTCAGCTTAAATGTAATTCTAGAAATTTACCCAGCAACCAAGTTATTTTTGTGCATAACATTTAAGTAATGCTAGGAAGGAAAAAAAGACCACAGTGATTGATCCTCTAACCCCTGGGAACGAAGGAGCTTTTGTATACACTTAAATACTTCCTTCCATACTGCCTGTGTATGGATCTTGCTACCACATACTTGATTTTCCCTCTAGGTTGTATCTTGGAAGTTTTATTTTTATTTATTTACTTTTTAGAGCATGCCAGCTCCCCTCTACTTTTCTTCCCTTTAATACCAATAATTGAGTAGCTGCTTAAAGCTGATGTTGTACTTTGGGATAAACACTCCCCAGTGATGTCTGATCAGCCACATATACCAAATGGAAAAGGAAAAAAAAAAAAAGGAAAAAAAGCCCAAGCAACAAACCAGCATGCTTGGAGTTGTGCTAAACACAACTTGTAGCCTTTTAATAAAGAGCAACACAAATTAATTACCTTGAATAGCCATTAGAGAAAGCAGGTCTGCCAGAGAGGTTGAGCGTTCCCAGCGGAGCCAATGCCTCGTCCCCCGATCCCTGGCACCTATTCCAATTTTCTGACCCGGCAGGAAGAGATGGAATGATATTAAAAATTGGTTTCTGATCCTGCTGCTGAGAGAGCGACGCAGTATTTAGATCATAGTGGTACATCTGTCCCCCAGAGGTGCTGACACCGTGGATGGAGATGGCCGAGACTTTCGTACCCAGCAGGTTCGACCCGGAGAAGTTGGCCCGGCAGTAAAGCGGGCCCATGTTCTCCTGCTTGATGCCGGGAGTACACAGTTCAATGAAATCTTCCTTTTCTGTTTTCACTTGAGGCATTGGCATTTTGGAACTGGGTAAAAGGTCGCCACGGTCATTAATTTTAGGTTTAGTGTCAGATAAAAGAGGAGGCTTGCAGTCTTCGCCGAGACTTCCTTCCAGGAGAAAGGCGTCGTCCGCGGATATGGGGGAGAGCAAGCCACCGTCATCGAGCAACGGGTCCAGCCGCCACGGGCTCCCGTTGGGCTCCTTGCCCGGCGACACCGGCGGCAATTCCAAATCCTGGAGGATATCCAGGGTGCTTTGGTCGTCAGAGAACAACTTCAAGTTGCCACCATTCGAGCCCACCTGGCTTTGGACGGCGGCTCCCGGCTCGGCGGGGATGCCGCGCCCGGCCATGCCTGCGAAATCCGGCTCGAGCGGCACCTCCGAAGACGCGGTTCCCTTCGCGTCCTCGGCCAGGCTCGAGGACTTGTTCAAGCTCGCGATGCTTTCCTCCAGGAGCCTGAAGTCCGTGTCTCCAGATGAGATGCCGATTTGGCCCTGGTGCGAAAATCCAAGGTCGTTTCCCATCACTTTTGCGTCTGTTTCACCCATGTACAGTCCCATCGAGAGCGACACTGCCTTGGAAAGGTCTGGCTGAGGCACATTGTTTCCTAATCCTTTTGGAAAGTCAGCCAAAGCAGGTTGCTGACTGGAATCTGACTGAGAAGATGCAGGGAGAGGAGATGTAGACACAGGGGCTTGGACAGTAGCTCCACCCCTGAAGGGTGGATGGAAGTCCATCACGATCCCTCCTTTGGTACTGATGAGTGCGTTTTTCCTGGTTTCGTCTTGATCCAACGGGTTAAGCAATTCTTTGGAATCCATTACTTTACCATTAACTATAAAAAGATGAGAAGCAGTCAAAGTCAGCACAGCAAGGACACGTTAGTAACAGCTTTAAAATACAAAGTCTAAATCCTTTGGCTGGGGAACCTGGCTCAGCTGCTGTGAGAGCGAAGGCATTGCACACCACACGTGCCACGTCTCTTAAACGCTGCCCTTGTTTTCAGGGGGTTTTAGTTCTTGGTTTCTGTCTAGTGAGGAGGAACTATGGATTTTAAAGCTTTGCTAAACCTGGATGAAGGGTAAGCCTGCCTGCACACAGCTCGGAATCAAGCTACAGCACGTGACATCTCTGCCCGCGCTCTCCAGCTCCGTCACCCACCCCCACGCTAAGGAACTGTAAGAATTGTTCAAGGACCCTGTTTACAAATTCTGCCAGGTAAATTTCCCTGGCATTTAACTACACCTTGAGCAGGAGAAAAGGACATTTGCCACCTTTCCCAGCCAGCTCTCCCCTTGCCGAGCAGGTCCGGAGCTCCCAGAGGCGGCACCTCCGTGGCTCGGCATTCCCCAGGACACGATTTCCCACCACAAAACACAGCGTTTGCCACCTCTGCACGGCTTCAGGCTGAAAATGCAACCCACCCATCCCGCAGAAAACCCCGCAGAGTTCTTTAAATACACCTCCAATTTATAAATAAAATCTAGCTAAAAATAAAGCAGGATTTTTATTAGCTTCCAGCACTCTACCCGTTCACGGCTACTCTCCAAACACGCCCGACACCGAACTGAAAACAAACCTCGTAAGTTTCAGATGTTTGTATTTGCTACATGGGGTTTTTTTTTTTGTTTTGGTTTGATTTTTTTCCAGAGGAGAGCATAAATATTTAGAGAAACACTGTAAATTCTTCGGCAAACTTCCGACAGGGTGTCCAGCCTTGCCTGGGCAGCGCCCAGCCCTCACTGCCGCAGTCCGGGCGGGTCGGGGGCAGTGCCCAGGGCCACGGGACACGGCCCCGCAGCCGCGATTTCTGTGGGCAAAGTTAAGGCTGCGAGCCACAAAAAGGCCCCACGTGTAAAGCCTTAAGGTGGCCCGGGGGAGCTCACTCCGGGTGGGAGCGGCTCAGGGGTCGGCGGACTCCGGGGTCCCGTCCCTCAGCCCGGGGTAGCGGAGCCGCGGGGCCCGTCCCTCAGCCCGGGGGAGCGGAGCCCCGGGGCCCCGTCCCTTAGCCCGGGGGAGCGGAGCCCCGGGGCCCCGTCCCGCAGCCCGGCCAGCCCGGAGCGGGAGCGGGCACCCCGAACTGCTGCGCTGCTTAAGGTGGACACCCCACAGCCACCGGAAAAACAGCGGACAGAAAATACCTCCAGCGCTGCCTTCTTCCTTTTTAACATGCAGCGGAGGGAAAAGGTAGTTTTTTCATTTGACAATCCCCCCAANGTATTTTTTTCTTTTGCCAACCCCCCCAACGCCAAAAAAAAAAAAAAAAAGGCAGCGAATCATCCAGCGTAGAAAACGTGTCAAAAATCAGCTGCGAGAGTCTGCCCAAGGGCGGAAAGCGCTGCAAATACTTAAAACCGCCGGATTGCAGTAAAATCGCCTTTGCAAAGTACAGTTTTCAGAGAAATGTGTCGGGACCTGTTGAGCCGTCTGCTGGCACACCCACTTGTGCAGAGCCGGCCCCGCGCGGGGCTCGGCCGCGCTCCCCGCCCGCGCCCCCCGCTCCCCCGGGACACGACACCGGGGGCCCGGCCCGGGGGTCCCCGCGCCCCGCCGGGCGG